>CM028343.1:66874985-67474985 GCA_016618105.1 Dendrobium huoshanense | reverse complement strand
ACCATTTTTCTTTCCCAATTCATTTCTTCTCATTTTAGATATTTTGATAGGACCTAGACTTTTTAGTTCTTTAGCCAAAGTCCTTTTAGCAAGAGATGATCCCCCTTCATTTGCATCAAATCCTTCAACACATTTTACATCAGATTTCTCATAAATTTGTTTAGGAGACTTATCCTTTTCAAAACAATTATTGACATTTTCCCCACTATCTTCCACTTTCAGGGCCTCACGGTCCATAGCATTGAAATGGACAAGCTCCTCATCACCATCAGCCAACACACTAAACTTGCCAACACACTAAACTTGTTTACATAATGAGTAGAAGAAGGAGAATTAGACTTACAACCCGTGACTTCTACAGGGTTAACCACATCATGTACAACATCAGGTAACGTCTCGGAGGCAGGACTGATTACCTTGTCAACATTTATCAAATTAGTAGATTCTGTTGAATCCTCAAAATTTTCTTTTTATCAACCATACCCAAAGCAACCTTATTATACCCATTCACTTTAGGTATTTTGGCTGGAGTAGCAACATTTTTCCTTTTCATATCATTCTTCATTTTATCTTTCCCATAATTTACATGAATCCAAGGTCCATAAGTAGGATTCATGTTGGAATGAGCATCAATACCAACAGCTTTTTCAACATTAGACTTAGCACCATTATCCCGAACAGTAACTTCATTATTGGTTAAATCTTTATGAGCTACACCTTGATCTCCATCTAGGCTTGAACATTTGCTGCTTTGATGACCAATTTTACCACATTTGTAACATAAATTAAAAATTCGCTCATATTCAATATTTGAAAAAATCTACCAAAGCTTTCTTTAACCCAAACACCCAAGGAAGCTGTTTATCCAACTGAATACAGATACAAACTCGAGAAAACTCCCCCCCCCCACCCCCCATTGGAATGTATTACCATCAAGCATATACGGTTTGCCTATTTTTGAAGCAATTCTACATATATTAACTTCATCCCAATATTGCAAAGGTAAGTTTGGCATTCTGATCCAAACCGGAGATGCAAGGCCTTTTAATGACCCTGGAGAAAAACTCGGCGACCATTTATCAATACCAATGATATGTCCATTCACATAGCAGGGTCTTTCAGATAGAACAGCTTCTACATCCTTTGATTCATTGAAAGCACAAAGGACCCAACCCATACCCAACATAGTTAAATGAAATTTGCCAAAGCGAGCCCATTGTCTACACAATTCACCATTAATCACATGAAGGGGGGTGTTATCACCAAATATCTTCATCACAACTGACATTTGTATCTTCAAAATATTTTACTTCTCATTAACTTCATTCATTTTAACAGCTTGTCCATCCTCAGTTAAGCAATTTCCATAATCCCTATTATCCATCCTGATATTAGGCTTTTTAAATCAAGCATTCAGCAAAACATTTCCCTCGAGATCTTTAGAACTAGTTCTAGCCGCAGCATTATTCTATTCATTCACAGAATTTAGATCGCTTGAAGTGCAAACACGCACTGTATTAAGATCATCTCCCAGAATAATATTATTTCTTGCCACAACATCTTTAAAATCAGACTTAATACTGAGATCTCCATCAACATTTGAAACATCCGAAGAGATGCAAATTCTACTTCATATTGAATAACCATCTTTGTTTATTGCTTTAGATTTACTAAGCTTTCCTGTACTGCCTGTCTTGTTGATGGAGGAACATATCACTCTCTGAAGATTTGCTCAAATTCCTCCGAGGTAATTTGATTCTCTGCTTTACTTTTGAATTTTTCCAGTTGTTGTCCCCTCCACCATTCTGGTTGACCTTCTTACGTATAGATTGAAAGAGACACACGTCGGTTCTCAGGACATCTCATTCCATTATAAATTTTTTTCAATCCTGATAATCCAATCTTCAGCACTTCTAGCATCATCTCCTCCTTTAAACAATGGAGGTTGTAGACTCTGGAGTTGTTTTAAATGTTTATCCACTTCTGCACTAATAGGATCACCTGTCTCAACATTTGCACAACTATCAGGAGTGGTAGGAGTGACTGGTGTAACTATAGGTGGAACATTAGATGTTGCTGATCCTACCATAGATTGCATTCTTTTCATCATCTGCATTTGCATTAAATTCCCTGATATTACATTAGCAGAATTAGGTCCTACTGGTACATTATTCACTCTGGGTAAACCGCCTTCTACTGGTATCACATGTTTAGGACATTCAAATATCCTATCAGGCTAAGATGGCTGACCATCAGTCTCTTCAGGTATTCTTTCAGCCATTATATATGCAATGCATTATATTAAGAATTATGTAATTATAATAACATACACATCTTAATATGTTACTTTTATATGCTACTTGCAAGCATAATAAAAAGTTAGACGAATTACTAACTTAAAAACACAACAATATCCTAGGCTATGTAATAATTCCATAAAATCCAACCTTTTTTTTCTAGAACACTACATTTGCTTAAGCTTCCATAATTAATCATCAGAATCTTAAATTTTTGGCTCTGATACCACTTTTGTAACATCCCACAATATCTCTTATCAGTATTATAGAGTGCTACCAAAATAAGCATAATATTTTCATTCTTAGTATATGATATTTTTTTTATTATTTAAAAATGTATATAAAACATGTAATAACATTATATTTACTACATAAATGAAAGTATATAGTAACTCTAATTACATCAAATAAATACTTATAAAGTCACTAATAAAATCCAAAAATATTACACCACTGACCTGTCTACATACCTAAGCTGCAGATTCACAAACAAAACTAAACACTAGCATATGAAATGAAATATCTTGTAACTTATTCTGCTTCGTCCTTTTCCTTACCTTTTTCTGTAACAACAATTAATATAAAATGAACTGGTGAGCTATAAAGCTCAATAAGTTATGTAAATGAAATAATAGTAAAATTGTATGATTAAATTCACAACATTGAAATCATAAATTAAACAAACATGATATTATTTATAAAACATTATAAAATGATATTTAGTTTTAACCTTTATTTCCTTTGAAGTCTATACTGAATATCAATATTTGTCTTTAAAGATTTGACTAAACTTTTATAAAAATGTTCAATGGAGCACAGGTAATCTTGACATTATCGCCATTTAATTACATAGAGGTCCATTTTGCCTCTTTAGAAATATCTCTTTTGCCCCACCTGCTATGCATGTATTATATCAATGCGGTCCCTTTTGCCCCACTTGTAATGCAGTGTCATACATGAGGACCCTTTTGCCCCACATACAATTGTAAGTTGTACGTTATTTTATAGCCAATATTATCTAATTTTTAATATTTAGTATTTTTCATAACATATTAATTCATAATTGACTTGCTATGTACAAAATTCCATAAGAATCTATTTTTTACTATACTCACATATCAGGATGTTTTGGCAACATCAAATTTATGAGCTCTTTTTAATTTATTATCAACTAAAGAACATTAAAATAATCATCATACATCTCATTTTAAACTTCAATGATACATATATGCAAATGATAATTTATACATGAGAACTTGGAAGTATTCTCATTTTTATTATGAAAATTTTCATAATGCATTTATCACTTCAAATAAATCAATTGATATCATATTTATCTGAATTTAATAATTCTTGTTTTTGTAAATTAAAATTTACACAACTTACCTTTAACATAACTTAGCAATGTCTTAAACAAACATTCTTTATCTTATTTCCACTTGCAAGTCTTCCTATGAATATGTAGTTGCTTAAGATGTATGTTCATATTCCATAATTTAATACAATTAAACTTTTAAATGAAGTTGCTGATATTGTATGCATCAAGAAATTCTAATATTTACTTTTATAATTTATAATTGCCCAACTTATCTCTTTGACGAGCTGCTTCTTCCAATTTTACACCACGCAACCTTTTTCTTTGATAAATTATCCTAAAATCTTTTTTCTACATATATCTGATGAATCCTAAAATTATAATTAGCATACAGTTCTTTAGAACTACTATTACTTAGAAATTTATAAGACAACCATAACTATAATAAAACAATTAGAATTCAAATTTATGAGCTCTTTTTAATTTATTATCAACTAAAGAACATTAAAATAATCACCATATATCTCATTTTAAACTTCAATGATACATATATGCAAATGATAATTTATACATGAGAACTTGGAAGTATTCTCATTTTTATTATGAAAATTTTCATAATGCATTTATCACTTCAAATAAATCAATTGATATCATATTTATCTGAATTTAATAATTCTTGTTTTTGTAAATTAAAATTTACACAACTTACCTTTAACATAACTTAGCAATGTCTTAAACAAACATTCTTTATCTTATTTCCACTTGCAAGTCTTCCTATGAATATGTAGTTGCTTAAGATGTATGTTCATATTCCATAATTTAATACAATTAAACTTTTAAATGAAGTTGCTGATATTGTATGCATCAAGAAATTCTAATATTTACTTTTATAATTTATAATTGCCTAACTTATCTCTTTGACGAGCTGCTTCTTCCAATTTTACACCACGCAACCTTTTTCTTTGATAAATTATCCTAAAATCTTTTTTCTACATATATCTGATGAATCCTAAAATTATAATTAGCATACAGTTCTTTAGAACTACTATTACTTAGAAATTTATAAGACAACCATAACTATAATAAAACAATTAGAATTTCTTACCTCAAATTTTTTTCCTTCAATTATCTATTCTTCCCCTTTAACTGGAATTTCTTCTCTGAATTCCATTTTCAATTATTGCTGTAGAAATCATTAGATCTTAGCAACATACTCAAACAATTCTTTTCACATCTTGCTACATTTAATTGCAAGTTTATTTACCCAAATTTGTATTATTATCTGATTTTTCATTTGCATTCAGCACTTCCTCTATCGAATATAGATCCTACCTTGAAGGAAAAACTCACTTCAATATCAACCAATTTCCATTCCTTAAAAAAAAACATAAACTTCTGTTCAGGATTACTACTTGCGCTAAGGCCTAAGCCGAACACTTCAACAATTTACTGTGCCGAATGCACGGTGCTGATCCTGCTACAGTAATTCCTGCACTGTGCCGAAATCCACTATGCCGAAGACCTCTACAATCTCGTGGGCACTGTACCGAACTCTGCCACAGGATTTTCTGCTCTAGGAGATATCTTCTTCAGAGCATTGTAGTTGAATTACCTTCTCTGGCTTGCGTGAAAACTGCTTTTCCTCTTCACAGCCCATGAAAGAACCCTTTAAAAATCAGGGAAATTTAATTTTAATTGAACTTATTACTTAATATAAATTGCTACAATTTAATTAATAATAATTAAGTGTTAATATAAGATATATTTTTCTTAATAAAAATTATATTTTATTTACCTGGATGGATTTTAGGTATTACATCTGGCTTTACATAATTTCCATTTTCTCCAAAATATAAATCCTCTGGATAAAGATTTTTGATAATGCCAAATCTACCAACTTTGACTGTAGCACATTAAAGAAGTGGTAATTTCAACTAAGGATATTTCCAATTTTATTGTGGACACCTGATTTATGTTTCAAATTGTATTAGAAGGATTAATTTTTTTTGGTCTAAATATTATCTACCCTTGATAGGAAACATGTCTTAGTATTGCTGTAGCAAGGTTTGCGCCTTGTTTGGCACTTGCTTATGATTTTTTCCTAGAACTACGATATTATACATTGATGGGGAACCTTGCATAACTCTCAAGAACATTGATTTGGAGACTATCGAATCACTTCCACTTTAATATCTTCCTTCATGAACATAATAACCAACTTCTTGCCTTGTTGTGTTGTGCTTTATGTATTTGTACCTGCCATGCATAGTATGCTTATCGTAGTGGAGTTTGGGACTCTACCATAATCAACCACCAGAACTCCCATATCCTTTTCGCTGGCTGTCAAGGGCAACGATCATAGTTTCTATGATTTTCAGGGGTGCGGAGAAGCTAACTTTCAGTTGGGAAAGTTATTATAGAGTTAAAAGTTATCTTATTGAAGTATTTTCTTGCCTCTTTTTCTTTCTCCAAGTAGATAATAAGAAGCAGGGGCAAGAAAACAAACTTGGAACTATATAAATTTAATAGCAGGTGAGGCGACTTAGCAGCACAACTGTACTAAATGCTGGATATTAGAAATCACCACCATTTAGAATTATAGACTGCATCATAAAGAGCCTAAATAACTGGAATTCAATCTTCGTAATTTTTAAAAGCCTTCTTCTGTGTTTAATTTATCATTTATTCCTTTATTTGCTTGGAGATCTACCTCTTTTCTTTTCCTCCATTTTTATAGAAAATCTTAATTGGATTGAATTTTTAGGCTCTATTTTGGAGTCAGGAGAACTGAGACTCATTTTCAAGTTTGCTGGATTCCTAACATTGTATTGATCATTGAAAGGCTCTTGCAAGAATTATAGAAAGTTTTTTTTTTTTTTTCATTGTTGCTGACCTCACGGCTTTGGGAAGAAGATATCCAAAAAACTATATGAGCGGCTCTGGAGAGTCAAGCTAATAGGGCATAGCTTATAAATGTTTTCTTTTTTATTTTCAACTATTGGAAAGCTTTTCTGTTTGTGTTATTGAAACATTTCACAACTTGAAATATTTGATCAAGTGTCGTATTTAAGTTTTCAAAATTCTGAAATGAGTGGAAAGCTATGAAGTTAGCTTGAAACATAAAATTTTCTTCCATTAGCTATATGTTGGAATAGCCTTAAATTAGTAATTCAATCTTAGGATTTTCATGTAATCTTCTGTCAACTATTTATATAAAATAAATAACATTGAGGCAAGAGGTAACAGATCTACAATTTTTTATCAAAGTAATTCCATCAAAATCAAAGATTATAAGAGCTTAGTTAAAGTTGAAGCATAAAAATTTTATTTTAAGAACTTGTTAACTAAGCATTTTATAAATCTTTTTGCAAGATCATAATGAACATAAAAATGAGTTATAGTATGAAATGAAGTGAAGTTAGCTCTATGTGAGATGCATTAGATAAAACTTAGGTATTGAGATTTGTAGAGTTATAGATGATATTGGAGTAGTTTGGTTATCAACTAATTTTCATAGAATCTTGAAGGCTTAGTGCATGCCAAATAATTGGAGGATAAATATTTTGGTGCCAATATTTTAGAACAAATGTGAAGTTATGTGAGAGTAATGGAATTTAGACTTATAATATCATTAAGCGGACAATTCGCTACACTAGGAAGATCCAATATTGATGTGTTTTTTGTGTAGGCAATGACAGAAAATTATGGAGAGCAAAAAAACGAAAGGATTTTTGTATATTTTTATTAATTTTGAGTAGTCACATGGCATAGTACCATGAAAACTGATTTATTGCACATGTAAGATATGTGCAACAAAAATATGTTCAAGTTATTACTATTATCTTTAATCAAGCATTTGTTATTGGATGTAGTTTTAGATTGACCAAAGAGTTTTCAATTATAGGAGGTTAAGATACAATTTGTTAAAATTCTGTGTAAAGGTTGAACTGCTCATGTGACTCTCAACATGAACAAATGAAGAATTATGATTCATTAAACGGATCTCAAAGTATTTAGATATGGTATTGATTAGAATGAGGATGCCATAATTGTAATCTCATGACTTTGATACATTGCACTTCCCTGATTTTTTGGTTCCAAAACAAATCCAAACAATAGTGGATGGTTACTACATATCATGAATTCAAACCATATCAAACTTTGATGAATTTGAACCATACTCATAGGTTTTATGTTTCCATATATCTTTCTGATGATTAGATGTCGTCAAGCTTTCATGATTTCCGATCTAAGTTTTTTCAGGTATTTTCCTAAAATATTGTTTTTGGATGCATTGCTGTATTGCAGTCTATAAAAAATATCTTTACGGTTGTTATTAGATTCTTTTTATGCCTTTATTCTTTGCAGTATAATGCGAAAAAAAAAAAATTGCAATTTCACTTGTTTTACCTGTAGTCATGTAATTGCTTTTAATTTCTTTGCTATGCAGATATCTTTACTGAACACCGCTCATTTTCGATGAATTTCTGCTCTGATACTAATGGAAGCTTATCTTTAAATGCATTTTTTCTTTTCTGGTTGTCCAAGTCATGAATATTTTGTAAACTTACAGGAGGATCTTGACACTATTGATAGGCTTATTAATGAAGCTGAAGCAAGCTATGAAAAGTGGCAGCACCCAGACCCTTATATTGGTAATTTCCCTTGATAGCTTCAATAATGATATCGTACATTAGTTTTATACAAGGTTTAAAATTGCGTATTCGGGTATTGAGGCGTTTTTCGTTCGTGAGGCGAGGCGTAAGCCTCAAGGCGATTTGAGGCGTAAGCCTAAAAAAAAAAAAATTGCGTAAACATAAAATAATAAATTTTGTATATACTAATGAGCAAATAATATATAAAACATAAAAATGGTACATACCACATCTTTGAGAATAAATAAGGGAGACATCACATAAGAACTCACTAGTCATCAGCACTGTCCATCACTCATCAGTCACTAAGGGGGTCTTCATTTGAATCATCATTATGATGAACTGCTCTCTCCTCTTCCCCCTCTCCTATAGAGTCCAATATCTCCCAATCAGCTTCTTCTTCCTCATTATTAGTTATCTTCCTCTTCCCTAAATATTTTTGAATAATATCATAATGAATAATAGTGTAATACATTAATAAAAGTCTAAGAAAAGAAAACTATATTATTTATATACCTTTTTTGATTTGTTCTTGAGTTGTTGTGGATGTGGATGCCTTAAGACCATCAAAGAAATCAACATTTAAATCTTCATCTTGTAATTCAGACGGCATCACTTCAACTTCATCATCTACAAACCACTCATCATCAGATGCCACATCATCGCAAAGCAAAGGATCTTCATCATCCATTAATCCTTTTTTCTTCAAATTTCTATCTTTGAGTCTCCTATTGTACATAATGTACACCAGTGAGTTCATCCTCAATGTCGACAAGCGATTTCTCCTTTTTGTATGTACTTGGTTGTAGGTACTCCAATTTCTTTCACAGCCAGATGAAGAGCATGTCAAGCCCAAAACTTTCACAGCAAAACGCTGTAATTCTGGAGTCCCATCACCAAATTGAATCCACCACTCAACTGGAGATCGTTTGGTAATTGTATCTTTTGCTTGTTGTAATCCAAAAAAACCCTCTTTGTTCCTAAAAGGTACCAATTGCAAGTCAGCATTTGATCTTTCAGTTGCATCACTTATTAGACGATCCATGCAATGATATAATCCCAACTTTATTTCAGGGTTTGTAGACTTGTTCTCTGCATATTGATACTGAGGGTTTAGGTAGTAGCCAGCGGCATGCAAGTGTCGGTGCAGCTGTAGTTCCCACCTATCATCAATAATATTCCAAATTTCCCTAAAGCTTCCCTCACTGCCTCCTAAGTTGGAGGCAATCATCTCTTTGGATTCATCCATAGCATTGTAGATGAAACCCATTGCAGGCTTCTTCTCAGCATCCACCATCCTTAAAACATGAACCAAAGGTCTAGTAGTTGTAATGGCATATAAGACACTTTGCCAAAATCTGTCATTTAAAACAATCTTTCTAATCTCTTTTCCCTCAGCCTTCTTTGCCCAAGCACAACTCAACCACTGTGTAGATGTGAACATAGCCTCTAAAGGTTGTCTGGCATCCAGCATGCTCTCTAAGGTCAAGTATGCGGTGGCAAATCTTGTTGCGGCTGGCCTTAGAATTTCTTTCTTCGAAAACTTTCTCATAAGAGCTAGAACCCAAGAGTGGTTGTAAATAAACTTGGTTATTTTTTTGGCTTTAGTGAGTGCATTTTTATGTTGAGGTAGATCCCCAAGCTTCTCAAGAATCAGATCTATGCAATGTGCAGCACATGGAGTCCAATACAAATGTTTCCTCTTCTCCATAAGTTTATTACCTGCAGCCTTATAAGAACTTGCATTATCCGTCACAATTTGTACAACCAAATGTTCTCCAACCTCATCAACAATGCTATCTAATAATCTAAATATGAACTCAGCATCTTTGACCTGGTCAGATGCTTCAATTGACCTTAAAAACACAGTACCATAAGGATTATTAATGAGGATGTTGATCAGACTTCTATGTTTGATATCAGACCACCCATCTGACATAATTGTTACTCCTGTTTGGGCCCAAGTCTTCTTAATTTCTTCAATGCTTTTATCAGTGCTTTCCAACTCCTCCTTCAAAATCCATGTTCTTAAATCATACATGGTTGGAGGTTTGAACCCTCTCCCAAATGCTCCAACTGAACGAATCATGTTGTAATAAGCAGGTGATGTTGCTACATTAAATGGAATAGCATTTTCGTAGAAAAATCTGCCTATATCCTTACACACTATTCTCCGCGCCTCTCTTGCATTTTCTGGAGCCATCTTCTGTGTAGTAGAAGGCCTATCCTCTGATGTGTCAACCATGTAATGATCCATAGGCCCTCTAGCACCCCTAGATGAAATGGGCTTCATAGAAGAAGATGAATCCCTAACGCTGCGCTCACTCCCGTAGTAAGATCCAGCATCAACTCTATCTTCAAATTGCTTCTGTGCAAGATGTTTTGATGTGGTAGACTTATTCATGTATGACTTTATCTCATCCCTTACAGCATCAGGAACTTTGGAGCATGGAGCAACATTCTTGTGAGAGCCTGAAAGGTGTTCCTTCATCCTAGTCACACCACCTTTCACAACTTTATCACAGTAATTGCATTTCAGATAGACATATGTTTTATCACTTCCTCCTACATCCACCTGAGTGCTATATTTCCATGCTGGATCTTTTCTATGACCTGATGCAGCCTTATCCTTATTTTTGACCATCCTGATTGAGAGAAATAGGAAACAAACGAGTTCTTACTAATCTTTTATATGACCTGATGCAGGTCGGAGGAGACAGCAGCCTCGGAGGCTCAGACTAAAGCGTACGCTGGTCGGACGGAGAAGACAGCAACCCAACTCGCAGTCTCGCAGTAGATGAAACCTCCAAGCAAATAAGTTTAGGGTTTAATATGCGTCCTGGATGTGTTCAGTATTATCTACGTGAACATTGCGTGTTTTGGAGCAGAGTAATTTAATGTATGATTTTATATTAATAGTTAATAAAACATGATTTTCTGGGTATAGTTTGAGTACTGGAAGTGTTAATTATTTTATTGTGCGTACGTTATGCGTATTCTATGCGTTATATATGGGTACACTATGCGTTCACTGTGCGTATTTTATGCGTGCTCTCTGCGTCAACATTGCGTATTTTTTAAAATATAAAAAAAACAAAAAAAAAAAGAACATTTAATGACTATGTACAATATAAAAAATATAAGAACAAATTAAAAGAACATTTATAACAAATACAATTTTACAAGAGAACCTAATGTACATCTTCAACAAGACAACAACATCAACTTCCCTACAGGAATTATGATTGATGTATTGTCCAATATAAATCATCTTGACAACCAAGCCTTCCCTTCATCACTGCGATACTTATCCTCCTCCCATGTTCATGATGCCAATAACTTGTTAACATAAACCTAATCACGATAGAGATGTTTATGTTTACAAGATATTGGCATCAATTTCATGGGAGGAGCATAAGTATCGTAGTAATGAATGGAAGGCTTGGTTGTCAAAGATGATTTATATTGGACAATAAAATCAATCATTCTATTAAAGATATTAAACCAAAATAATTACAAGAGAAGTAATGCAGGCATAACAGAAGGTAAGGCGTAATAAAATCAAACCTTCTGTCAAGCCTGCATTGCTTCTGTTTGAAAAAACCATGCGTTACCATAAGGCAAGTGTTCCCGCATTTTATAGTGAAAAATATAATGTTGAGCAATAGTAAGTAATAAAGGCTCATAAAAAATCAACCTACCCTCTTATCCTCCCAACCATATCTGTCTAAAGGCTCGTAAAATTTTAAATAGAATTTTATAAATAAATTTTACTGCATATGTGTGCGTGTGTAATGCGTGCGTTATGCGTACTCTATGCGTTCGTTGTGCGTCATTTGTGCGTTCGTTATGAGTTCGTTGTGCGTCATTTGTGCTTAATGTATGCGTATTATCATTTAGTATGGAATTTTTTACTCAAAGCAATGTAAATAACATTTATACACAGATAAACATTTATACACAGAATCAGAATGAAAAATATTAATACACAGAAACATTTATAAACAGAAACATTTATATACAAAAACATTAATACACAGAATTGAAAGATATATTCTTTAGTGGTTACATCATGAGTTACACTTGTCTTCAAATGGTCTCGCATTATATAATAGAAAAATGTAATGTTGAGCAATAGTAAGTAATAAAGGCTCATAAAAAATCAACCTACCCTCTTATCCTCCCAACCATATCTGTCTAAAGGCTCGTAAAATTTTAAATAGAATTTTATAAATAAATTTTACTGCATATGTGTGCGTGTGTAATGCGTGCGTTATGCGTACTCTATGCGTTCGTTGTGCGTCATTTGTGCGTTCGTTATGAGTTCGTTGTGCGTCATTTGTGCTTAATGTATGCGTATTATCATTTAGTATGGAATTTTTTACTCAAAGCAATGTAAATAACATTTATACACAGATAAACATTTATACACAGAATCAGAATGAAAAATATTAATACACAGAAACATTTATACACAGAAACATTTATACACAAAAACATTAATACACAGAATTGAAAGATATATTCTTTAGTGGTTACATCATGAGACTTGTCTTCAAATGGTCTCGCATTATATAATAGAAAAATGTAATGTTGAGCAATAGTAAGTAATAAAGGCTCATAAAAAATCAACCTACCCTCTTATCCTCCCAACCATATCTGTCTAAAGGCTCGTAAAATTTTAAATAGAATTTTATAAATAAATTTTACTGCATATGTGTGCGTGTGTAATGCGTGCGTTATGCGTACTCAATGCGTTCGTTGTGCGTCATTTGTGCGTTCGTTATGAGTTCGTTGTGCGTCATTTGTGCTTAATGTATGCGTATTATCATTTAGTATGGAATTTTTTACTCAAAGCAATGTAAATAACATTTATACACAGATAAACATTTATACACAGAATCAGAATGAAAAATATTAATACACAGAAACATTTATACACAGAAACATTTATACACAAAAACATTAATACACAGAAACATTTATACACAGAAACATTTATACACAATGAAAAACTGTTATTTTGGCAACGCTTTACAAAATATTTCATATGCAAGTTCTGCTCTATACTTTGGCATGTCTCCTTGCCAATTTGTACTATCAGTCCAATCAGTGTTGCCTTCAAGACATATTCTTTCTATATATACACAGACATACATTCCACAATCAAAAGGGTTCTCCTGTTTTGGTATAACTTTAATGGTAGAAAGCTTCCATTTTCTGATATCACTATCAAACGCTCCTTTCGTGTCAGAATATAGGGCTTTAAGCTGAAATATATGTTGAGCAAGGATTAGTTCAGTAATTTTTTAAAAAATTTAAGAGTTCAAATGATGAAGACTAACACTTACGATTTTTGGAACAACAAGCCTATGCTCTTTGACGCGGCGGTCCAATGAGTCATAAAATTTCCACTTGTGTTCTTTCAGCAAACCAACCAGAAGGGTAATGTGATCAGAATCAATGATTGGTTGTAATAAAATGTTGTTTGAAGTAACAGAAAGCTCGGTTATATGGTTGACTTGCAATTTGGACAATTTATCCCTTCCTTTGTTATTCTGCAAGTGCAAATAGAAAATGTAAGAACTTAGAATGGAATAATGGATACTAAGTTACTAATCCAATAGTTAAACTGATAAATTGAATACTAATTTACTAACCCAATAGACTGGAGAGATGTATAGAAATTTATGGTACTTGTCTGGCATAAGATTACACTTCTCATTTAAGAGATAGGCAAAAATATCTAAAATTTCATTGCCTAACCAACTGTCGCTTAATAACTCATCAATATCAGATCTGGAAATAAGAATGTTAAGCACAAACAAGATACTATCATCCCTGCAAAAAAAAAAAAAAACATTAAATACGCATAACACACGCATATCACACGCATATCATACGCACATCACAAGCATAACACACGCATATTATACGCATACCACACGCATATCATACGCATACAGATCTGCAAACAAAAATAAAGTTGCAATTTTTTACCTTTTAGAGAACTTCTTCAAACATTCTAGCACAAAATTTCTCTTCTCAGAAGTCAAACACAAAAGATCTCTGTAATTTTCTATTTCAACTGTATGAACATAAGTTACAGGTTTTATTTGAATGTTATCTACAGGTATTGGTTCATTTGGATTTGTATATTGAACCAGTTGCATTTCTGCTGGGACTGGCTCATTTGTTGGGATTGGATCTTTTGGTGGGATTGGATCTTTTGTTTCATTGAGGCTGTGGGGTGGGATATCTGATCTCTGTCTCTTATTGGAAGATGAAGAGTAGGCTGAGTAGCTAGCAGATCTTTTCTGAGGAACTTCTTTGCTCTGATCAATGAAATTATTGAGCTTGACCTCAATAACTCCAACTCTTTCAGTAAGATCTTCAAACTTTGTGCTCAGTCTGTCTTCAAATTCTCGAAAAAGTTTTGTACATGTTTCTTGGCAGGATCTCATTATTGTTTCTTATATAGACTGAAGTGCTTCAGCAGAAAAACTTAAATGTGGTTGCTGAGGAGATTGGTGGGGGTCTTGCTGAGCCAGCTGAGGAGGTGGGGTATGATGGGGAGATTGGTGGGGGTCTTGCTGAGGAGGTGGGGCATGATGGGGAGATTGGGGGGGGGGGGTTGTTTTGATGGGTGGATATGTCATGAGGGGAATCAGGGGATATAGGGCTGTCTGATGGATATTTCTCAACATTAACCATATCCATTTCAGCCTCTCCAACTGCCTGTAGGACATTACAAATCTGACTTTTTCTTATATTAGCAAATAAGTTAGTTATTACCTCTGTAGTATATACAATATCATCGGCCCATCGAAGAAAACGGGGCCTTCTGTTAGCATACATAGGAGCATGAATAGTAGTATGCTCCAGGAACCAAATCTGCATAAGATGAAAGAAATTTTAGCACTCACATTGAGCAAATAAAATTTTGAATGAATTTAGCAGTTATCACTCACAATTAGCAGAGGTACAAAACCGTTGATGTAACCTGCTGGCTTCTTATTTGAAATCTTGGAGGATGCCTTATTAAACTCTCCAACTAAAAACTCCCTAATTGAACTAGCCCAGTTTATTGACAAAAAATCATCTGGATTATTTGCTATTCTTTGAATCAACCGGGGGGTTTTGAAGTTGTTAAGTTGAAAAAGTAAATTTGAACATAAATACATGATAAACGTTCTTAACATAGTCTCCGGGGGGGTTTTCTTGTTCAACTCCATAAAGTCATTCCTTATTTCTGTTGATGTAACTGAAGTATGTGCTAAGGAATGCCAGGATATTTCTTCTCCTTTATTTGGCAAACCAGTAAGAAGAGCCACTTCATCAGCAGTGAAAGGAATGTGTTGACCTCTTATAACAAAGCATTGTTTTGAAATGTCCCACCTTGAGATCAGCTCATAAATTAGAGGGACATTTTGCTCAAACCCAGGAAATTCCAGAAACTGTATCATCTTTAAATCTTTCAATTTGTCCTTGACTTCAGGAGTAATTTGCCGAGCAAAGTTATCACAGTTTGTTCGGAATGAAGAAACATAGCATCTATAGGTAATTGGACGAACATATATCTGAAAATTGTAAAAAGTTATAGATTAAAAATAAGTAAATGAAATACGCACAAAACACGCACAACATACGCATACTACAAGCAACGGTCACGCACAGTGTACGCATAATACACGCATATATTACGCACATCACACGCACAGTATAGCAAACATTCAATAAATTATATGCACGCATAAAGTACGCACAACATACGCATACTATAAGTCACGGTCACGCATGGTGTACGCATACTACACGCATATATTACGCACATCACACGCACAGTTCAGGGAACATAGAGTAAATTATACGCACGCATAAAGTACGAATAATATAAGCATGGAGTAAGCAATTTGAACGCATAGTGCACGCACAAAAGACGCATAACGTACGCACAGCCTACGCATATTTACTCGTTTAAAATTTGGTTAGGTTTTATGTTTTAAATTTCAACATAAATTTATCATAAACCCTGATTACACAGAAAACACGATGGCATCACAGTATCAAACATTTAAAAAGTTCGGAGAAACCATGCATACGCATAGAATAAGCATAAAATCGGAGAGCCTTGAACGCCAACGCATAGCATAACCATAAAATACGCATTACAAAACAGAAAACATAGCATTAACTTACCTTTTTCTTTGGGGGTGACGCCATCTTAGAAGAAACTGAGTGAAGAATGCTTGAAAATTGAAATTCCTCCGGGTGAATGCTTGAAAGTTCGAAAGTTTACTGTAACTTGAAAATCGAAACGTCGACTCCGGCATTCGACCTTTACAAGGGTTTAAATGTTGATGCCACGTCGACATTTCACTAGGCGCGCCACGTCGGCAACTGGGTATAGTTTGAGACTGAAAAAAAAAAATAATTTAGGTTAAGTTTTAAAAAGGCGACGCCTTAAATAAATGAGGCGAGGCGCGCCTTATGGCGCGCCTCAGTAAACTTGAGGCGTAAGCCTCATAAACTAAACTTATTGCGTAGGCTTTGAGGCTTAATTGGTCGAAATTGCGCTGAGGTGCGCCTCAAGGCGCGCCTTTCATTGCGCAATTTTAAACGTTGGTTTTATATATATATATATATATATATATATATATATATATATATATATATATATATATATATATATATATATATTTCATGGTGTAATTTGATGATATTATTGTTGTCTTTAATGTCTATGAGTTCCAAATATGATACAGCATGCCGTGCATTTGTGCCTTAATTTCATTGCCATGGGACTCCTGGTATCCGGATACCAATCTTGATATGTAGTGACTGGTACTGTGACCTCTTTGGAAGGAATTATAAATAGCTTGAATGTCTAGAAAGAAATAAATAAAGTAAAAAAATAAAGAAAGCTGGCCTTTAATAAGGTAGACGAACTTGTTGAAGATAATTTAATGGAGTAAACTTTGTGAAGCTTTTTTCTTGATATAATCAAGCACATACACACACGTGTACAGACAAGACGATATGTTAGCCCTGGGTGTTTGTGCTGTTGGTTTGCGTGTTATACATCACAAGTTACTTTATTTGGCCACAACCTCCATTTTGTTGCCCCTGAAACCAGGATTTCATAACTTTCACAGCTAAATCACAAGGCATTTGATGATTACTTGGTTGCTAATCAAATGAACTTATAATCGATTTATAAATCATTCTTTCGTTAATATTCAAAACAGTGGTGTAATGTTGTTCATTTAATATTGTCGATGTTGTGGTTCCTTGGGCGTTTAGGTTTTTTGTGCTTTACATCACAATTGAGTTGATTTGAATACAAATTCTGCTTCCTTTTTCTTGCCCATTTATCCTGGTCTTAACCTTTTGAATGTAGAGATGACACAATGAAAGTTCACAACTTTCACAACTATTGACTTCTATGATTATATGGTTGTTAAAATTCAAAGAAGTGGTGTAATTTTGATCATTTGATATTTTATAATATTGAAGCTGTATAAAATATCACTGGCATTTCTGAATTTTGAATATTTAAAAATTACTTTTATCAAAGTTAAGGTGGAATGCTGATGATTTAATTATCATGGAGATTCTTTTTGATTCAAATACGTGTTTGAAAGATGTAAAATATTTAAAAATGATTGGAAATCAAAGAAACAATGGAAGAAATGAATAAGCTAGCCCAAAATAAGTTAAGGTACTCATGGAGAATAAATCGAAGGACTAATGCTTGGTGTGCTTGTGGCTATACTTATTCATTAACAATCCATACCCCAAATTTTCTCTTATTCTATGTAATAAACTGCAGTACACTTGATCGAACTCCCTATCCTCCTGCCTTTGTTTTTACCCTATAGATCCAAAAAATTAGAATTCAAGATCATCAATGTTGGTATGCTCCACTGAAGCAAATTTTTGATGAAATTGGCTATAGACCTTTTGTGTTAGATATCTTTTTCATGAATTAAACTTCTGCTATGCTATTTGGTTGAGGATTAGAAAGTCCCGTTTTTAGTGAGAGAAAGTCCCTTTTTTTTCAAATCTCTTATCTCCGTCGTTTTGGCGGAATTTTCGCTAATGATGGAGGGTTCGCCGGAGGACTTTGTCGTTCGCCGGAATCCTCCAGTTTGTCTCAAGGTTTCTTCCAGATCCCCTATGGGATCAGATGATCGAAAGATTCATGGAAAATTGGCTCCTTTGGTTATAAGAGAGCCTACCACAGAAATGACTGAAGAAATCCCCTGTTATTGAAAAAGGAAAGGGAGTAGATGTTGCTTCTCCTCTTCCCCCTTTTGATTCGGTGACTGAGAATGATCAAGATGCATCATCTTCTGTTGGGTTGAAACTGTTTGTCAATAGATTTGGGAATGCCATATCGGAATCAACTGAGAAGAATGCAGCTCTGGTCAAGCCTTCAGATGTTCGTGATAATGTTCAAGAGAAGTCTACAAATGAAATTTTGAATGTTGTGAAGGAAGCAGACAATCCTTGGTTGAAAAGCTGAATATTAAGATAAATTTTTCAAAAGATAAATATATTCTTTCTGAAGATGAAAATTCATCAAAACTTCAGCTTTTTGAGCCTGGTGATGGAAAATTCAGCAAAACTTCAAGATTCTGTTGTGGTGAAAGTATTTGGAAGCGATATTCCTATTTACCTGATATATGAAGAACTCCGAAGGCAGTGGCTGCAATTTGGTAAATTCCACCTAACTTCCCTTGGGTTAGGCTGGGTGTTGTGCTCGTTCTCATCCATAGAGGCAATAGATAATGTTATAGCTGGTGGTCCTTGGTACGTGAAGGGTCATGTGGTGGGAATAGATAGGTGGTCTTCTCACTTCTCACCAAATTCTTTAAAAGGACCGACGTTGGTTAGAATGTCACACCTTCCGGTGATGTATTGGGATAAAGTAAATGTTGCTAGAATTGCATCCATGTTAGGTACCCAAATGTGGATTGACGGAAATATGTTTCAATGGGGGCAGAGGGAGTTTGCTAGAGTATGTGTTCAAATGGCCATCGAAGAGCAATTTCCTTTGGGAGTGTGGGTTGATGGTCATGATGGTCGCTTTTTCCAAAAGGTTGAATATAAAAAAATTTCCATGTTTTTTTTTTAAATGTGGGAAGTTAGGCCATCTCATTAATGATTGCAAGGTGAAGGAGAATGTTCAAAATACTGAAGATCCAATTATTACTGTTGGAGGTGTCTCAGATGGATTGTCCCCAGTGGAAAGCAATGATACTTTGTATGGCCCATGGGTACACGTGAATCACAAAGGAAGAAGAAGATTTAAACCTGCAGGGAAGAGGTTTATTCAATCTAAAACTGTTACTAAATTCAACTATGTTAAGCAAGTTCCTGTGTATGTTAAGAAAATTCAAGCAGATGTCAGTTCTATAGCTAATAACTCATCTGGAAATGAATAGGAAAGCCTTATTGTTTCGGTCGATACACAACCAAAAGTTGAAGATCTTAATGCTGCAGCTCCGGACGTAGTTCTGCCAGAGGTTGAGGCTTCGGAGTTGAAGGAGCATTCAGTTTCCATCAATGATTTTGCACAGGTTCAGGTGATTGCTAAATATGATTCTATCAAGGTCAATAATATGTTTAATATTCTTGAAAATTGCTGTGATGAAGAAGCCCTTATAAATGTGGAACCAGCTTGTTCTTTGGTTCCAGTTGAAGAGATAGAAGAAGGGGAGGTTATTGAAGATGGCATTAAACCTTCTTATTCAGGAATTATTAAGATGGGTGCTTCCAATGGTGGGGAGAAAGTCAAGCTTCTAAAAGAGCTTAATTCTTTAGGCAAGACTAATATTCTCCAGCATAATAGAAAAGGTGGCATGTCGTCTAGAGGTAGGAAAGGGAGTAATCCCAATTCTTATCTTTAAATGTCTTCTATCGCCTTTCGGAATTGTAGGGGGCTAAGAAAAGTGAAGCCTCCCATTATCTAAAGGAGTTTGTGAAAGAATTTGATGTCTTTTTTGTCAGGCTTGTAGAAATTAAGATCTCTACTATGGATAGATTTGAATAAATTGATTGGTAGCAATTGGGACTTTTTTCTTTTTCCCTCAGAAGGATTATCTGGAGGAATTTTGGTGTGTTGGAGGAAGGATATGACTTCCTTTTCGGTTTTAGAAGCTTCGTCCCAAGTTGTTATAGGGGAAGTTGAAATTTTCAATAAAGGAGTTTGGTTAATCTCTTCAGTTTATGCTAGCAGAGATCCTCATGGAAGAAGAAGCTTATGGAGCAAGCTAGAAGTGCTTTCAAAATATAATCTTCCCTCCATTGTGGGAGGTGACTCCAATTGCATTTTATTTCAAGATGAGAAAAGAGGGGGGAAGACGTTCACTCTATCACAAGGAGCTCAAGACATGAGTATGTTTATGAACTCATGTGACTTTCATGACTTGAAGATTATCGGTCCAAAGTATACTTGGTGCAACAATAAGAAAGGTGGGGCACGTATATTGGAAAGGTTGGATTGTTGCCTTCTAAACACGACTGCTTTGCAGATACTTAAAATAGCTTATGTACGTCATCTTGCAAGAATAGTCTCGGACCATTGTCCAATCTTGATCATATTCTTCCTACTAATATTCAGAAAAGCAAGCTCTTAAGATATGAAGAAGTCTGATCTTCATTCCCTGCTTCAGCGACTATCGTCTCTAATTCCTGGGTAAAAGCTGCTCATGGTGATGAAGCCAACATCCTGAATTTGATGTTTAAAAGAGCTTTGAGGGCTCTTTTTTTCTGGAGCAGATCGAAGCATCAAAGCCTTTCTTCCTTGAAAGAGGGATTGAAGAAGGAAATTAATGAACTGCAGTTGGAAGAAGCTGAGCTTGGCGGGTTACTAGAAGAAAAGTTGCAATTGCTTAAATCCAAAGTTCATGAGCTGAACTGTACTCTTGGATGTCTTAACACATGGTGGAGATAAAGGGCAAAGGTGAAGTGGAATGCCGATGGAGACTCCAACTCAAAGTTCTTTCATGCTTATGCTACTGGTAGATGAAATGTCAATTGGATAAATCAGGTCAAGGCCAAAAACAGTCAAGGAGATTGTGTTGAAGATCCTAAAGAGGTTGAAAGCATTTTCTTTGATTTCTTCAAAGGCAAATGGAAAGATAGAAAGTGTAAGCTTGAAGGATGGCCGTCCCCTAGTCATGTGCTGAATGACGTGGATAGAGGACTCTTGTTGGTTGATTTCACTAAAAAGGACTTGGAAAGAGTGGTGGTTAATTTAGAAGCAAACATCTCCCCAGGTATTGTCGGTATCTCATACCCTTTCATTAAAGCTTATTGGTCTGTTATTAAAGAAGACATGTGGAAGGCTATTAATGTCTTTTTTAAGAAGGACATCATGTGTCCCAATTGGAAGGAAACATTAGTGGTCCTCATACCAAAAATTAAAAAGTCCCAATTGGAAGGAAACATTAGTGGTCCTCATACCAAAAATTAAAAATCCAGCTTTTCCTTCCAACTTTAGGCCTATTAGCCTTTGCTTGTCTGTTTACAAGATCGTAGCTAAGATGTTTTTAAATAGGCTTATGTGCTTCATTCCTAAGATTGTATCAGAAGAACAAGTAGCTTTTGTAAAAGGTCATTCAATTTCTGACCATGTATTACTAGCTCAAGAACTATTCAACAAGTTTATATTTTCCAATTCTTCAAAAGAACTTATGGCAATCAAAATTGATATGGAGCAAGCCTATGATAGCATGGGGTGGTCTACCCTAAAGCAAGCTCTACAGGTGTTGAGCTTTCCCATGGATTTCTCTAATCTTCTTCTTCAATTTGTGTATGATCCAAAGTTCTCTATTTCAATTAATGAAAATAGTACAAAGTGGATCGAGGCTAGATGTGGTTTTAGACAAGGTTGTCCCTTGTCACCTTATTTGTTTATTTTATGTTCTCAATTGCTTTCTGATGCATTTTCTCAGAGAGGTTCTAACATAGGAATTAAAATTGCTCCAAATGCGAATAGAGTCTCTCATTTGTTGTATGCTGATGACATCATTATATTTTCGAAGGCTAATCATAACAAAGCAAGGAAAATCTGTAAATTATTGAAAGACTATAGTAGTTGGTTAGGTCAAATGGTTAATCTCCAAAAATCTTCTATTCCTTTTGCCAAATCGGTTATTAGATCAAGAAGAAGATCCATTTCTAGGATCTTGGGGTTTAAAGTGGTGAAAGAAATGATGTATCTTGGCATCAAGATTGCTTTAAGAAGATTGAAAGCTTCATATTTTCAATTTCTATTGGAGAAAGCAGTTGGTAAACTGAATGTATGGGGTAATCGTTTCATATCTCTACCTGGAAAATTGCTACTTTTTAAGACGATTTTTCTTTCACTTCCTATCTTCTTATCTTCTCATTCTTTAGTCCCTATGGGAGTCTTGAATGATTTGGATAGAATGTGTAGGAACTTTTTATGGAACAAGCATGATGGAAGTAAAGGCCTACATTATGTCTCTTGGGAGAAGCTGTGCAATCCGGGCAGGTTGGGTGGACAAGGCGTCCATTCGGTGGCTAGCAAAGTAGGTCCTTTGAGGGCCAAATTTGCATGGAATGTCATCTCCAATCCTGGTTCTCTTTTGAATAGAATTCTTGTTGCTAAGTATGGTAATCAAATGTGGAAAAATGAAGCTAAGAAAAACTATTCTTCAACATGGAAAGTTATCATTTATGGATTCAAATCTCTATCCACAATAGTAAGATGGAAGGTTGCCACAGGCTCTGAGATTAGTATCTTAGATGATGTGTGGATTCCTGAAAAATCATTAGAAAAATGGCCTAAATTTGCTACAGAATTATGTGAAGATTTAAAGTTAGAAGTCTTTATACGGAATGGAAAATGGGATGAATCTCAACTGCTGCGGTTCTTTGGACGTTAGCTGGTAGACGTTATCATGGGAGTTTAAATTTGTCCAGAATTAATTGTTGACCAAATGGAGGTCATTACTAAATGTTCAGGTAAATCAATCTCTGCATTGATAGCCTAGAAATTATGTGGAGATGGGGAAGAAGTTTCTCACTAGCGGTGACCAAGGTTTAAAATTGCGTAATTAAGCCTCGAGGCGGTTTTCGTCCGTGAGGCGAGGCGTAAGCCTCGAGGCGGTCTGAGGCGTAAGCCTCACGGACACAGAATTGCGTAAATGAAAAATTAAGGGTTTTAGCAGGAAAATAATAGCAATATTGTATCTTACAATAAAAACATCTAAATGATATATGAAAATAGTGGAAAGTAAGAAAGTAGATGCAATAAAATCATGTTCCAAAGTACAAAATCACAAAAGATTAGTTTAACAAAACTCCAAAAAAAAAAAAAAACATATAAAATGCAATCATATCCCATCACTAAATGGGTCTTCAAGTGAATCTTCTTCTCCAATTGTATCTATGAATGTCATGTCATCATCATCTTCAATATGACTCTCTTTTTTCTTCCCTGTTCAATAAGAGAAAAGATCATTATCATGTTCATTGCTCACTTGACATAAATGTAATGCAATAGCATATAAGAAGTTGTGGAATACCTTTACTTGATTGTTGTGCTGCAGAGCTAGTAGATGTGTGTGGTGTGGTACTATTGGATGTGCCCACTTGATCTGCTTTGCCCCTCAAGACATCCACACTTAGATCTTCTAACTGTAAGTCTGATAATGGCAAATCTGTCTCATCATCTATGAACCACTCATTATCAGACGACACATCATCACACACTAATGGGTCTTCATCATCCTTCAACCCCTTATTCCTCAACCTCCTCTCTCTCAACCTCTTGTTGTGCATAATATATACGAGAGAGTTCATTCTGAGTGTTGATAGCCGATTTCTTCTCTTTGTTTGCACTTGGCTATATGTACTCCAGTTTCGCTCACACCCAGAAGAAGAACAAGTGAGGCCCAACACTCTTACAGCAAAACTCTGAAACTCAGGGGTGGAATCAGTATAAATCTGTTTGGTGGCGTAAGAAACTAAAGTTTAAGCTCTGTATAAATCTGTTTGGTGGCGTTTGATAAACAATGCTCTTCCAACAAATGATTTTTTATCATATAGAAGGTTGCTGGATCATAAAGAATGTCATAGAGAATGTATGTTGTCGGAAAATTCAGAGCACATTGCGGTCAAATGCTGGAAATTAACATAAATATTTAATTTGCTCAGGAAATGGGGGTTCAAGGTACCAGATTTTTGCTCATTAGAGGACTATTATTCAGGACTGAAATCATATGCAGAACTCAATCCATTCATCAGGAATTTATATTGTACTGCAGTTTTTTTTTCTGCTGGAAGAGTAGAAACAGGAAGTACATGGAGGTAAAGAAGATAGCTTGTATGTTATTGCAGCTAATGCCTTAAGCTTGACCACTCCCTCACTTAGTCTTAATCAAAGTTCAGATCACTGGGATTCCAATCAGCTTTCACAGCTGCCTTATTCTTCTTGGTGTTCCCTCCACCCAAATGGATTAAGCTCAACCTTGAGGCTTCATTAGAAAGGAATTATAATGCTAGCGTGGGAGGAGTCTTTAGAGATCATAAAGGTAGATTTTTATGTGCTTTTGGAGTAAATTGTATTCATTGGGACTCAGCACAGGTGGAGCTCTTGTCTATTTTGTCAATTAAAAATTTCATAAAGGATTGGATGCTCGAATCGAAGGGTATCATCATAGAAGGAGAACCAAAATGTGATCAATTTTGTTCATAGGCTCTTCAATAAGGAGGCGGTCAAGGAGAAGCATGTAAAGCTTGAAGATTTCTCTTTCCTGTTTTGATTTTAATCAAGTTTTGTTTAATTTTACAAAAAAAAAAGTAATAAGTTAGCAGATTTTTGTGCTAACTATGCTCGTTCTTTAGATTTTTTTTGGATGACTTAGGTGATAATAAGATTCCTCCTCTCTTTATTTCAATGTTAAAGGAGGAATTTGATTGTGGTTCAACCACTTAGTTTTTTGTATCTCTTTTTATCAAAAAAATTGCTCTATGCATTTCTTCAAAAAAGAAAAAAAAAAGAATTAAACTTCCTGCATTTAGAAAAACCCACTACAATAGATGTGGACATTCTTGAAAACCTGACTATATTTGGAGTAATGGATTTAATAAAAAAAAAAAAATTCTTTCATTGTAATGACCGAGTATTTATCATATGCGTTTTTCTTTTTTAATTTAATTTTTGTTGAATAGGTAAGAAAATCAAATAAATTATGATGTTTCTGAACTGCTAATTGATATGACAATGGTCAATTCATTCTCCTGTCACAGCTTCTCGCCTATAGTTTGATTAAATTGGACTGTATGATTAGTTCTAATGGCATTCAATCTGCATATTTATTTTGAAACTCTTCACTCTGATTTTTTATTTATTGTAGGCTGTTCATTTTACTCTTTAAGGAAATATTTTACCATATCTTAAAATGAAATTTCTTATTCTTTGAACTGAATGTTGGTTAGGACATTGCTTCTCAAATAGATATATCACTTGTTTTTTCATTTGATGAGGAAGAGAGTGGGCCAGGTTGAAATGCCCATATTTAAGCAAGAATGTTCCTTGTTATGTCATACATAGATAAAACTAACTGGTATATTCTTTTGTGTTGACATTTTTAGTTCCTTGGGCTCCTGCTGGTTCTAAATTCACACGGAATCCAGCACCACCACAGGGGGTAAGCATACTCATGTGTTCTTTTTACTAGTTTCTGCAGCTAGTGCAGTCATTCATGAGTTGAAATCATTGAGCTGCCAAGTTCCAAAAATTCTATATTGTATCTTTTACATAGTAAATGAGTTTAATTTAACAATGCATAATCATCTCTTGCTACTTCTGTTATGCCTTTAATATATTCTATTTGTCAAAGTTGTCATCATGATATTAATGTTGCCATCCCAAACTATCTCCTTCAGAAGTCTTCAAGTCCCAAACTGTAATACAAATTTTTAGTGAATTAATCTCTCATCCTCTGCTTGAATGCATTCTTTCTTTGTTTTTTTTTTTTTTTTTTTAATTTTTGATCTTTTCTCTACATTTGACTTATCCTTCTCTCTTGTTGTCACTGATCTTAAGTTTATTGGTGGAGGCTTTAGTGTTTATTTATCTAAGCCGGTTACTAGGATTTTGTAGAGAGCAAGTTATGAGAATAAGCATATACTATATTAGTGGCTAGAGAAAGAAATTACTAATAAATTAAGGTTTTAGATGAGCGTAAACTTAATCTCTTTTTCATCATATTGACAAGCCCCTCACAATCTATATTCTCTTTTCATTCAATCAGCATCTTCCCTTGTGAATTGCATGTTGATCCTTATCTTAGTTTCATGATGTGACACAAGAATGAGTTTAGGATTGGGATGGTTGATTTATCTGTATTCACATGAGAGGGTCTACGTCTATTCTTTTGAATATGGTTGTGGGCAGACAAGTTATCTCATATGTAAACCTTGTTATAACAAGTTCAAGTAAGGTCTCTCAGAAAAACAATCCCATAGCATCAATCAACTATTCCAAAAATTCCTGCGACCCGGCTTCTCAGCGCCGGCCTTTTAGAGTTTTAATGAGCTTAGGTTTGGATGAATTTTCAGAAGGCAGATTAGGCTAGAGATTTCTCCCTCATTTTGTGAGGACTTTATGATCTGAGTTCTGGTTTCCCATAGGCGCAAGCCCCTATAGTTAATTACCCCTTCCGATAGCAAGAGAGAACTTTCGATTAAGGCTAGTTGTTAAATAGGCCGCATAGGTCATAAATCTAGTGTATAATAGCAACATTTTTAGGGTTTGAATTTTGGTATTGAATTTTAGAGTTTATGACTTAAAATTTATCACTGTATACTTAAAACTAGTGATGGGGGGAATGAAGATGAGCCCGATCAAGATCCCATTGTTCCGTTGTTCTCGGCTGTCATGATCTCTGGTCTACTTTGTTAGAGGAGGTAGTCGACCCAACTTGATAGAAGACACCTTATCGGCAGCCCTGGGATTTTTTGTCCATGAATATCTTGTAGACTTGGGGTAGTGTTTGTCTAAGGGGATAGATCTGAATTCACCTTAGTTGACAAAGAGCTTTATGCCTATCGCATGTACTTAATAATTCATTACTCAAAGATTTAACGCGTTAGAGAACATATGAGCTTTGACCGTGATCGTAATATAATGATGCCATTTATGGCCAAACCATCCGATTAGATGGCACGTGCCACGTTCCTGTTGGAAAGTGACTTTTTGAGGATGAATTTTAGTGATACATCCGACGTGACATTTGCTATTTGTGAGCTGAGGTTAATTTTAAATTTATCACTCCCGACAAATGGTTGCGGGAGGTGGATGAGTTTTAGTTTCAAGTTTTTTAAGTGATACATTTCATTTTTAAGAATTCAGTCTTTTATTGGTTTTGAGATTTAACCCCTTTAGTTGATATTTACATTTAATATGGCCATCATCGAGGTGATATTAAATTCACTTGTATTTTTGTAAGAATATGGAAGGCATTTTATGATTCAAGTCAGGTCGACTCTAGTCCTTTCATGGAGGATGAAATTTGAATATTTAATCCACACATCATTCTCAGACATTGAAATTTGCAAATTTATCACATTAATCGAAGTATATGTAGGTTGTGTTTAGTTTGAAAATAGATTATTATATTAGTGAGAATTTGACCCCGAACAACATTCTCAAATATTTGTGTTTATAACTTTAACACGTTTGTCGGAGCACATGTAAGGTTAATATCATTTGAATACGCACAATGCTTTATTTGAGAACTTGTAGACGCCTTCTATATTCTAATTTGAGTGTTGCAGATTCGGTGCCGCATAAATAATTTTAATGAATAACTTTAACACTATCGTTACCAGGTCTCAAATATTTGTGTTTATCACATTAATCGAAGTATATGTAGGTTGTGTTTAGTTTGAAAATAGATTATTATATTAGTGAGAATTTGACCCCGAACAACATTCTCAAATATTTGTGTTTATAACTTTAACACGTTTGTCGGAGCACATGTAAGGTTAATATCATTTGAATACGCACAATGCTTTATTTGAGAACTTGTAGACGCCTTCTATATTCTAATTTGAGTGTTGCAGATTCGGTGCCGCATAAATAATTTTAATGAATAACTTTAACACTATCGTTACCAGGTCTCAAGTCCTGAATTAGAAAAGTGGAGGGTTGCATTAGGTAGTCGATAGCCAGCGTAAAACTTGTCGAATCGGTATGACATGAATTTTTTACAAAATGGTGTTAATACTAGGGCGTCCCTTGGAAGTGACGCCCTGTATGGTTTGAATATGGCGATAAGTATGCAAGGGCCATTGCACCGGCGCTCAGTTGCAGTGTTAAAGAGGCAAGGGTTCTCACATCAAAGATGTATGTGGGCAAAGAAGTTATTCCATAAAGCTAAAATAAGGATAATAATTTGGAATATAGGTTCCCTTACAGGAAAATTAATTGAATTTATAGATATTATGATTCATATGAAGATAAATATTCTGTGCATTCAGGAAACTAAATGGGTTGGAGAGAAGGCTAAGGAGAATGATAGTTTAGGATTTAAACTATGACATTTGGGTAAGAGTCGTATTAGAAATGATATAGGTATAATTATAGATCAGAGTTTGAATGATAATATTATAAAAATTAATACAATTAAAGATAAAATTATAGCTTTAAAGATTGTTGTTGATGCTAAGATTATTAATATTATAAGTACTTATGCTTCTCAAGTAGGTTTGAATATGAGTTCAAAATTAAATTTTTTGAATGAATTAGAAGAATTAATATAAAATATACCTCTTAAAGAAAGAGCTTTTTTGGAAGAGATTTAAATGGACATGTTGGTTGAGAGGTGATAATTTTAAAAATATTCATGGTGGATATGAGTTTGAAATGAAAAATGAAGATGATAAGATCATAATAGATTTTTTTTAGCTTATATTTTTTAATTGCTAATATCTTATTTATTAAAAGAGATGAGCATCTTATCACTTATTTTAATTGATATAGTAAAAGGCATATTGATTATTTTCTTATAAAAAAATTAGATTGTTCACATTTCAAATATTGTAAAGTTATTTCGAGTAAACATTTATTTATCCAATATCAATTATTAGTGACTTTAAGATAAAGGGGCATAAAATAAAAAATAAAGTAAAATATATTTTAGGATTAGATGGGGGCATTTAAAGAATAGTAACAAAAATATTTTTGAGAGTAAGATTTTGGATCTTAAGATTTCGTTTGTGCATGAGAATGCTAATGTTATATGAGAAAAAGTGGCTACTGATATTTAGAATATTGCAAAAGATATATTTAGAGTATCAAAGTGAAAAACTCCTAATAGTAGAAATAGTTGGTGGTAGAATCCAAATGTGCAAGAAAAGATTAAAAAAATAAAAAGATTTGTTATAAAAATTAGTTTAAATGTGAAAATTCTGATAATTAGGAAATATATAAAGAGACATGTAAGGAATCTAAGAAAATAATATGCAATGCAAAGATCTTAGCTTTTAATTATTTGTATAATAGATTAGATACTAAGGAGGGAGAAAGATATATTTATAAGTTGGCCAAACAAAGATATATGAGTAGTAAAGATTTAGTTCAAGTGAAGTGTATTAAGGATGAAGATTAAAAAGTGATTTTCTTAGAAAATGATATTCAACAAAGGTGAATGAGATATAGTTCTAAATTTTTTAGTGAAGAATATAAAAATACGATTGACTTTAGTGACCTTCACCCTATATTAAAATAAAAATTTTTGTTTTTATCGGCATATTAGTATAACTGAAGTTAGAGAGGCTTTAAATAATATTAAGTGTGAAAAATATGTTAGGCCTTATGATATTCCAATAGAGGTGTGGAAATGCTTAGGAGATGAAGGTATTTCTTGGCTTACTAAACTTTTTAATACTGTTTTGAAGATTAAAAAGATGCAGATGAGTGGAGAATGAGTGTGTTAATTCCTATTTTTAAGAATTAAGGTGATGCAAAAGATTGTGCGAATAATAATGGAATTAAGTTAATGTGTCATACTTTAAAACTATAGGAGTGAGTTATATAGCATAGGTTGTGGCGTGATATTAATGTTTCTCAAAATCATTTTGGATTCATGTCGGGTAGGTCTATTATGAAAGCCATACATTTATTGAGAGGTTTGATGGAGAAATATAGAGAGAATAAGGAGGATCTACATATGATATTTATTGATTTAGAGAAAGCATATGATAAAGTTCCAAGAGAGTTCTTGAAAAGAAAGTAGTTAATAGCTCTTATATTCAAATCATTAAAGATATGTATGCAGGAGCAATTACTTGTGTTCAAACACAAGGTGGTTTGACCTTAAGCCCATATCTTTTTTCTTTAATCATGGATGTTCTTACTAGAAATTTGCAAGAGGATGTACCTTGGTATATGTTTTTTGCTTAAGATATTTTTTTTGTTGATAAGACTAGAGAGGGAGTTGAAGGTAAACTTGAATTATTGAGGTCAACATTAGAGTCTAAAAATTTTCTCTTGAGTAGAGCTGAAATTGAATATATTGAGTGTAGTTTTAATAGTATAGACCTAGTGAGGGGATTTTGACTTTGGGTGATCAAGTCATTAACAAGAGTACATGTTTTAGATATCTTGAATCTATTGTTCAGATTGATGTTGAAATAGATGTGGAAGCTATGAGCAGAATTTAAGTTGGATGGTTGAAGTGAAGGAATGCATCGGGCTTGTTGTGTGATAGAAAAATCTCCCTCAAACTTAAGGAAAAATTCTATAAGATGACGGTGAGACCTGTAATGCTTTATGGTGTCGAATGTTGGCCATTAAAAGAGAAGCATAATACTAAGTTAAGTGCTGCTCAGGTGGATGAGTGATTTTACCCTTAGAGATAGGATACAAAATGAGCATATACGTGAAAAGGTTGGAGTAGCGCCAATGAAAGATAAGATCAGAGTGAGTTGCCTTAAATGATTTTGTCACATAAAACGGCGGCCTTCTGATGACCCGGTTAGGAAAGTAGAGGTATTAGATTTGACTTATGTTAAGAAAGGTAGAGGTAGACCTAAAAAGACTTGGTTAGAAAATATTAGAAATGATATTTCTTTATTAGATTTAAATGAGAAATTGACTTTTAATAGGACACAATGGAGAAAAAGGATTCATGTAGCTGACCCCACGTAGTGGAATAAAGGCTTATTGCTGCTGCATGATATTTCTTGGAGTGAAACATTTTAGCAAATCACGGTTGAGTCCTGACTTCAGTACATTCGCACATAGTCAAATGGATCATAGCTTCATTATACCTATAAATATCCTGAATCAACATGTGATCATCAAACTCCTAGCCATCATGTCATAACTTTTGACTTTTTAGGTTAACAAGCTCCCTGCTTTTGAAGCATTATTATTTGCAGCATTGACAACTGATGAAAATGGATTTAGAATTGTTACATAACTCTCCAATAACTGAAAGGAAGAAATTAGTCAATTTCCTCTCATAGGATATAACTTATTTGTCCCTATGCCATACTCATAACAGCTCCTAGGATAAGGGTTATGAACTTCTTATTTTACAATCACAACGATTGTCAGGAGAAACAATAGATAAAAACATGCATAATCGAGTGTCAAGGTGGGATATCGGTCCATCCCAAGGTTCACAGTATTGTTGTACAAGTTGCAGAGCAAACACAAGGAGAGCTATAAAAGTTTCTTGCAAACTTGCTTTGTTGAACACTTGTAGTGCTTTGGCTAACTCTATATTAATCTCAACAGAAGAAATAGAATACAAATGCCTTTCATCTATTGCATTTTCATAGTTAAATCAAAATGGATCCAACAAGCGATCTATCATTTTCCAAATAATGGTTAAAAGTAGGACCACTCAATCGAACATCAACTAGCATAATTAGCCTTTATTTTTTTTATTAATTGAAATGACACATTTTAATTATATATATGTATATTTTTTATTATTAAAATAACAAATTTTATTTTGAAATAATTTTTAAGGGTTCTTTGTATCATTTGAAATTTTGGCAGCCTTCGGATGCCCCCTCCACACGAAGGGATGTAGGAGAGGGCACTTGCCCTTTCAATTCAACTCAGCTGGATTAAATCAACGGTGAGGACTTCGGGGGAGCGAATTGACCCCAAAAATAGTCTTCCAATCGTCTATTGTGTGTGGCCTGTTGATTAAGTAACTTAATTTTTGATGCAAGCAAAAATTTGGGGGGAAGAGCCCAAAATTTTTGCAAGGAATAACAAAACTTTCCTAGGAAATAGAAATTACATAAATTATCCCCAAATAGACAAATTAGACAAATTACAACTTTTTATAGCATAAAAACAAAACAATAACGCTTACATAGAAATAATCACCTAAATTTGCATTTCCTTGAGAAGAAAGATACAGGTGGTGTTGATACTTGTGGAGAGAAGAAAGAGATAAGAAGCCGAGATGAAGGAGGACAAGCTCGCAAGCTTTCCTATTAGAAGGAGAGAAAAGGCATAGCTCGCAAGCTATCCTAGAAAACCCTCAGGTTTAGTTTCAAAAAATCACATCATAAGCTCTCTCTAAAACAGCCACAAACATCTCTATATATAGGTAAAGAAAGGGGAGACAAATAACCACCATACCACTAATTAATCCCACTAAATCATGAGTATAGAAGGCCAAAAGTCAATTCAGAATTCTGTCCAGAAATCACACCAAAACAACACCCAAACATCCTTGCATTCATGCCAAAGCAGCACCCAAAATCTGCACAGGAAATAGGAAGGAAAGCCACGAGAAACACAACCAGGGAGGGACCCGAAGAGCCAACACAGAAAACGGAAAGGAGAGGTCACGGGAAAGTAACCAAGGTGAGAAACCGAAAAGCCCACCTAGTAGCTAGCAGGTTTCACGGGATAGCACCAGGAGAAACCAAGGAGACACAAGAAGGGGATGAGGTAATAATTACTCCAAATAATGAGCTAAACATCAGCTCAAACATTTATGAGCTAGAACCAAGAAGATCCCAATTTTTTAGCTCAAAACCAGTGCAGCTAAAGCCCAACTTGAGAGCAGCCAAGGCCCAAGCCAAGAGGCAGCAAGCAGCCCAAAGCTTGCCTACATCAATTCTCCTCCGGTTGAAATTGTTCATCTCCTGATGAAGCTTGAGTTTGCTTTGAATCTTGTCCCGAGGCTTCTGAAGGTTGATTGCATGGACTATGACTCAAAAAAAAAAAAAAGACTCAATAACAAAACTCACATGACATTCACATACATGACAACTAAATTGACACCAAAACATAGGATATAGTAACTTTGCTCTGATACCAAATTGATGCAAGCAAAAATTTGGGAAGAGCCCCAAATTTTTGCAAGGAATAACAAAACCTTCTTAGGAAATAGAAATTACATAAATTGTCCCAAAATAGACAAATTTGACAAATTACAACTTTTTATATCATAAAAACATAACAATGATGCTTACATAAAAACAAACACCTAAACTTGCATTTCCTTGAGAAGAAAGATACAAGTGATGTCGATACTTGTGGAGAGAAGAAAGAGATAAGAAGCCGAGATGAAGTAGAACAAGCTCGCAAGCTTTCCTATAAGAAGAAGGAGACAAAAAACATAGCTCGCAAGCTATCCTAGAAAACCCTCAGGTTTAGTTCCAAAAATCACATCATAAGCTCTCTCTAAAACAGCCACAAACATCTCTATATATAGGTAAAGAAAGGGGAGCCAAACAACCACCATACCACTAATTAATCACATTAAATCATGAATATAGAAGGCCAAAAGACAATCTAGAATTCTATCCAGAAATCACACCAAAACAACACCCAAACATCTCTGCATTCATGCCAAAACAGCACCCAAAATCTGCACAGGAAACAGGAAGCAAAGACACAGGAAACACAACCAGGGAGGGACCCGAAGAGCCAACACAGAAAACGAAAAGGAGAGGCCACGTGAAAGCAGGCAGGGTGAGAAGCCGGAAAGCCCATCCAACAGCCAGCAGGTTTTACGGGACAACACAAGGAGAAACCAAAGAGACACAAGAGGGGAAGAGGCAATAATTACTTCAAATAATGAGCTAAACATCAACTCAAACATTTATGAGCTAGAACCAAGAAGATCCCAATTTTTTAGCTCAAAACCACTGTAGCCAAAGCCCAACCCGAGAGCAGCAAAGGCCCAAACCAAGAGGCAACAAGCAGCCCAAAACTTGCCTACATCAATTTCACTTTTTAAAAGATAGTCTTTATCCCCCTTGAAAATCCAACAGCCTTCCAGCGCCCCCTCCCTACAGGGGAGGTTGGGTAGAGTTGCCCTTTTGGATCCACCCAGCTAGAAAGATAATTGACGGCCGAGGGCTTCAGGATGTTGTCGGCTCGCAGAATTGGGCTTGAAGTCTTTGATCCACTCGGCCGGATCAGATCGACGACTAAGGGCTTTGAGGGACCGTATCAACCTCAGGACTTCCTTTAAGTCTTCTCCTATTGCGGTGCCTATTTAAAAATCCCTTCTCCTTTCTCTCTTTTTTAATTATATATATATATATAACAGAGAGGGAGAGAGCCGGGATGGAGGTCGCAGCCGAGTCACGCACAGGTCAGAGACGGTGTGAGTGCGGGCGTGTGGTCGTCTATGGTATGATGACGGGGAAGGCGAGAGCTTGCGGCGGGTTGAGTTCGTCTGGTCAGACTGGAGCAGGAGGTGTCCGGTGTGGCTAGGGGGCGGCGGTGGGAGTCGAAAGCGGAGGTCAGGCTTTGACAGTGCAGAGGGATGGAGGTCCGGTCGGTGTGGCTTTGCGGGAGGAAGCTGGCGTCCAAGAGGCCGAGAGGTAAGTTCCGAATATGATTCCTTGTGTGCGTGAGTTTTTGTGTGTGTATTTGGTTGGATTTTTTGCGTGAGGAGTTTTGTCGTGAGTGTGGCGGTTGTTCAAGGTCGTGGGGGAAGTAGGATGGTGTACGGTTGGGTCCGACTGATGGTTGTTGGTCAATATCAACAAAAGTTAACAATAGGCTATAGGTATAGCTATGGCATATGATTTATTTGTCGTTTGCTGTGCGCGCGCGCGCGCGCGCACACACACACACACACACACACATATATATATATATATATATATATATATATATATATATATATATATATATATATATATATATATATATATATATATATATATATATATATATATATATATATATATATATATTAATGATTGTAAATATATTATGCAATTGTAAATATATTATGGAATTTGAATATAATAGACAACGACAACAACAACAACAACAAAAAATAGTCCATTAGATAATATGAAAAATAGGCTTGGAGGATAAAGAAGAAGGGGGAGGTCTAAGGTTACAATGATCGAGGTGTGAATTTGGGCTATCAAGCATTAAAGTGTCTTTTGTTTGTGAGGCAAGCATTGCAACATTTTGAGATTTAACCTCATTTTTAAACTATTAATTTAATAAAAAATATGGAAAAATCAGAAACATACTAACATTAAAGTAAGGTCATTAACATTTCAAAGATCATAAAAATAAATTCCCTCACTCCTAATTCAATATAAACAAGTAGTCTATATAACTAAGATCGTAATTTATAGGTTTGAAAGTCTCCCACACTCTCATCACTTTTGAGGGTATTCATTAGAATTATTATTATAGTTAATTATTCCCCCTCTCATAATTCAATATAAACAAATAGTCTAAGTAATTAAGATCATAATTTATGAATTTAAAAGTCTCCCCAACTCTCATCACTTTGAAGCTATTTATTAGAATTATCATTCTAATTAATTATAGTTGATCATTAGAACTTAGAGGTGGTTGTGGGCTAATAAGTTATCTCATGTGTAACCCTCCTTGTCATAACAAGTTCAAGTAAGGTTTCTTGGAAAGCAAGCTCATAGACTCAATCAACCAAGTGAACGATAGGCTATAGGTACTGCTGTGGCATATGATTTATCTATGGTACACTGCAACTACATGCTTGTCCTTCATTGGCTTTGGTCCTCTCTCTCTCTCTCTCTGTATATACATACAATAAAAAATAAAAAATAGGTCCATTAGATGATATAAAAAATAGTTTCAGAAGATAAAGAAGGGGAAGGCCTAAAGGTTATGATGATCAAAGTTTGAAAAATTGCACAATTAAGTGTTAAGGTATTTTTTGTTGTGAAGCAAACATTGAAGCATTTTGAGAAGAAACCTCATATTTAAACTATGAAATTAATAAAAAATATGAAATAATCATAAACATACTAATATTGAAGTAAAGTCACTAACATTTCAAATTAAGATCATAATTTATGATTTAAAGGTCTCCTAGGCTATCATCACTTTGAGGATATTCATTAGAATTATCATCTTAATTAATTATAATTGAATACCCATAGTCTTTATCAACTAAGTGAATGATAGGCTATGGGTATTCATGTGGCATATGATTTATCTATGGTATGTTGTGACTGCATGCTTGTCCTACATTGGCTTTGGTCTTCACTCTCCTCTCCATATATATATATATATATATATATATATATATATATATATATATATATATGATGACATCCAAGTCGACTATTAGCATTTTGATCCCACAGCTAGGATGCGGATCTGTGCGAGGCTCACCTGGATCATGATGATCTCCTTCCATAATTAGGGTCTTTATTTAGGAAGGATTATATTATGACAATTATGAATGATTCTGTAATTATTTTATTTCTTTTTAAGATATCTCGTGTAGATCTATAAATACGGATATATTTGTGCAATAATATTAAGCCTTTTCCTCTCAAATCTTTTAATTTAAAATGGTATCAGAGCCTTAAATCGAAGAAGACAGAGAAGAGAAAATGACCTTCATTGCCATTCAAACAAGAGTCAAGTGGTCCGAATTACCTGTATTGTGCCTGCGTGTGGGCTCTGAAAATTCGGCCTCGGCCTCCCTTCACTTTTCTTTATTCGGCGAGGGAGTTTTAACTGAATAAGTTCCGAGGTAAATTTTGGAAGGCAGATGGATTTGTAGATAAGACACTACCCAGAGATTTCGCTCTCATTTTGCGAGGACTTTATGATATGAGTTCTGGTTTCCTATAGGCGCAAGCCCCTATAGTTAATTACCCCTCCCGATCATGAGAGAGAACTTTCGATTAAGGCTAGTCGTCAATCAGATACGTATAATACGTGTTATCTGGCATATAGTAGCAGCATGGGTTTGGATTTTGAGAACTGGATTTGGATTTGTGAATTTGGGAAGTTTGGATATTTGGAAAGATTTAATATTTAAGATAGAAATTTCACCATCCTTTATTTAAAGCGGATGGTGTGGGAATGGATGATGGGCCCGATCAAGATCCCATGGTTCCGTCGTCCCGGGCCATCGTGGTCCCTGGTCTACTTAGTCAGAGGAGGTAGTCGACCCAACCTGACAGAAGGATCCTTGTCGGCAGCCATGGGTTGCTTCGTCCAAGGGGACCTTATAGACCGGGGGTGAATGTTTGTCTAAGGGGACAAATTTGAATCCACCTTAGCTAACAGAGGGCTTTGTGCCCTATCGATCATATCCTATTGATTCATATCTCAAGGATTTAACGCCATTAAGGAGCGTATTGGCTCTGGCCATAACCGCTATCTGTGGTGCCATTTGGCGGCAAAACCACTCGGTTCAGAGGGCCCCGGGTCATAACCGTTTACCTGCATTGCCATTTGGCGACAAAACTGCCGGTTAGAGGACACGTACCACGTCCTTACTGGCAAGAGATTGTTTGAGAATGAATTCTAGTGATATTTTCGACTAGGCATTTGACTCTTTGTGAGCTAGAGTTTATTTGAATTTGTCTGCCTCGACAAACTGTTGCGGAGGGCGGATGAATTTTGCTTTAAGTGCATTGATCGATTTATTTCAATTTTAAATATTTTTCAGATTTTGGAATTTGTGGATTTTTGGATTTTCGTGGGTATTTGGGTGGAGCCTTGGGAGATATTTGAAAATATTTGGGAACCCCTCCGGTTGAGATCTGCATTCAACACGGTCATCATCAGGGTGTTTGGGGGTCATTTCTTTTTATGGATTGAACCTTGTCAACTCTGTCGGGCTGTCGACAGATGATCGGGTTTTGTAGGCTTCGTGCCTTTATTAGTGAATTCACATTGTTGTAGGCCTTGATGGCCTAATATGAATGTTTTAAAGCAAATATACCGATCACCACAACTTTATATTTGCTTAATGGTTCGAGCCCTGTCGACTTCTATTGACCCGTATAGAAGGATCGGTTTCGAACCTGAATTCACTTGTCAACATGCGCAGCATCCCTAGACGTCACGTGTACCAATAACACGCTCACCGGGGCTCATGCGGGTTTTAAAATTATTTTTACCTCTTTTAGTGTACCTATGTGTATACAATTTATAGTGCATGTGCAGGGGTACTTTGAAATAATTGTAGACGCCTTCTGTCTGCTTGTACGAATGTTGCAAATCCGGTGGCGTGGCGTAGCAGCTTCTGGATCAGTTGTTTGCTGCTTTGTACAGGTTGACTGTCGTGCACTATTTGTTGATTTTTATAGGCGGATCATAGTGCACTAACTAATCTTCTGCCTTTATTATAGATGCTTGTAGAAATTTGTACTCGTCGTATCTCATTTGCTTCTGCTTGCAAATAACATATAGTATATATGATGAATATTCTACAACCCTTGAGATATTTGTACTTCACCATACATCATCTGTCCTTGCTTATAGAGGGCCAGTGTATTTGATTGATGTTGGACAATTATCAACCATAGAGGCGTTATAGTGTCTTTGCCACAACAATTGGTAGGTACCTTGAATGTACTACGGACGTGATGTCTCGTTCACCACTCTTCATGTACTTGATTGTAAACATATCTTCTTATATGCCCTTATCAATTTCATTACTTGTAAGCTTGGGTACATTTGATTGCATGAGTCTTCATCATCATTTGTGAGTAAATGATGTTTGTAGTTTCTATAGTTATTGCAAGTCTTCCTTTTCACCACAAATTTCATATGTATTCTTTTGTATTTAGTTTGGACCTTTGTTGGTATGATAGCATCTTGATGTTGATTGAAGACTCTGCCATGTTGATTGTGAGCATGCCATATTGAAAATCCTGTTACAACTATCAAATCCTTTCCATTAGCATGAATATTGTAAGTGTTGCATACTAATTACCACCATTTATGGATGATTTGCAATGTTCATTGAGGCTTCTATGTATCTGCTTGCTTATAATTGATCAACATTATCACTTTGATCTTAATACTTTCACTTTGATCTTATATTTGTTGATTCTAAATTTCAATTCCATGGGATCCTGAAAGTTCAAGCCTTGTTGTGTAAATCAAGTTCTTGCTTGAGTTCAAATAGTGAGCTCAAGTCTTATGTCCCCTTCACTTGGTTCAAACCAAGTTCTCTTGCAAATGATTCATGTTCTGTTCTATGTATATGCTTCAAGTCCTTACTTGAGTTCAACTACTCAAGTCAAATTTGAATCAAACTCTTTGTTTTATTGTTCAAGTGCAGCTCGGCTTGAGTCCAACTCAAGTCTTCAACAAGTCCTTTATATTCATTCAAGTCCCTTCAAGTCCAAGCCTTGTCGGCTTAATGTTTAAATCAAGTTCTTGTTTTAGATCAAGTCAAGTCCACAATTGATCCAAGCTTGACTTTAGTTCAATACATTTTTTTATTTGAGTTTAATTGATGTATTAAGTCATTAACTCTTGTTCAAAAGTCCAAGTACAAGTAATATGTCGTTCTTCTGAGCTCAATCAAGTCCAGGTCCCAAATTGCTCCAAGTCCTTGTATTTTCAATCCAAATTTCGGCAGCCTCCGGCCGTCTCCCCCGTTAAGGGGAAAAAATCAAGAGGCCGCCTACCCGCCACGCCACTAAAGGCGTGCACGGTTGGTGTTGTTGAGACACCGCGGCAGTTGTATTTTATTTTTCTCCCACCACGGCCAACAAAGGCGTGCATGGGGTTTTAAAAAGTATTTTATAAAAAGATACAATTTTTCTTTCCCCTCGCCCAGAGTACTTATGAGTGACCCCGCTTCGCCGTACGTGCCGCACCGGGGTCCCATCCTATCACGGCCAACAAAGGCGTGCATAGGACAGTTCTCCGATTTGCCACGAATATTGAAGTAGGGTTTTGAGTTTAGAAAGATTCATACCTCCGCGGGGTAGTCGTGGATGACACATGGATCGAGGGGTCACTCGCCTACCTCGTCGTAGGTGTCGCACCGGGTTCCCTCCTACCACGGCCAACAAAGGCGTGCTTAGGTGGTTTGTCGGTCCGACACGAACGTCGAGGTAAGAAAGTGGGGGGAAGCAAGCATTTATAATTTATCGTCACTATTCTTTAATTATAATAATAATAATTACATAATTATTATTGATAATTAATTACTAATTAATAATTAATTATAATTAATAAACTAATTTTAATCATAATTAATCAATGCTTATAATTAATTTAAAATTAATTATAATCAATCAAATAATTATGATTAATAATTAATTAATAATTAATTAATAATTATTAATTAATTATAATTAGATAAATAATAACTATAATAATTAAATAACTATTAAAAGTAATTAAAAAAAATAATAATAACAATTAAAAAGAAATCCCTCACCCTCTCTTCCTCACTTGATCGGCCAAAGACCGGCCGAAGAAGCGCGTCGGGCACGGTGGAGAGGAAGAAATCGGGTAGGGGGGATTCGGCTAGAGCAAGGTAGGGATTCTCCTCTCTCTCTCTCTCTCTCTCTCTCTCTCTCTCTCTCTCTCTCTCTCTCTCTCTCTCTCTCTCTCTCTCTCTCTCTCTCTCTCTCTCTCTGGACAGGGGAAATGAGGAGGTCGAGCAAAGGGGTTCGGCCGAAGAAGCCCTTGAAAGGAAGAAAGTTAACCGCACAGTGAGCGACTCCCGTCACTGGTTCCGATCGAAAGGTCGGAGCCTTCGATCCGATAGGGAAGGGACGCCGGAGGAGCAAAGTCGGCGGGAGCTGGGTTCGGTCGGAGCAAGGAGATCGGAGAGGGTAGAGAGCTCGTGGAAGTAGCGGGAGAGGAGTCGTGCGAGAGAGGAGTCGGAGAGAAGCAACTGTCGTATGTGGAGAGAGCCCCTTCGTTTTATAGACACGAGAGAGGCGAGAAACGAGGCCGTTGTCACAGGATTTGCACCAGGTTTACGGAGAAGTGATCGTTCGCGGCGCCGATTCAGCGGGATTCCTGGATCCGACGGGATACGAGGTATTTTTTGTCGTTGATTTTGTCTTCCTTTGGGTATTATACGAAGGTCAACACTGCGGCTAGAAGAAGCGAAGTCGTATGTGTCTGTTTACGATGAATTGAGCGCATGAGGTTTTCTCTGCATGCGAGCCGAATGCTTGCGTACGCTCGCGCCTATCGACTAGAAGAGTCAATCAAGAGAGACAAGGTCTCATGCTCCTGTGTACGTGCCTGAGGGCGCTCGTGCGTATCTACCAAAAGAGTCGATCAGTAGAATCTAGGGCTCCTTAGTGTCATCTGGAGGAATCAAGCGAACACAATGAAGCATGCGTAAGATTGAACCATGCATAAACAAAATAGGATGAAGCGTGCAGCCAGAAGATCCAACCTGCAGTAGAAACCTAATCATGCATCTAGACCGAACCAATTAGGAGCTGCTATAAGCATCGACCTTCATTGCCCTTTTCGGAATTCGGAGGGTAAAATTTCAAGCAGCCTTCAATGCTACCCAGGATCTTGTAGATAATTTCATTTCTATCCTTTGACATCACAATGTATGAATTAGTTCTTCCCAAAATTTTGACCAAATTAAGTATTCTATAGTGCACCAAGGAAGAGGAGATCTTCAAAATATGCAACATTCTTATTGCTTACAACAACAACAACAACAACATCAAGCCTTTATCCCACTACGTGGGGTCGGCTTAAATTGGAAAAATTACTTAAAGTGGTCTCAATTGGTGAAGAACTACTTGAAAGAGAAAGGAAATATACATCACCTCCTTGGGGGAGGACTAAAAGAAGGATTTCCTTATTTTTGGGCATGGGATGAAGCAGACTTCATGATTATATGATGGTTGTGAAATTCTATGATTCCAGAAGTTAGTTATACTTTTATGTTTTATATAATGCAAAGGACATATGAGATGCTGGTAGGCAAACCTTCTCAAAAGTTTAGGATGTTGCCCAAATATGAGAAATTAAGGTCAATGTGAGGAGCACAAAATAAGGAAGTAAGGCTGTGATGGAATATGCCACTCTCCTTCAAAGCTTGTGGTAAGAACTTGATGACTATAGATGCATAGAACTAATTGTCCAAAAGATGTTATCGTTAACAATTTTATTGAAAAAGAAAGAGTATATAACCTTCTTGCAAGAGAAAAGGAGCGGACGGTGTCTTTGAAAGCGAACAACTCAGATAATGAAAGTTCTGCAGCGGAGGAAGATGACGATATAGCCTTGATGACCCGACAGTTCAAGAACTTCTGAAAAGAAAATAAAGGCGTCATCAGAATAATTGAAACAAAGGTAAAAGCTCAAGAACTACTAAAGTTTCATCTAACACATTTTGTTTTGAGTGCAGGAAATCAGGTCACCTCCGAGCTGATTGCCACAACATAAAGAGCCAGCAAATTAAAGAAAAAGACGAGGAGAAAGCGAAATATAAGAAATGGAAGATGAAGACACAAAAGGCTTTTTGGGTCGACTCTGCCTCAAAATCGTCAGAAGAAGAAGCAGAGGAAGAGGTAACGAATTTGTGTCTAATGGCTAACGATAATCTTGATCAATTGGATCAAGACGAGGTATGTCAACTTTCGTATGAAGATTTGTTGGTTATTTTTGAGAAAATCCATGACTCGTATAGAAAGTTAAAGAAAATGCATGCTAGTCTTAACATTGAGATTAGTACTTTACAAACTGAGCATGCTAACTTAGTTAAAGAACATTCTGATTTAGATAGAGATCACATGTCCCTTCTTGATGAGTTTGATGCATTAAATAAGAAGCATATTGAACTATCTGATGCACATGAATCATTGAAAACATCACATATTAAATTAGAAAAAGAGTTTGATAAATTAGAGAAAGTTGCATGTGAAATAGATCACAATGAACATCTTTTAAAAGTGGAAGTTACAGGATATGAATATGAAAATAACGCATTGAAATAAAAAATCATAGCACTTGAAAAAGATAAGACATCATCCACATTAGCCCAACCAAACAAACCCCCGGCATTGCATGCATCACACAACTTTAGGAAGATGCATCACCACCCATATAGGTTAGTGAACCCATTTCCCAGTGTTAGGTGCTTCTCTTGTAGCATGTTAGGTCACATATCTCGTACTTGCATGATTCACCATAGAACACACCTAATATGGAGATCGAAATTGCATTCATCACAGCATAATATGCATACTTCTCATTCATGCAAGCATAAGGAGGAACCCAAACTCACTTGGGTTTCCAAATCTAACCCTTGAATGACTTTGTAGGGGTGCTCTCACAAAAGATCTAGTGAGAGCATGTGGCACTTAGACAGTGACTGCTTGAGACATATGATTGGAGACATGAAGAAGTTCATAATTCTGGAGATCAGGACTGAAGGCAAAATAACTTTAGGAGACACCACCACTCGGAAAGTGGCGGGCTCAGGTATTGTTGGAAATACTAAAATTTTTTTAATTGAAAATATTTTATTAGCAGATGATTTAAAACATAATTTGTTAAGCATTAGTTAATTGTATGACAATGGTTTTGACATAAAATATCTTTCTGATAAATGCCTAATTAGTTTAAATGACAAACTTGTATTAGAAGGAAAACGAATAAACAATGTTTAACTGTTAGATCTTGATTGTATTGAAAATTCAAATTCACTGTGTTTAAAAACAATAATAGATGACTCGTAGCTATGCCATAGGAGACTGTGCTATACTAGTATGAAAACACTTAGAAATATCATCAAGAAAAATCTAGTTAGAGGTGTACCTAAGTTAGACTTCACTAGGACCATCTATGCGATGCCTGCCAACTACGAAAATAAATAAAATCATCATTTCATTCTATCAAGAAAGTGAACACATCTAGGTTACTAGAAATCCTTCACATGGACCTATTTGGACCCGTTAGCACAAATAGCCTAGGTGGGAAGAATTATGAATTTTTAATTGTATATGATTTTTCTAGATTCACTTGGGTAAAATTTCAACACATAAGAATGAGACATTTGAGAAATTTAAGACTTTCTCCACTTGGATTCAACGAAAATTATGATGCGAAATTTTGACAATCTATAGTGATCATGGTGAAGAGTTTCAAAATGAAAGATTTGAATCATTTTGTCAAGAGATAGGAATAGAGCATAACTTCTCAGCCCTTAGAACTCCTCAACAAAATGGAATAGCAGAAAGAAAGAATAAAACATTGGTTGAAGTTGCTAGGGCAATATTAGCTGAGTACACTCTTCCTAGATATTTTTGGGAAGAGGAGGTAAACACGGCATGTTATGTCTTAAATAGAGTGAACGTTAGGTCAAAGTTAAATAAAATGCCTTATGAACTCCTTAAGGGTCGGACACCGAATCTTTCGCACTTACATGTCTTTGGTTGCAAATGTTTTATCTTAATAAATGAAAAATCTCCCTTAGAAAATTTGATCCCAAGGCTGATAAGTGTGTCTTCTTAGGTTATTCATCTGTAGGTAAGTCCTATAGAATCTTTAATAAGAGAACATTAGTAGTAGAACAGTCCGCCCATGTAGTGTATGATGAATCGGATAAGCCCTCTGAACCTAAATTTGAAGAAGATGAAGTAGAGGCAATTCAAGGAGTATAAACTATGACCATAGGAGAAAGGGGAGAACCTCAGGAAGATTTGTCTAAAGAATAGAGATATTCTTCTAGTCATCCTAAATAGTTAACTTTAGGAGACCCATCAGAAGGTGTGAGAACTAGGCACGGACTTAGGAAGGAGGTTAGTCATTCCGCATTCATATCTATGTTAGAACCCACAAGTATAGATCAAGCTTTAGGAGATGAATTTTGGATCCTAGCAATGCAAGAAGAATTGAACCAATTCACCATGAATGATGTTTGGGAATTAGTCAAGAGTCCTAAAGAACAGAGTGTAGTTAGAACAAACTGGGTCTTTAAAAAGAAGATGAATGACTCGGGAATCATAGTAAGAAATAAGCCCAGACTAGTAGTTAAGGGGTATAATCAGATTGAAGGCATAGACTTTGAAGAAACTTTTGCCCCAGTAGTTAGACTAGAAGCCATAAGGGGGCTCTTAGCCTTTGCTTGCTTCAAAGGTTTTAAATTACATCAAATGAACGTAAAGAGTGTTTTTCTAAACGAGGTAATCATGGAGGATGTTTATATTGAGCAACCCCCCGAATTTGAAAGATCACAATTTTCAAACCATGTATTCAAATTAAAAAAAGGCACTATATGGGTTAAAGAAAACACCTAGAGCCTGGATATGAAAGACAACTCATTCTTACTAGATAGAGGATTTGTTAAGGGTAGTGTGGACATCATTCTCTTTTTGCAAAAGGTAAAAGATGAACTTCTCATTGTTCAGATTTGTGTAGATGACATTTTGTTTAGATCTTCAGATAAAATCTTATGTGATGAATTCTCAAAAATAATGAGTGATGAGTTTAAAATGAGCATGATGGAAGAGCTTAATTATTTTGTTAGTTTTAGTGTAAAACAAATGAAAAATGGAATATTTCTTAGTCAAACGAAATACATTAAAGATATTCTAAAAAAAATATGAAATAGACAGTGCTAAGCCCATGAACACTCCAATGAGCTCTATGATTCAACTAGACAAAGACCCGAATGGAAAATTAGTAGACCAGAAAAATTATATTGGAATAATCGGATCTCTCATCTACTTAACTGTCAGTAGACTGGACATAATGTTTAGTGTGTGCCTTTGTGCTCGATTTCAAGCTGATCCTAAAGAGTCTCACTTAACTGTGGTTAAGAGAATCCTTAGATATCTACTAGGCACCCCAAATTTAAGAATTTGATTTTCTAGGCACAACGCATCCTTTGAAATCTTAGGGTACTCAAATTCTGATTTTGCAAGATGTAAGGTAGATAAGAAAAGCACCTGCCAATTCATAGAATAATCTTTAATTTCTTGGTCCAGTAGGAAGCAAAATTCGATAGCCCTCTCAACTGCCGAGGCAAAATATATGAGTAGAAAGTTATGTTGCACAAGTAGTATGGTTGAAACGACTTCTAAATCTTGGATTATCCGTAGGAACCATCCCAATTATGTGTGACAATAGGAGTGCAATCTGCTAAAATTCCAATTCAACACTCTCGAACAAAACACATTGACATTAAACATCACTTCATAAGAGATAATGTAGCAAAAAGATACATATAATTACAATATATAACTACAGGAGATTAATTGGTAGACATATTCACAAAACCTCTAGCCTTTAACACTTTTAGCACTTTGAGGACAAGACTTGGTGTCATAGATATTCATGCATGATAAAAAAAAAAGCTAAAAAAAACTTTAGTCTAAGGTGTTTCCTGATCGTCACACATACACCACACTGAACCTGCAAATTCACAATTCTTTTTTCCATCGTACTGTACGATTTCTTATCATACTGTACAATCTATCAAAACTGCACCAATCACAGTCCTATGTTAAACCAACAGTCCAGATTCAATTTCTTTTATGCATATCATACTGTACAATTCATATCATACTGAATGTTAAATGTGACTATGCATTCAAATCATTTGGTACGATATAATTGCCCTTCATACTATACGATATCTCTTCTTTGTATTGTACGATCCACGTATGCAAATGGATTGGGATGAATTCAAGTCCGTCAGTACGACATAATTGCGATTCGTACTGTACGATCACCTGTTCGTGATGTACGAACCATTTCGTCAACGATCGTACCAATGACTCCTCGGGACAAACACAATTCCTTCATATCATACTATACGATATTGATCGTACTGTAGGATTTGACTACCTTTTCCCAACCGTTCGTCCAGACGACATAATTGCACATTGTATTATACTATCCCAAATCGTACTGTATGATAGTCTAAAAACTCTATAAATTAGAGGGCACCTAAGATCACTTCACTCATTCCTTACCCACTTCACTCACTCTATACTTGATTTTCCTCGATGGCAAGCTCAAGCAAGTGCGGCCGACTTGTCCTAGGAAGCTCTTCTTCCTCTCGTCGTCGCGACGACCGCTTTTTGTCCACCAAAGATGAAGAAGCATACTACAAGTTCAAGGCGTGCAAGATTACCCCCTCTTGAATGCTCAATCAAGCCACCTTAAACTTTGAGGTGATGAGTTTATTTGCATCCACTACTCTCCAATTCCTACTCTCCTTTGCATTCCCTTACAATTCGGAGCTACTCTTTGAATTCCATGCCAATCACACTATGAATGTAGAAAGCTTAACCCTCACCTCCTTTGTCTGCCAGCAAAATGTCGAAATCACTAAGGCAGTCCTAGCCCAATACATTGGGCTTTCTAATGATGTTCCTAGAGCTCACTCTTTCCTTATAGACGAATTTGACTGGATTGCCGTCAATCTAGTCCTTAGAAATGCTGCTTTTCACCAACACCTACCACTTGTCCAGTCTTTAACCCAAAATGCCCACATCATTCAACATGTTCTTCGCACATCAATCATACTCAAAGTTGGCGATAGGATTCGAATGACACCAATCATATTTGTTGTAACCTACCTCATCATTTCAAAAACAAAAATTGATGAAGCCGATCTAATTCTTGACTATACCTGAAACATGACCCTAGTTCGCCTTCCTACCACCCGTAGAAAACTCAACTTAGCCCTTGGCCACCTTAAATGTTACATTCTTCAACACAAATACCAGTTAGCCTATCCTGGTGAACCTGACAATTTACCTATTTTTTATACAGATGCCTCCTTCAGTTTTTTTTTTCATCGGGGCCAAGTACATGATGAGCCATATTTTAATGACAAAGAAGAGGCTACTCCAGCAGGATAACCTGCTCCACCACGACGACATGCACCATACCGAGGGCCTGCACCTGCTTATCCTCGTGATGATCTAGTCGAACGATTCGACCAAATCCAAAGCTGTCTTGACGCTCACATCCAAGAACAACACCAACAACACAAGGAAGACATGCGGTGGTTTGGGAAATGATTTTCCTCAATTTATCAACAGTTTGCGTCCATCCACCACTACTTTTAACCACCTCCACCACCACCACCACATGATCAGGATCCTCATTTTTGACTTGTCATTGTCTTGTGTTTTTCTAAGTATTATTTGTTACTCCTCTTTTTGGTGATGTTAAAAGGGGGAGAAGTGTTTGTGTATTTTAGTTAGTATCCTTGTCTAGATGTCTTGTTTATCATATTTTTTTAATTCCAATGAAATGCATGTTTGCTTATCTCTGTCCATGTTTTCTATTCATGCTTTTATATTTACTTTAAAAAAACACACAAATTATGCTAATTTTGCATATCGACAACATTATTTGACATCATCAAAAAGGGGAGATTGTTGTAGTTCATGACCCCTAGCATGAGATTTTATTGATGATAAATAATATCAATTTGAATTATTTCATTATTCATTGAATATTTTGAATTTTGCTCTTGCCTGTGAGTACTAACATTTTAGGAAGACCGCATATTACTCGAGACAATAAGAAGACTCAAGATGGGTAGATTAGAATGTGAAGTTTTGTAACTCTGTAATTTTCATTTATTTTGTATTTTTTTTCTTTTCTTGAGTCTGGCCACAAAGTGTATGTAAATTGAGCAACAATGCACACACACAGGGGAGAGTTTGTTTTTTAAAATAAGAAATTTTTTTCTGGAGATCTTACTGTACAAATTTAAATTGTACTGTACGACCTGCTTTAGCTCAACGACTATCAGTGAATAAATCGTACTGTACGATGCATATCGTACTGTACGATGCATATCGTACTGTACGATGCATATCGTACTGTACGATGTGTTTCTAATTAAAAAACTCTAGCCGCTAGATTAATTTCAGTAAGGTTTTTAACCATAAATTTTGAACTGATCGTACTGTACGATAATTTGAATACTTACTTAAATTAACCCCTTGATTAGTTAGTAAATCATGGATTAATTTTTGATAAGTTATCGTACTGTACGATAAGCCGAGGTTGTTTTTGATCATCCCGAACATCGTACCGGACGATCCCTTGATTTTTGAACTAATCGTACTGGACGATGTGCAAATCATACCGGACGATATGAAGCTTTTAACATATCGTACTGTACAAAGTGGATCGTACCAGACGACGAACAGAGACGAGTTTTCGTCTTCCCAGTGTTCGTCCTGTATGAACAGAAGGAAAATAACATATCGTATTGGACGATATTGTATCGTACTATATGATGTTGTTCAGAAAAATTGTTTGTTCATACTCCTTTGTACCAGGACGAAGGCTGTTTTGAACTGATCGTACTATATGATCTTGGATCTTACTATACTAACAGAAACAGCTAAATTAAAAATTTAGGGTTTCTTGGAGTTTGATTTATATATGAATCTTCTGTCTTTTGAAACAAGTAATGAGAGAGGAATATGATTAGAAGGGGATTTCTTGAGAGAGAGCTACTTGAGAAGATTTTGGGTTTGTGAGAGGAACGAAAATGTGAGTTTGTGAGGGAGATCACACGGTTGCTCCTAGCCTGCTGCACGCTTGCTCCTCTTGTGGTCCGAGAAAATCTTGTGGGAAGCTTTCTAAGGGGGAGATCCTTTAAGGTCCATGTCCTTTAAGGTACTCTGCCTTCTCTAGAAGGGAGAAAAACGAGAAGGTTCGCTGCCGTCACCAGGAGGGTGACATAGCGTTTGGTACTCCGCCACACCGGGTTGGTGAAAGTGAGGGTTTTTAAAGGCTTCTCCGCCTTGCTGTGGGGGCAAAAGGAGAATTACTTTTGAGTAGTGAAATTTCCGGAGTGGATGACTCCGGGGGGTGGACGTTGGTCAAGTGACCGAACCATTATAAATCTTCTGGTGTTATTTTTCCGTTTTCCGCAGTTTTTTTTTTATGTGTTGCATTTTACGTTTATTATAACTGCTTGGTGAAAATCATGTTCTAGTTCTTTATTGTGCAAGTTAAAATTCACCACCTATTGTTGCAATCGTGTTTTAATCATTCGCTTTTGCATCAAGTTAATTTTTTGTTTAAAATTTAAAAATAAAATAATTAGAACTCTTGTTTAGGATTGTTATTTTATTACAAAATTTTTTTATTCACTCCTCCCTCTTGGTACTTCTCGTACTTTCAAAAACTTTCTTTCTGCATATAGTTGATGAATCCTAAAATTACAATTGGCATACACTTCTTTAGAACTTTTATTATTACTTGGAAATTTATAAGACAATCATAACTAGTATAAAATAACTATAATTTCTCATCTAAATTCATTTTTCCTTCAATTCTCTATTTTTTCCCTTTAACTGGAATTCTTTTATTGAAATTCCATTCTCAATTACTATTGTAGAAATTAGTAAATCTTAGCAATATACCCAACAATTCTTTGTGAATCTTGTTTTATTTAATTACAAGTTTACTTGCCCAAATTGTATGCTTTTCCGTTTGCATTTTAACATTGATATCTGCACTTGAGTCTCTTGGATTTTTCTCCTTTAAAATAAATCTGGTGTTTGCGCTGTTATCCTCATTTTTCATAATATGATCCATAACCAATTCAGGATAAAAATAAGAAAATCTCGTTCTGATAATGCTACAGATTACTTTAACAAAATCTCTTCCTCCTATTTTCAATAAGAAGGTACCATTCATGGTCATTCATGAGTTCACACCCCACAATAAAACGGTGTTGCAGAAAGGAAAAATGGTTACCTTCTAGCGCCCACCTGTGCATTCCTATTCCACCATAATGTACCCAAGTCCTACTTGGTGGAAGGCCTTCTGACTGTCACGTATCTTATAAACCAACTACCTTAAAAATCTTGGGACTAAAAACACCAATTGATATTCTATTATTCTTTTACCCCGAATTTTGAACCCATAATAAATTTACGCACAAAATCTTTTGGTGCATTTCCCATGTTCACATTTACAATCAAAATAGAGAAAAATTAGATCCAAGAACACTCAAATGTATCTTTGTTTGCTATTATTAACCCAAGAATGTTACAAGTGTTATCATCTCTCGACTAAGAAAACCATTATATTTAAAGCCTCATCTTTTGGGGGAGGCTGAAACTGAGGACAAAATTCTCTTGACCTTCCATCTCTACACTACTATGATTGTAAATGAATTGACTAGTATTCTTACCTTTAGTCAAGGCATTCTTAAGCTAAGGCAAATCTCCATGATTTTCATGGATTAAATCAATATAATGTGTGGCACATTGAGTCTATTAAGTATGCTCTCTCTTCTTTATCAATTTATTTACCACTTTTCTTTAAGCACTAGTATTGTTAGTAACAACTTGGACTATTTGATGCTCTTTAATTCATCTACAACTCCAATTAATCTTAAAATTTACTCATCTTTTACTCGAGCGATACTACAATAAACTTCAAAAAATAGTGTCATGGGAGTTTTTTATTAGAATCTTGATCAAGTTTTTATTTTTTATATCCGACCAACCATATATATGATTGTAACTCTACTTTCTGACCAAGTTCTCTAGGTCTCAACAATAATATTCTTAGTGCTATTGGTTCCTTATTCAATATCTAAGTTCTGAGCTCATAGGTAGACGTGTAAGGTCTTGATCATAGGAATCATAAGATGGGGAAATTTCCCCACAATTAAATTGCGTTCGCAGAGATGAATCTTTCAATTCATACAATTACATTCGTGAGCACTCCCTTGAATTTTGTGGAGATATTTGATGAATTAAGCTGAGACCATTATGATCTAGAAGTTCCTTTGAACATTTATTGGACATTTATGGCAAAAAAGAAGAAGAATCTTTGCCTCAAGACGTACTATCATAATACTACTATCATAATAATAGCCACTAACAGCTTTGTGATCAAATTGTCATTCTATAATATGCTTTGACATGGTCTTGCATTATTCATATAAGTTCAAATCTAATCTTTCACCTCAGACATTTTGACATATGGTGAAACTTTCTTCTGAGAACTGGAAAGAGATTCTTTTATAAAAACTTTTAGATACCAATAATTAAGATGTAAATGTGCTGTATGCAATAAAATCATAACTTCGCATGATCCTAATCATTAAGTTGCGTTGCATTTAACCATCATAGTGCAATATAATAATTGTCAAATTTATATATATTTTTTATGAGGCTTGATTTATTAAAACCTTTGACATTTCCCAGATATTTATAATATTGCAATGTTATTATTTAAAGATAAATTTTATAAGTACAAGTAATAGTCGAACTATTTTTTTTTATAAAATTTAAATTGCAAATCGTATTTATCATGGAGGCTTGGAGCAATGTTTAAGATGTCTCTATTGTAAATTGGAGTTTATGAGTTCGTGTAAAAAACATTGGTAAGGCTGTGTTCAACCGACTTAATTGTTCATTTACTGGAGGCTCATTCACCGTCTCACAACATTATTATCTAAATTAAAAACTCATTTCCTCCCTCTTCTGGATCTTGATCATTAAATCAAAATCCATGTTACCTTCATCGATTGATGTCTTCTTGTTGGTGGCTATTGTCAGTGTTAGTGACATTCTTATCCGACCACTAAAATAGTTTGTGATGGTGGTTGTCAGTAGCTTTCTACCTCAGCTCTATTTCCTTGTCCTTTAAATGCTATCAACTTCCTTCCATCCAGAACACCACAAAATGATTGGCTTAGATATTGTCAGGCCCCCATTAGCCCCTTTTTATTTTTTAAAAATACTTTTAGATTAACATATTAAGAATCTTTATTTATGTAAAAACTTAAGATCTATTCAAGAATTAAATCGTTAAAGGAGGATCAAGTGTTAGCAATATAAATCCTACCTTGAAATTGTTGCGGATTTCTCTCCACTTGTTCTTCTCATGATATCTCTAGCATGCTTGATGCATTGGTTTATTCTTCTCTAGAATTCTAGGCAATAAATAAAATTCTAGATATTTGTAATCTTGCTTGTTTATGGATCAACATACCTTGAAATTAAAAGATAAGAATTTTGAAATATCTCTGAACGAATAAATAACACTATTGCCTTATGAACCCATTAAATATTAATTTAATATGAATAATTATCATATTATCTCTTATAAAGAACAGTTTTAGATTCCAGAAATATCTTAATAATAGTTTGAAGCTGGATCGAACTGCTCATGGTTTGATTGATTGACAAAAAATTCTGGTCCACATGATTTCAACTGCTTTTACTGGGTCATGCATATTTACTAAGAGGTTAAAATGGCACAGGTCATTTCCATTTACTTGCTCTAGTATATATTATACTTCAAAGCAAATTGGCTTTGTAAGTGAAAAAATCAAGCAATATGCACCTATATCAAAATCTAAGTTGAATATTTTTTTATGTGAAAATGTTTTAAAATATGCATGTAATTATTGATAGTTGTTGAACCACTGATTTGGTTAATTTTTAGTCCCACTGAAATGATCTTTTTTGCCAAACCTGGAACTTTCATCATCCTCATCTGTAAATGTTTGTATTGTTGTTTTGGTAATGAATTACAATTCCATTTACTACGATGAAATGCATATTTGATACAGGTTGAAATTGTTTACAACTATGGGAAAGAGGAAAGTGACTGAAGTAATTGGTCCTTATCTATGTGAATAAATCTTATCAAATGTGGTCCTGATTTTGGATTAGACAGTGCTACGAACCTTCCTTTTTCTTTCTTACCCTTTGAAGTTAAGCCATGTTTTGGAGTTTATTTCTGGGCAAGGTATGCTTCTTAGGTTTATGTCCTTTGAATTTCTGTTAATTTGGGGTTGGAGATATCCTGTCAAACCTGTAGAGCATTCAAATGCATATTTAACAGACGCCCAGCTAATATGGCCTTATCACTATCTCCTTTAGATGTGTTTGAGGACATAAAGTCTTCTTTACATTCTTAAATGTCTTGAAATATGATGAACAACATTGTTGTTATTAGGTCTATGCATGTTTGGATTGCTAAGTGGTTGATCGAATTTGATTTATTCATCTTTTAAAATAAAGGGTTCTGCCCTAGTGATAAAGTCTCTTAGGCAAGAAGAAACTAAAAAATGTCTATGACAAAAAATAGAAAGAAAAAATAAAACATAATCTGCTACTTTTATCAGTTTTAACTTATTCGTTTGTTCATTTGTACAAATCATGAATAAAATGATTTTATGAGTTGGCATGATTGGAATGATTCATTATCTGTTATGGCGTCATTTTAAAAATCCATCATCTCGTTGGGGAAAAATTTTCGAAAGTTTTTGAACTAATTTATTTAATCTTTAAATAGTTTGTATTTTTTTTGCATTTTTTTATTTAACATTTACAAAATTGTGAAATAATGAATTATGTTTTCATATACATATTCTTTTACATATGCTCCATAAGTCTTGCTCGTTTAACCATTTCAGCATTTTATCCAACCATCGCGTTCCTATAAAGATTTATGTTTGGTTTAGGATAGTTTTAATATTATTTTTTAAAAGAAATTTTTATTACAATATTTAAATTCAAGAATTTTTTTTACTAAAATGTATTTTAAGTAGTAAGAAATAATTGATTTTTATACATGCTTGATAAGCACATCTTATAATAAACATCTTATAATAATTGGCTAACTCGAAGGAATGATCAAGATATCTCTGTTATGTTTAGAAATCATGAATTTGAATCATATGTTAAAAATATGAATTGAATAAGGATAACATTGGCCTAGTTTAGCACAAATTGACGCTCCATTGGCATTGGATGTCAAGTCACTCAATCTGCAATGTTTGGGATTTGCAACACAAGGCTGGGATTTGCAACACAAGGCTACTAATATATTCCTTAAAAAGTTTAAGTGCATCAACATGAATTTAAAATATGTGATATTCAGATTGCTGAAAATATATAAATAAATACAATATATTTTTTATGCAAAGTACTTGACAAGTAAATCAAACTATTGGTCTAGCATAAGTTAGAGTTGGTTGTTTTAACAAATCATCTAAGTGTGTGTATAAAGATTGTGTGGCTTGGATAGTTCCTAGGATTTATTAGTTTAAAATTATCTATAAATGAATTTATTTATTCAAAGTTTTTAAAGGCTGTTTTGATTGTTGAAATTATTTAATGATTTAAAGGTTTTAATTTTTTTTTTAAGGATGTTTTGATTGTTGAAGTTATTTAACTTAAGTTATAAAGAATATATATATAAAAAAAAGTTATAATGAATATAACGTTCAACAAATTCTAAGTGCCAGAAGCTGTCGATCAATATGTCTTTGACTAAAAAAATGTAATGCTACCAATTCACCATGATCGGGATAGATTGATAGCATGAAGTCTTTTATTTTAATTAAATATTTTGATCTTTAAAGTTTCTCAAGTCAATAGACCTTTGCCCTCCTAAAAGGAAGAAAACATTATGGTATAGAAGTTATAACGTCTAAGTATTTTATTAATGATTTTAAAATTAATTTAATACTAATTTATTAATTTATTAATTTTAATATTTACATTCTATCAAATTAATTTATGTCATTGCCAAAAAGGGCACGAGGACCAATGTCTCCTTAGGCAGTCTAACCTAAAAAATATCACTGACTGAAATAATGGTTTTTTATTTAATGTTGTTTTTTTATTTAATTTTATGGAATTGATGATTTACTGAAGTTTTAATGATTTATTGATTTTTTATGTTTTAATACATTTAATGTGGGGTTTATTTCTTGGCTTTTTTATTTTCATTATTTTCTAAAAAAATATATACTTTTCATAGATACTAGACCAAGAGATGAGTGCAATAACTTTGAGTTTGTTGGATTTAGAGTTTTTTTTTTTTTTTAAATTAGTTATGAATTTTATAAATTTGGTGTATTTTAAGTATTAAGTTTGATCCAATTATAAAATTTTTTGATTTACAATGAATTTTGGAGTTTTTCATATTTTTCATAAATACTAGATTTAATTATAAGTTCAATGCTTTTAAGTTTATTGAAATTGAATTTTTTTAATTAATTATGAAATTTTGAAGTTTAGTGATTTATTTATTTAATTTTGAGCATTTTCTTATTATTGTATCAAATCAACTCAAAACCTCATTAAATTTTTTACAAATGTAAAAAATGACAACTTGGGATGATTTCAAGTGTTTATAATTATTTTGATAATGTTAATATATTTTTAATTATTTATTTTTAATTAAATATTAGATTTCCTTGATTTTAAATTAATTTTTAATTTGAATGAATTTTAATGGGGTATTATTTTTCTTTATTAAGATCTTATTTTTAAATATTTTAATATATTATGTGTTATTTTTTGGATTTAAAAAGGTTTTATTATGAATTTTCAAAGATCGTATAAAAAATATGTACATGAATCTTTGGTTTACTAAATGATAAAACAAATGACCTCCAAATACAGTGAAATTTAAAACATAGATATGCTTCAAAACCATTGAATTTTAGCTCATCAAATCCTCTTTAGGGTAAAAAAATAATCACCAAAAGTAAATATATCTATGGATTTGTTTTAGGATCATCTAGATTTATTGGAAAAGGTGAAATTAGTGGAAAACTAACCCTGACATACATATAAACATAGTACAGACAAATAAAAGTTTAATTCTAAGTGCGTGGATAGTTATGAAATTTTAAAATTATGGATCCAAAATGGGTCCATGAACATGAAAATTCAATTCATAGAAAATTTGGTCAGACTAAGATCCAAGAAAATTGGGGTAGCTAAAGATGTACCCTAATATTTATCATCCAATCTTGAGATCCATTGACCATTGGATCTTGAGATCAAGAAAATTGGAAATACAACATTCTAATTTACTCTAGATCCACTAGTTAATCACTCTTAAAAATATTTTTAAAATAAAGTAGAGCTCAAGAGCTTTCCAACCAGTCCAAAAACACTAAAGTTTGATTTAAATTGAATTTTCTATGACTTATTAAAGTTTTGGGCATTTAAATAATTTATTTAATTCATTTTAAAATCAAAATCAGCCGGTGCATAATTATTGCCAATCATTGGTAATGATTGTCGCAATGGCAAAGGCCTTCTAACATGCATTAGCCACTTTGTGTATGACTTAAACATGCCAGATTGAGGATCCAACTGTCGGATTGAAACCATATACGATCAACGACTGGGATTGTTCCACGTAGCCTAAGATTTGTTAATTCGAAATGCTTTTAAATCCAAGAGGAATCACACACATGGTTTCAGATATGATCAGTCTAATCAGATGATTGAATGACTAATTGAAAGACTCATTTTAATTCAAAATGAATTGAATATTCAAATTCCCATAAATTTTTATCCAACCGTTCAAATTTGATAAAATTCTAAACATAGGATCTAGAGAATTTGACCTTTTAATGCCTAGAGTTTGATGACTCCATGTATTGAGATCTATGAGAAAATATAATTTTAATTTAAATCTTTATATCTATATATCTCTCTAATCTGAGGTTGGATTTTCTTGATCTTGGAATTATTCGAAAGCTTGAGAGACCCTCTTCAACTTCCTAAAATGCTCCATAAGTGTTTTCTACTGGAGGAAAATATATATTTGAATTCTTTTTTTCTCACTTTTTTTTCTCTTGCTAGTTTGAGGTTTTCTTAATCAAAGGAAGGCAGGAAGAGTCTATGGAGGAGCTAGGGGGCTTACTGGGAGACCGAGGAATCAATTTGATCAACCCTTTCTTCAAAGGAAGTATTTATATGAGAGAGAAATTTAACTTTACTACTTGGATCTTTTAACCTAAGCCATGACCCACCTCCAGATTAGTTTTAGAGTGACCAATGGGAGATTAAGGAATAATCTGAAGAGTTTGAAAGAACATGATTTATTTTTGGAAAGTTATGGTTGAACCAATCTTTGGAGCAAGATTTTTTTGGAGGTAATTGCAACAACCGCAACCCATGTGCCCTGAGCTTGACATGACCTGTAGGGAGAATGTTTCAGAGTGCAAGAAAACCATTGGTTGGGTTCAAATTGAGCTAGGTTGGTCTAGGATCCAAAAAACATGGGTTTTAGAGAGCTTGGTTTATCCCATACTTTTAAACCAGCTTAATCCATGGGTTTAGACTCTTGGGATATGTGCATGGGGTCAATACACACATAAATAATTTTTAGAATTTAGTTCTGTAAGGGTAGTGATTTAGATCATGAAAATTCCAATTTTATCACTTGGTTAACCCCATTGGCCAAACCATGTGGGCTCAAGTGCTAAGATTTTTTTAAGATACTTATATTAATCTCATGAATAGTCCTCACGAGTTTGATTCGATGATTTGGCCAAAACCATGATAAGTAAAATTTTTGAAGTGTGTATGGCATGTTTTGGTCAACCATGATTGACTTGGTCAAACAAGTTTGACTAAGGTTCAAGGGTGGGTCTATCTCATTTCAAATGATATTTTGGACATGTTGGAAGTGGTCCCAAGGCTTTGTGGGATTGTTTAGTTTTTTTTTTTTTGAAGGAAGCAAAAGATTGCATTAATAATAAAAAAGAAGGAAACAAACTACAAGGTGCATCCTAGAGATTCCTCCTTTAACACTTTAAGAAAGGACGGAGGAACCTTATCCATAAAAATGTCATCCCAAATAAAAGAAGAAAAAATAGCGTAGTTAGCACAAAGATCCACTAACTTATTAGAGCTTCTCTCTATACAATTAAAAATCACTAAATTAAAATTCTTGATAAAAGAAAAGCTTTCTAAACTTTGCTCACCTTTTTTTATCGCATCCTGAATGAACTTTATGATATTTGGATTGTCTCCTTCAATGACGAGTCCCTTATACTCAAACATCCAATATTTAAGAACATCTTTGATGGCTTTAATAACTAGAAGCTTCAAATGAGCTATATCCCAATAAATACAAGGTTTGCCAAAAGCTAATAGAAATCTGCCTCTGTGATATCGGATAACACCTCCAATGTCTCCTGTGTAAGACCGCAATAATGAAGCATACAAATTAATTTTGATCCAATAGGGTGGAGGAGGATGCTAAGTATTTTCTAACAGTGAATGCTGATTGGCAACCAACTGGCCCAAGTTATATAGATTACAACCTATAGAAATAGTAGCATAACTAATCGCCTCAGAAGCAATGAACATTGAACTCCTTTACAATTTCCAATGAACCACTTGATTCATATCCTTCCAAGTAAGGTAGATCGAGTTGCAAAACAAATTCAACAATAATGCATTTTGATGATGCAGCCATTTGCAACTGTTATCAAAGGAATCAAAGATTGGAATACCAAATTCCCATACATTCAAATAAGAGATCACTTCATTTAACTTCTTGCAATTGTTGGTCACATGATTTAAGTCTTCAATTTCCTTACAACCTCTAGGACAAAGGTTATTTGTTTGCAATCTTATGTAGGATAAAAGCTGAAATGTCAGTACAACATTATTAAATAACCTCCACAAAAAGTTTTTCACTCTAGCATTGAGCTTAGCCTTCTTAATCCATTTCCAGTAAATCTATTATGTATTCACTTCATACAAACCTATAGCAGCCATAGCGGAAATCCATTTCCAGTGGGATTGTTTAGTTCAAAATGCTTATTTAAGGACTAAAATTGCTTATGGTCTTCCTAGGTTGATTTGGCCAATCAGGGTTGACCAATGGTTAAAACTTGCTTAAATACATTCTAAATAATATTTAGGGTTCATTGGATGTGGTCCTAAGTTTGGTGGGGTCTCCATACATGTAATGTAATTTAAAGGGGTAAACAGAATAATTTGGTCAACTTATATTGACTTGGTCAACCAGAGTTGACCACAGTTTTGGATTTGGTTTAATACACTCCAAATCTTATTTGGGATATATTTAGAGAAGGTTGTATGGCTTGGTTTGATTGCGCCATATTGAGGTTTAAGAAAAAATGCAATTTTACTAGTTTAGGGCTTTATGGTTTTGTGATCAATCATGATCAACCATGGCCAACCAAGGTTCCATGATAGTTTAATGCATCATTCTTGTGAAGATGATCATGATTAATGAGTTAGGAGAGACCTCCAAGTTCAAAATCACAAGATGCCATATTCAGTGGTATAGGCTATAAATATTAAATGGTTTTGCAGCCTATGAAAATATTTTAAGTTTTAGTGGTTAGGGATCTTGAAATATTTTCAAACTGATGTAGTTGATCATAGGGACATGCCTAATCAATATTCAAGTGATATATTAGGAATCTAAGATCATTTGGTTTGGTTTCAAGGTAAGGGAAATTTTTGAAAATAGGTTATGGATAAAGGGGTTTTGGGTTTGGCTCCTACATTGTATTTTGGAGTTTTGAAATAATATATGAGTTTAGTCACTAGATTTGATTTAGATAATGATTTGGGAGGATTTATGGTTTCAAAAGCTCATATCATTGATAATTATTTCTTTTCATCAGTGATTGACATGCGATAAGCTGACTATCACTAGAGACTATCAATTGAGGGATTTAGGGCTTAATTTTACTTTAGGTTTTGAATTGATGAATGGAGGTCAATGATTGGAGGGAATTTAGCTTTGTAATGATCATATCACTAATAATCAAGGGTGATTATCAAGTGGTAGATGAGATGATCAAATGATAATCAAGGGTGATTGTCAAGTAATGGTTTTAAGGGTCAATGATGAAATCACCATGCCAAAATACAGTGATGAGTTTATTTAGGATTTGAAATGTTTTTTAATGATTTAGGATTAAAGATTAGTGTTTGATATGGGAAGATTTGACCTCATTCAAAAATTAGGTTAATAATGGACATAATATTTTATTGAAATATTATAAATTCATGTAAACACAAAGGTTTCATAGGGATGCCAAGACTTGACCTAAAACCATACCTAAAAAATTCCAAGTTTGGGTCAACCCATTTTAAATATGAGTCGGGTTCAAGTTCAATAAGATGGCCCATTTTAAAAAAAGGGTCGAGTTTGGGTTGACCCAAAAAACCCAAAAGTGACCTGTGATTTGTTACTTTACAACCTGCCATTACCACAATGTTATTATATTTTATTTTAACAATCTTTGTCTTGCTACTACAGTGTTATTATGTTTTTGTTGTGATGAAGTTATGCTTCTGTAGTTCTGTTTAGTGTGTATTTATTTTATGTGGTAGTTTTATCAGCTGTGGAATGTTATTGTTCTTATGTAGTCCCTGACTCCATTTCGGTCTATATTTCTGTCAATTTTCATCTTTGGTAGTTTTAAATATTTAGTATTACTGTGGTTGTATATTTTTAATGGCTATGTGGTTGTCAGGTTATAGAGTGCCTTGGTTGCTTGGTTCATTGGTTCAATGCATATTGCATAATGCTGGCCTATTGGGCCACTGGAAGAGTTTTGGAGTCTTGGGCCTTTGGTTAACTACTACATAATCTTTGGTTATTTACTTGTTCAATAGTGTATTAGACTACTAGTACTACTCTTTGTAACTGATAAGCAATAACAATGTTTAATTTTGTTTGTTAGATGGAGGACTCCAATACTATTGTTGACAGTGCTCTTATTCTTGAGAATGTCCATGTTGTTAATGAAAGAGATGAAGTTGAAATAGACGCTAACTATATTAACAAAGTTATAGAAAGTATTATAAAACAAATAAGCAGGATGACTTCTACTGTATGGGGTCATTTTGAGATATCACATATACTTGCTGATGGTAAACAAAAATGTAAATGCAAAAAAATGTGCTGCAATATAACAATGGGATAGTAAGAATGAGATTAACAACTTAAAACATTATTTACAAGTTTGTAAGAAGAGAAATAACCATATTATAGGCCAATTAATTTTGCAATCAAGTTATACCTCACCTATTTTCATAGCCAATAATAAGTTTGACTTTCAAGAGTTCAATGATTTTTTCATTGCCACTATTATCATGTATGATCTACCATTTTAGCCGATTGAATGGGTTTCTATCCGTGCATTACTTCATTATCTCCACCCAAACTTATAGGTTGTCTATAAACACAGCTAGAAGTGATTGTAAAGGGAGAGAATAAAAATTCATTCAACCTGGGGTATATGTAATAGCAGAGTTTACTTAACTTTAGATTTTTGGATTTTTATCAACACTTGTGGGTTTATTTGTTTGATTGTGAATTTTATTGATAATAACTGGTGACTATAGAAAAGATTATTAATTTTAGATTTATGCCTCCCCTACATGATAAGATATAATTGTTTGAGAAGCTTCAATATTTTCTTAACAAAAGGATTTTTGAGAACAAACTTTTTTGTATAACTCTTAATAATATTTCTACTAATGATATTTTAGCATACTTTTTATAGAATCATTTGAATTTGAGGGGTGGTTTACTATGTAAGGGTGAGTTCTTACATGTTTAATGTTGTGCTCATATCATAAACCTTATCATGCAGGAAAGGATAAAAGAGATGGATGCTTCTATCTCTAAGATTAGGGAGAGTATCAAGTATGTGAAAGGCTCCCATGCTAGGAAACAAAAGTTCTTGGATTATGTAAGAGAAGGTTGTCTTGATTCAAAGATGGGATTGAGGCAAGATGTTCCAACCAGGTGGAACTCAACAGTCCTAATGCTTGATTATGAAATTTACTACAATTGTTCTTTCCTTTATGTAGAGTTATTTGAGTCTAACTATAAAACATATCCTAATAGTAGTGAATGGGACAAATTGGAGAATATATATAGGTTTTTAGCACCTTTGTATGAGATAATTTGCATATTCTCATGGAAAATATCCAACATTAAACTTTTATTTCCCCTTGGTCTTCACGCTTATGCTTTCCTTAAATCTAAAGTGTCTAGTGGGCATGATTACATTAAGTGGATAGCTTCTAGTATACTTGTTAAATTTGAAAAGTTTTGGGGTGATTTCTCTCATATTATGGATATTATAGTTAATCTAGATTTTAGATACAAACTTAGTTTCCTTGGATGGTGCTACAAAAGATTATATGGGGTTGATTACATTGCTCATACTGTGAAGGTTAGGGAAAATTTATTTGATTTATTTTCTAATAATGCTAGAAATGAAAGACCATATTCAGTGGGTACATCATCAATCTCCACATATTATTCCCGAAATATGGGCTATAGCAATACTTCCACTACTATAATTAAGTCTCAGTTCTTACATGGATAATAATTTAGCTTATACACAAACTTGTATAATTTACTAAAAATTATTTTGAATTTACTTTTATGCTCTACCCATTAGTATATGCCATAAACATGTTCAAAAGTATCCCTAAAAGTTGTCTATCATAACTTATATTATTTGATATGACTAAGAAATATTCATCATCATGAAATGAATATAGAGTAACAAAGCTAATGTCTGATATATATATATTATTGAGCTTCCCCTTTAGTTCAACTTGATGATGTTAAACCTTACTTGATAAAATTAGAGTACCAGTAAAATGGGTGTTCCACTATTTGATAAATAAATAGATCAATGAAGGGTACATCCATTTCAGCATGTTTACTTGTATAAGGTACAAAGATGTTGGCTTTGGTGTATTGGTTTAAAGGAAAAGAGGTTTTTACCTATAGCCTTTTTACATCACTTTGGGAGAGTGAAGTAAGGGTAATATATTTCACATACTTCCTTAATCTGTACATAGTAGATAGATTTGAATAAGCTTCTCTAGTGACTTGGACCCTATCCTGATCACTATCAGCTTTTATAGAGATCTTAAACTTTAGCTGCTTTGTATTATTCCTATATTCTATAAACTGTAGCTTTTTTATCAATCATACATGATTCATCCTCTAAATTGGATTCAAGATTGATATGTATTGAAGGTGCCTTTATTTACACACTTTGCTTTTTCATTTTCTTTTTTCACTCAATTTTTTCAGCCTTGACCTCTTTTTCTAGATCATTGAGCCATTCTATAACCTCTTTGTGAGGTAGGAGCAGGTGACAAAAGAAAATGCTTTGCTTTTTTTGTTTTATTTTTATTTTTCATCGCTTCCTTTTAAGCCAATTTGAATTTTTATAGAAGATGGTTTGCTTTATAGACAAATAGTATGAAACATCTTCATATATATCAACTTCATGAATTGAAAATGGCTACAAGTCACCTTTCATACAGTGCACTATTCCCTCATGAGAGTATTGGATCCATCGATGAAGGGTGGAAGGCACCATTTTATATTCATGGAGCCATGGTCTACCTAGAAGATCTCTAAAGAATGTTTCAGAATCTATTATATGGAATATTGCCTCAATTTTCAGGTTTCCTACTTCTAAAAAAAAAAATTATTGAATCCAAAGCTATCTTGGTTTATTTACTCAACTCTCATAAGATCATTTTTGTTGCAAATTAGTTTTTATAACTATGTTTTCATATCATATATGTTTTTGATGATATATGTTTTCAATGATGAAGAGGTGATGGTATCAGTAGATGGTAAGGCAGTTATACTAAATAAGGAATTGGAGGAGATAAATTCAAAAAGTCTATCAAATTATTTGGTAATTAAGGTCTTTGGAAGAGATTTACCTTCTAACATAGTGGCATGGGAACTAAGGAAGCAATGGAGACAGTTTGGACAATTCCACTTTACTACATTGGGAAAACGTTGGTTTTTGTGCTCTTTCTCTTCGGAGGAGATGGTAGAAGCTGCTCATTCCGGAGGCCTTTGTTTGTAAATGAACATATTGTAGGTATGGAAAAGTGGACTCCTGAATTCAATTCTTCTTCTATTAAAGGCCTATCTTCCCCTATTTGGATTAGAATGCCACACTTACCCTTGCAATGTTGGGATGAGAGGAATGTAGCTTGCATTGCTTCAAGAATTGGAAAACTAATCATGCTAGTTGGAAATATATTTCATTGGGGGAGAAGAGAGTTTGCTAGAGTTTGTGTGAGGATCAAACTTGATCAACCTCTTCATTTAGGAGTTTGGTTTGATAACATGGGTGGAAGGTTCTTTCAAAAAGTGCAATATGAAAAGGTATCAAATTTTTGCTTTGTATGTGGGAAGATTGGACATATTGATAAGGACTGCTTGCTTATAAACAAAGTCCAAAATAACATGGAGGTGACAGGAGATGGTGTTGTAGGGAAAGCTGCTGAAAAGGTACAAGATGTTCATAAAGATCCTACTTATGGGTCGTGGATCTTAGTTAACAATAATAAGAAGAAGTTCTCAAAACAAAGGAACAAGTTGAACATTCCTCAGTCCTCCAAATTTGTTAGAAAAATTGATGTTCCAGTGGCAGCTGTGGAAGTAAGTCAAAATGCTAAGGCAGTTGGCTTAGGCATAAAATCTATCCAAGATATCCCTGGAAGGCCAAGTGAAGAAGCTTCCCAACTTGAAGGAGGTGAGGCTATTGTGGAAAAGGTTACTGAGAGAAAATGAATCATATTAATGTTCAATTGGAACAAGATTTGTTGGGAAAGAGCAATTGTATTAGCTCTGATCTTTGTCTTGATGCTTTTAACAAAAGTGGGAAGGGTTGCTTGCGAACTCAGGTAAATCCCAAAGGATTATCTGCGAACTCAAGTACTCCCTATCATAATTCGGTTCTCAAAATTCAGAAAAATGTTAAAGATCAAGAGGAGGTTCTTTCAGAACAAGGAGGCATTATTGACAATTATTATGTTGTACCTGATAGGACTTATGAAGAAAACCTTGCTCCAATTGAGGAAGTCGAAGTCATAGTTGAGGAGAATGTTATTTTAGAAGCTGGCAACTGCATGGAAGGAAAGCTGGAAGCTGATATCAAGATATCAGATGTTGCAGTTGAAGATAACAGAGACATGTTGGGTAATGCAATTCAGAGGAATCAGATTGCTAATCTGAATATAGAAGGAAGAAACATGTTCAAATTATTAAGCAATCTCAATTCTGCTGAAGAAGGAATAGATGGCTTTACAGACAAAGTTGAAGATCTTGAGGAAGGTGAAATTAATTGTAACAATTCTGACCTATCGGGTGCTAATTCTGAGAGGATGGATGAATTGGTTAAAAGTAAAGGTAAGCTTCTTAAGGAGCTTAGTTCTTTGGGCAAAGACAACATTCTTTTTAAAAAAGGAAGGGTGAAGGTAATAAGAAACTTAAAAATGGGAGCAATCCCATTTTTAAACACAAATGACATCCATTTCTTTTTGGAATAGTAGAGGGGCTTGAAAAGTTGAAGCCTCTCGTTATTTAAGGGAGTTTGTCAAAGACATTGATGTGTTCTATGTTGGGCTAGTAGAAACAAAAGTTCAATCTTTTGATAGAGAAGAAGTCAATAGACTTGTTGGTAGTAATTGGGATTTCTTTAATGCTCCTTCGGATGGTCTGTCAGGGGGAATTTTAGTGTGCTGGATGTCCAACTTTTTTCTTTCTCAATTATTCATGCCTCTCCACAAATGGTTATTGGTTTGATAAAAATTCAGAATAAAGGAGAGTGGATTATTGCTACTATTTATGGTAGCAAAGATATCTATAAGAGAAGACAACTTTGGAAGGATCTCCAAGTGTTTTCTAATTCTAATGTTCCCTTCATCATAGGTGGTGATTTCCATTATATCCTTTCTCAAGAAGAGAAAAGAGGTGGGAAGAGGTTTGTTTTCTCTCAAGGACCACAAGATATGCAAATGCTTATGAAGAGAAGTGACTTTCATGACATTGGAATTATTGGTCCCAAATACACTTGGTGTAATAACAAGAAAGGAGGAGCTCGCATTCTTGAAAGGCTTGACCGTTGCTTGTTAAATTCTGCAGCCTTGAAGATCATTCAACCTCCAGTAGTTCAGCATCTTGGTAGGATTGCTTCAGACCACTGTCCTATAGCCATCAAATTATTCAATTTAGGATTCAAAAGAACCAAAAGACTTCAATTTGAAGAAGTTTGGTCTTCTCATCCAGCTTCTAAAGCAATTGTAGCCAAGTCTTGGAGAAAACATGCTGGAGGAAATGAAGTTCAAAGTCTGAATCTCAAATTTAAGAGAACTCTTAAAGCCTTATTTCACTGGAGTAAAGCAAAGCATGCCAACCTCAGTATTCTTAAAGAAAATCTGAAATCAGAGATTGTCGAACTTCAAGAGGAGGAAGCTAGCTTGGGATTTCTTTCTGAAGAAAAAATTTCCTTATTAAGATTTAAAGTTAGAGAGCTGAATTCTACTTTGGGAAGGCTTATTTCTTGGTGGAGACAAAGAGCTAAAGTGAAATGGTACAAAGAGTGTGATTCGAACTCTGAATACTTTCACTCGGTTGCTTCCATGAGACGTAATAGTAATTTTGTCAAGCAGATCAAGAATAAATAAGGAATTTTAAAAGAAGATCAGAGTTGCATTGAAGAAATATTTTCAAGTTATTTTCAGGATAAATGGAGGTCCAAAAAGTGCTCTCTTTCCGGATGGCCGAAACTATCCAGAATTCTGGATGATGCAGATAGGGAAAGGCTCAATGCACATTTTATTGAGAAAGAGTTGGAGGTTGTGATTACACATTTGGAGAACAACATTTCACTTGGCATAGATGGTATCTCCTATACTTTCTTTAAATGTTATTGGCCCATTATTAAGTATGATGTTTGGAAGGCTATTTGCCTTTTTTTTTTTAACTTTGGTTTTATGTGTGATGATTGGAGAAAAACAGTTGTTGTTCTTATTCCCAAAATTAAGAACCCATTGATTCCTTCTAACTATAGACCAATTAGTCTATGTAATTCTATTTACAAGATAGTGGCGAGAATGCTGTTAAACAGGGTTGTCAACTGTATTCCTAAAATCATTTCTGAGAATCAAGTTGCATTTATCAAGGGGAGATCCATTTCTGAAAACATCTTGCTCACTCAAGAGATCTTTCATAAATTCAAAAATTCCAAAGCAAGGAGAAGAATGATGGCAATTATAGTGGAAAAGGAGCAAGCGTATGATAGTATGGGATGGAAAAGCTTGAAACAAGTTTTAGAACTTTATGGTTTTCCTTGGTCTTTCATTAATCTCCTTCTACAGTGTGTGGTGGACACTAGATACTCTATTATTGTAAATGGTTTTAATTTCAATTGGATACAGGCTGAATGTGGGTTAAGACAGAGATGCCCCTTATCCCCGTACTTGTTTATTATGTGCTCCGAATTACTAACTGAAGTATTTAGAAGTAATGGAAGCAAAATAGGAGTGAAGGTGGCCACTAAAGCAGAAATTGTTTCCCATCTTCAATACGTAGATGACATCATTGTTTTTGACAATGCAAATCGAAGAAATGCTAAGAAAATTAAGAAGATTTTGAAGGAATATAGTAGTTGAACTGGGCAAAAAATTAATGATCGGAAGTCTTCTATGATTTTCGGCAAAGCTGTACAAAGAGACAAGTCCAAAGTGCTTTCCAAGCTTATTGGTTTTAAAACAGTGGATGAAATGAATTACCTTGGCATCAAGATGACTTTGAGAAGACTCAAAGCTTCAGATTATCAAGATGTTCTTGAAAAAGCTTATGATAAGCTTAACGTATGGGGCAATCTATCCCTTACTCTAGCCGGAAAACTTCAATTGATCAAAACTTCTCTACTTTCTATCCAAGTTTTTATTTCTACTCACTCTCTTGTTCCCGTGGGAGTGTTGAGAGATCTTGACAAGATGTGCAGAAACTTTCTTTTGTCTAAGCAAGATAAAAGTTCAGGAATCCATCATGTTGAATGGAAATTACTTTGCAAGCAAATAAAGTTTGGAGGGCAAGGTGTGGTGTCTGCACCCGATAAAGTTGGCTCTTGGAGAGCCAAATTTGCTTGGAGTTTGATCTCTAATCCGGGTTCTCTGTTGAATAGAATCCTTATTTCCAAGTATGGTAGAAATTTTTATTTTTCTGAAATAAAGTTAGGGAGTTATCCTACTTGGAAAATCATAAATAATGGTGGTAATTTCCTTCAACAAATAGTTAAATGGAAAGTTTCAGATGGTGAAAGCATCAATACCACTAAGGATATTTGGATCCTTGATAAATCTATTGACAAATGGCCTACTTTTGTCTCCAATGTTCATGATGAGCAATGTTGTTTAAAGTACTTCCTTCATAATAGAAGTTGGAATTTCCAAAATCTAAATCAATCTTTCGGCAAGGAGTTAGTAGATCTAATTTCTACAGTCCCCATCAATGCAGGAATTCAGGGAGATGAGTTGGAAATTCTATACAAATATTTTGGTAAATCTTTAGCAGCCTTAATTTCTGATCAATGAAGCCTTCATGAGGAAGAAGATGTAAGTTGGAAATGGCTGAAGAAGTTGAAATTAAGACCAAGAGTTAAAATTTTTTGGTGGAGACTAATCTATAAAGCTATTTCTTCCAATGACTTCTTAATGTATAGAAGAATCATTAATTACAATGGTTGCTCGAGAGGTTGCTGTGAAGTGGAGGATGCCAAACACTTAGCAATCATTTATTTCTTTCTTAAAAATGTTATCTATGTTATTCAAAAGTGGGGTTATAATATCCCGGTTTTATCAGATTTGGAAAATTGCTTTAATTGGCTCTCAGTTTATTCTAACTGCAATCCATTCTTGGGGAATTTATATAGCTTAGTAGTTTTCTTCTCATGGAAGAGCAGGAGCAAACTAGTTCATGGGAAGATAGAAGATAGTCTTCATGTTATTGCAGCTAATGCAACCAGCTTTGCTTCCCTATCTTTTAACAATGATCTGATTTTGGTAAACTGGGCTTCTAATTAGCATTTGCTATTTTCTAACAATTGGAAACCCCCTCCAACCGAATGGATCAAACTCAAAGTGCACGCTTCTCTTGCTGAAAACTACATAGCTGGAATTGGAGGTGTTATTAGAGATAGTAAAGGCAGATTCTTGTACGCCTTTGGCTTCAAAAAATTTCATTAGGATATCTCTGCCCTTGAATTTGAAGCTCTTATGGCCTTAAACAAGGTACTTCAAGAATGGATGTATGATGCTAAAGGAATCATAATTGAAGGTGAAAACATCAATGTCATGAAGCATATCCATAAGATTTTTAATGGAGGTCCTTCCGAAGGTAATTGCCATCAAATTGATGATTTTTTCTTTCTTAGAAATTTCAACCAAGTCATTTTTCAATGTGTAAATAGAAAATGTAATAAGTTAGCCGATTGTTGTGCTAACCATGCTTGATTTTAACAATTTGGTAGCTAATAACATTCCTCCTTCTTCAACAATGTGTTGAAAGAATGTGATGCTCTTCATAGTTTTCTTCTTCTCTTAATAATATTGCTTTATGCATCTTCTAAACAAAAAAAATATGTTTTTGATGATTCCAAATATTATTATTTTGATTACTATTTCTCCTAACATATATTAGATATATTGCTTTTGTTATTTGTGTGTAATAACATTTTAGAGAAATCATACTCCAGATTATAGAAGATTTCAAGTCAGATGAAGATTCATGTATACACAGTCTAGTGTGAGTATTTGAGTAACTGTGCACACACACATTGGAGTGTTAAAAATTTGTAAATTTTTTAAACTAATCATATTGTATGATTTTAATTCATACGGGATGATTTGTTTAGTTATTTCCTCCAGCAAGCATTTAATCAAAGCATGAACAAAAAAAGTTTCTAAGTACTATTCATATTGTACGAAGTTGGCCTTGTACAGATGACATTTAGTGTACAAAAATGCTGGGAACATTTTTATCCATATGAACATGTAAATATTTTGAACTGTGCATTCGGGATGACTAGAGTTCATATAAACGACGTCCATAGTACAAAAATATTGGGAACATTTTCATCCATATGAACTGGTAAATTTTTTAAACTATTCATCCAGGATGATCTATAGTTCATACAAACGACATTTAGAGTACGAAATTGTGGGGAACATTTTTGTCCAGACAAATATGAAAATTTTGATAACTGTTCATACTATACGATATACATATCGTACTATATAATATTTTTGCACAAAAATAGTTTGTACATGTTCATACGAGCAACTTTTAAATTATTTATTTGAGATGATTATCAATCATATTGTGCAATTGGGGATGCTCAAAATTTAATTTTTTAGTTTTTTGGATGGTTTTTCGTTTCTTTTATATAAAAGGTCCTTAAAAATTGACTTGGATGAATATAGTGTTTGTGATTTCTTTGAAAGCAAGTGAAAGGGTGATTTGGGAGAGTGTTTGAGAATGAGTTCTTTCAAGTCGAGTGTGAAGGATTCTCAAGGTTACTCAAGGGTAAGAATCTCTTTTATTTTTGTATCAATTCTCTTCCTTTCTTCTTTCTAGCTGCTTGGAGAAGATCTTTGGAGAAGATCCAGTTCTCTGCCAACACTTCATGAGTGTGAAAGGATGATAATACTCTGCTGACACTTGGAGGTTATGAAAGAATGATGGTACTCTGTCGACACTTGGAGACTTTGAAAGGATGACTATACTCTACCGACACTTAGATAGTGTGAAAATATAACGGTACTTTGCCACACCGGGGATTGGTGGAAGAGAGAAAAATTGTAAAGGCTTCTTTGCCTTGCTGTGGGCATAAAAGAAGAGCCACTTTGGTAATAGTGTAATACCTGAAGTGGTAATATTTAGAGAGTGGACGTAGGTCTTGTTGGACCAAGAAACTATAAATTATAGTGTTTATTTTACATTTTTCCATTTTATTTTCAATAATTTATTATTGTGGTCGAAAAGCTTATTTTAAAGAAAATCAAATTATGAAATTATTAAATGTTTTTTTTTAAATTTACCAAGAGTTTTTAAAATATCCAATTCACCCCACTCTTGGTTAGCCTTAGGATAATAACATTAGGTCTAACAACATATACAAACTTTTCAATTTTATTAAAACTAAGTTAAAGGGTATCCAACCTTAAATATGCAAAAGTTGAAAGAGTCTCAATGTTAACGGATGCACCTAGGTTAACAAGGACACAAGATTATTTGAAATTGTTTATATTCACAGTTATATATAATAGACGATTATGATATGAATATTCTAGCAATAAATCATCATATGTGAATATATCTTTTAAGACTTCTTTACAACTCAATGTTTCTTTAAACTTCATTGATTCTAACTGAGCTATACAGATCTCTGAATCAAGTAATTCTTTGACTAAAGCCTCACTCATTTCTTTGGAAAGAACTAAAGTATTATAGATACTCAATTTTGCATGAAAATTTTAAGTTGTGTTGTAATTCGGGATCATGAATATGTGATTTTGATGATAATAAATATTATTAATTGATTTTTATTTATCCTACTATTATATATTGTGTATATATTTTTTGTGTACTAACATTTTAGGTACATCATACAACACGCTAAAAAATTTAGAGCTAAGGTTTAGGTAGACTAGGATGATAAAGTTTAAGTAATATTAATTTTTTAATTTTTAAATTTTTTGAGTCATAGTCCATTAAAAGGTATATACTATATTGGCGACCATGTATACACACATACGAGAGTGAGAAAATAGTTTTTTATTTATTTTATGAACCAATTATATCATACGATCCAAATCATACTATACGATTAGAAGTTTTTCAAATGATTTAAAATTAATAATTTTTATTAATTTTTTTTTAATTTATAATACTGTATGATAAAAATCACTCTATACAATCTATTCAAAAATAGAAACCTTAGATGTTAATAAAAAATAAGCAAATGTTTAAATTTTTTATCTCTAAACTGACCATACTATATGATCCTATGCATACAGTATGATGATATTTGAAAACTTGAGTTATGGATATGGTGATTCCAAGTGCAATTCTAATTTTATCTATTCATCTTTTTGGTTTCTACTATAGTTCCTGGATCTTGTATTTTCTTTCCATTTTGTGGTCTCAATTCATTTCTCTTTTAAGGCCGGTTTGCCCTAGGTTGTTATCTTCTCCTGATGGAGGTGGGGTCATCCTCTACATACCTGATGCTTGGGGTGTTCAACCTTCGGCATTGATTGCTTCCTCGAAAGGTTTGATGAATAATGGTGATTTGGGTTCTAGGTCTCGCTCTTTTCATGATGTTTTGGTGGGATCATCCTCTTCGAATGAACCAATTTTTTTCTTTCACTAAATTGATGGTAAAAGGTTTTGCTGTGATTTAATGTCAGATGATGATATTCTTAAACTTGCTAATCCTTTTCAGTTTATGCTTGTGGATAAGTTTTTAGTTCGTCAACTGAACCTTGATGCGATCCAAAACTTTTTTGGGAAGATGAAAGTATCTTATAACTTCTCTATTGGTTTGCTTGATGCTAGACATGTTTCTATTCATTTATCTAATGATCTTGATTATGGTAGGGTTTCTACTAGGGGAGCTTATTACATTCTCAACTGCTAGATGAGATTACTTAAATGGACTCCATTTTTTGATGTCAAAGAAGAATCACCCATTGTTCCTATTTAGATTTCATTTCCTAATTTATATTTACATTTCTTTAACTCTCATATTTTGCATGCTTTGAGATCCATCATTGGTAGACCGCTTAGAAAGTACTAAGCCACCGCCTCTCATTCGAGGCCTTTGATGGCTATGATTCTAGTGGAGCTTAATATTACTAAGAAGCATCCTAAATATGTATGTCTTTTTTTTTTTTTTTGAAAATGCTAGGTATTTACAGAAAATTGAGTTTAAAAAGGTTCCAAATTTTTGTTTGTAATGTAAAATCCACGGGGATTCGATTAATGACTGCTTTTTCGCTCACCCACTACATAGGAAGAATAATAAGACCTCCATATATGTTGTTGGACCAAACAATGGTGAATCGATTGTGCATGCAGGTCTACTTTTTTCCAAGGATAAGGAACAAACCATACTTTTAGAATATTCAAAAGTGTGTGGAGATGACATAGTGACCGATCCTTTAGATATTTCTAGAAGGAGTTAAGGCTTGTTGGATATGACTAGTAAAGATGGTGAAAATAAAATGAACATTGATAATGTTGAGGAACATATTATAGTGGATGTGGATGAGAATGTTGTAAGGGACAAAATTGAGGATGGTCTATATACTAATGATTTGGTGGTTAACTAAGGAATGGAGGAGAACAAGTCCCTTTGTCACAAAATGACGTTAATGAATGTGATATTAATCAAGTCACTAAGGAGAAATGTGAAAGTCATTGCAAGCTCAATAGTAAAAACATTCAATTAAATAAGGAGGACAAGAATGAATAAATGGAGGAAGGGGAAGTTGGGTCTCTTGAAATTTCCTCTCCTAAGGAAGGTCTAAAAGAATCCACTACCAACTCTATGTCATATCCTATTGGGAAGACTAATATTGTTGAGGAAGGTAATACTTCTAATTCTAAAAAGAATGGCAAGAACAAAAAAAGCAATCCGAGCATTACCCCAAGGGTCACTAGAGCTTCTAATCAATCTATCATTACTTAAAGCTCTTGTGTGGAATATTAGGGGTATGGGTGGTTTTCTATTTAAGGATAGAGTTAAGAATTTTTGTAGGTTTTATGATACTCACCTTCTTGTTATAATTGAGCCTTTGATTATTGCTAATAATTTGGACTCTATTCACATTATATTGGGGTTTGTTTTTTCTTTTGGCAATTGCACTAATAAAATTTGGATTTTATAGAACTGCTTTATTACTTTAGATGTTATTTTGGATTTGCCTCAATTGATTCATACTAACATTTCTTTTAATCAAGTTTCTTGCTATGTTTCTTTTGTTTATGCCTCCTATTCTAGGTTAGGGAGAAAAGTTCTTTGGGATCAACTTTTGGATTTTTTCTCATCTGTTAATGCCCCTTGGTTTGTTGGAGGGGATTTTAACAATATTTCTAATGTTGCTGAAAGAGTTGGAGGTAAGCCTCCTAAGTTTCATGCTATGGAGGATTTCAATGATATGATTATGAATAATAATTTGCATGACATTGATTTCTCTGGGAATAGTTTACTTGGAATAAGGATATCATGTGATAAAGATTAGATCGCATCCTTTTTAATAACCTTTAGATTTCTTCTTTTCCTAATGCTCACATTGAGCATTTAACCCGTACTTTATCTAATCATTCCCCCTTATTATTAAGCATTAATAGGACTAGTAGTAATATTTATCAACCTTTTAGGTTTCAAAACATGTGGCTTCTTGATGATAATTTTGTACATACTACGCAAAATAATTGGGATGCTCCTCTTTTCCCTTCTGATAATATTTATGGTATGACCAAGCTTTGTTTTAAACTTAAAAGGCTTATGCAAAAACTTTTGTGGTGGAATAAATACATTTTTAAGAACATATTTTGTAGTATCTTGCATGCTAAAAAGAAGCGAATAATGCTGATATGGCTTACAAGCAAAATTCCTCTTTTGAAAATTTGTCTATTCTTAATAAAGCCAAGACTACCTTGTTCAAGCTTCAGGAAAAAGAAGCTTATTGGAGAAAAAAGGCCTCCTCTAAATTCTATGTGGAAGGAGACCACAATACTACTTATTTTCATTAAAATTTATAATCATAATAAAGTTATTAGGCATATTCATAAGATCACTTCCCCGGATGGTAATGTTATTAAGAATCCTGATTTGATTTCTGCCTCAGGTATTAATTATTTAATAAAGCGTTCAACTCTAATTTTATCCTAGATCTTAATACTAATTTTTCTTTACTCCACTTATCTCTGAGGTTGATAATTTGATGTTGACTAACATTACCACCAAAGAGGAAATTTGGCATACTCTAAAAGAAATGAATTTTGATTCTGTTGCTGGTCCTGATGGTTTCACCAATAAATTTTTTTAGAAGTCTTGGGATATCCTTAAGAAGGAACTTATTATTTCTATGGTGGATTTTTTTACGGTTAATCCTATTCCAAAATTTTTTACTACTACTTCTATAGCTTTAATTTCCAAATCTAATAACATTAGGTTTTGGAATGATTTTCGTCCCATTAGTATATATACATTTTTCAACAAACTGATTGCTAGAATTATGATGGGGAGGCTTGCTTTAATTATTCCTAATGTTTTTTTTGTTGGAACAAATTGGTTTTGTGAAAGGTAGATCTATATTTAACAACATTTTATGCGCTCAAGAATTAGTCCATGATTTGCATGATAAGGTTGTTGGTGGTAAAATAATTTTCAAAGTTTATATCACTAAAGCTTATGATAACATCAATTATGAATTTCTTTATTATATTCTAAAGCTAATTGGATTTAATTTTCCATTCATTAATCTTATTAAATCTAGTATTGAGTTTTGTTATTTCTCTATTATTATTAGTGGAAAGTCCCATGGTTTTTCAAATATTCTCTTGGTTTAAGACAAGGAGGTTCTCTATCTCCTGGTCTCTTTATTATTGCTATGGAATTCTTATCTCCTGGTATTAACAATCTTTTTAGGATTCACCCTACTCTGCATTATAGAATGGGTGGAAGTTTTCCCATTACCCATTTGAGTTTTGCAGATGATTTCATTATTTTCTCTTATGACTAAATTAAAATGTTGTATATTCTCTTCAAGTTTCTTAAATTTTTTTAGCATGCTAGTGGTTTAATTTTTAACTCCTATAAGAGTTTTTTTATTCTAGCTTAGTCTATTTCTTCAGCCCATATTAATAGTATTGAAAGAAAATTTGGTTTGGAATTCTATTAGGTAAAGTCTTCCTAAAAATCCTCTTTATTTATCTTTTTGACTTGATGGCATACCTCCCTCTTACTCTTTTCTTCTTTGGAGAATTTTTCAAAATTACTTGCCTTTGGATGTTATCCTTTTAAGGAAAGGTTCTTATATTATCTCCAAATGCCAACGCTGCAATCCCATTGAGAATATAAATCATGTGTTTATTATGGGTCCTATTGCGATGAAAGTTTGAGTTCGTTTTGACAATGTGTTTAATGTGTTTTCTACTACTTGGTTTAATTCTATTGGTTATCTTCTTAAATAGTGGTTTACTCATACTAAAGGTCATATTAGGAATATTCTCCCTATAATTATTTGTTGGTTTTTATGGAGTAGTAGGAATGATTCAAAATATAATAATATTAAAATGGATGCTTTAAATGTGATTTCTAAAGTGAAGAATAAAATTTATCAACTTTTTGTTGCTAAGATTTTAAAGGCTGATTCTTTTAAAGGATTTCTTTATGTTGCCTATGAGTTTTGTTTGGTTTTTAGTTCCTATACTACTTGTTGTAATGGTAGGATTATTTTTTGGAGAAAGCCTATGGAGGGATATTTTAAACTTAATACTGATGGTTTTAGGAATAAATTAAATATATTTTATGGTGATACTATCAGGGATTCTAATGGTTTTGTGATTGTGGCTTTTGTGGGTCCCTCTAATGCTATTAGTGCCATTCATGCTGAAATTAAGAGCCTCTTGTTTGGGATTCAATTATGCATTTATCTTGAAATCACTTTGATATGGAGTGAAGTTGATGCTATGCTCTTGGTCCATTATGTGGATGGTAACATCTCCTCTAATCCTGATAATTTTTGTATGCTTAGAGAAGTAATAGCTTTCTCTCATTACATATAATATTTCTCATATTTTTTCAGGGAAGGGAATGCTGTAGAAAATTTCTTGGCAAAAAAAGGGATGTACCTTAAATGGTTTTACTGAATACTATGAGCATACTCTCCCTAAAAAGTTTAAAGGCTTGGCTAGATTAGACCGGATGGGTCTCCCTTCCATTTGCTTTCAATAGTTAATTTGTCTTTTGGATATGTTCTCCTATTCTTCAGTTTGTTTGTTAGTTATAGTTTTATGATATTCTTTTGGTTCTCTTTTGGGATCCTGGTATGTTGTATCTCTGTGATGTTGGCTCATACCATTTGGCTGTTGGTTCTCATTTGGGCCTTTGATGTTTGGAATGATATCTTTTTCTTATTTTTGTTAGCTATGTTTAATTGTTGCGAATATCAATGATAAGAACTCTTATCTTGTTGAATTAACCTCGTATTTCTTCTCTCTTTTCTTTGGTTGTGGCCTTTGGGAGAGTGTGGTTTTTGTTCCTTATTACCTATTTTCTGTGAGGTACTTTGTTTATGCTTGCTATTTTAGGTTTGGTTGTTGCTCTTCTATTTTAACAAGCAATTTGTTTTTTATCTGGAATTACTGGGACATTGCTATCTGTTCTGATAGAGTTTCGTGTTTTATGTATCATGTGTTCACCAATTTTCCTATATATTTATATACTGATTCCTTGTGTTGCTATTTGGCAAGTCTAGGATTAGATGTAAGTGGCATTTGGGGTTATATCAAGAAGGTGCATGTACTACAAACATGAGCTATATTCGAACTAATCACTCCAGTTCTACAGGAATTCCATTTTCCTCTATTGATGTTAAGATTTGTGGTATTTTTATAGTTCGTAACTATTTCAGTTGTGGTTTCTTTTCTTGTGTACTATGGATCTGTGCTGCTTATTATTTGGGTCTTTACTACTATTATTATAGTATGGATTGTGGTTGTGAGATTAATTGCCATCATAAAGTTTTATGTTATGTTGCAAGACCATCCTTTTATTCACTCTTGCTGATTGATTATTCCTTTGAGATGTGTAAGAGCTCTTGTATTATCATTATCACTCTTAATTATACCTATTTGCAGGACTTTTGCTTATCTTGGTATTTGATCAATTTGCTTAGCTATGTTAATTTCTTTCCTATAGTTTTTCTGTGTTTAAATTTTTGTTTTAGTGTCCTTGCAAGCCTGTTTTCAGGTTTTTAGAGGCTCGTTCACATTTTTTGTAGGACCAGGCTATGACTGGAAAGGCTGTACTGATTGTTATTTTCTATTTCCTTTCTTTTTTTTAGAATGTTATTAGTTTTCTTTATAGTTGTTCTTAGTGGGGATATTCATCTCTTAGATTCTTTTTTGATTTTTTTTGTAGCTCTTTTGAGTAGTAGCGAACTGGAGGTCCTTTCAAGGACCTTGTACTCATTTTCTTATATTAATGCATAGGCTCTCCAAGTGGGTTTTTTATAAAAAAAATGATATTTAAAAAATTATTTAATTATATCTTCATGATTAGTTAAGTAAATGAAAGGTTAATTAATATAGTCAAATGTACTGTAAAATTTACATATCGTACTATAAAAAGCTTGTTCATCTAGGCGATCATCTTAGATGAAACCTTAATTTTTGAACAAATTTTATTATGTAATGCCTTCTATCCAGACGATAGTCCGATATGATTTTCAATCATCTTGTATAATCATATAAAATTGAACTAATAGTATTGTATGATCTTCAGATCATATTGTATGATATGGTATGTAGATTTTGAACAATTCATCCCAGGGCTATTCTATGATATTATATAACATCTGATTATTAAACTAATCATACTATATGATCATCAATCATCATGTACAAACATTTATGTCTTAATATAAATTTTTGGGTTTTTGTAGACCTTATATGAAAAGATTTTCTTTTTTTGGTTTGAAGTGAGAGAGATTGGCTATTGAAACCAGTCTAAGAGAACAAAGAGAGAACTCGGAAAGTGGAGAAGGAGAATTTGAGGTTTGTGAGAGAGATAAGTAGTGTGGGATTCATACACCATTTCTCCAATTAAGCTTGCACCTTGCTTCCTCCACACGTGTCTATAGATCTACGAAAAAAGGCTTTAAGGTTAAAGTTCAAGATTTTCTTCCTTCATCAGGAGGGTGAAAAAGAATTACAAGTTTCTCTGCCTTCACTAGGAGGGTGAAAAAGGATTATATGGTACTCTGCCTTCACTAGAAGGACATAAAAGCTTTTAGGGTTTCTACATTCACCAGGAGGGTGAAAAGAGCTTATAGTGATCTTTTTCTCAGTAGAAGGATAAAAAGGATTGTAATTCTCTGCTACATTGGGTTGGTAGAAGTGATTCTTTTGAGATATTCTTTGCCAAACTATGGGGGCTAAAAGAGAAAAACTAGTGTTAGTGAAATACTCATAGTGGAGGACTCCGAGGAGTGGATGTAGGTCATTGTTTGACCGAACCACTATAAAATTATGGTGTGTTCATTCTAATTTTTATTTTCTACCATATATATTTATGCAATTTTTTTTTCCTAAAAATGGCACTTTGAAAAATTTATGGTTGATGTTATATTAATTTGATTGAATTATCATAATCATTACTATTATTTTTGTTTAGTGAATTTGATTCAGCATCGAGTGATAAAGTTGCTTATTTTAAATTATTGAAAAACTTAAAAATGAATTTTTCATGTTAACAAAATTTTTTAAATAACTAATTTACCCCCCTCTTGGTGTGCCTATGGACAGTTCAATAAGGCTTAACATCCTTCATTGAACTTTTAATTTGTATCAGAGCGGGTCTCATAAGTAGTGTTTTAGAAAACTATGATAAATAGAAACACGATGAAGGGTTATTCAATAAGTCATCTGCCACTTATGGGAATATTCTATTTGATTTTTGTCTACTTTCTTCCATTCTATAGATTTTTGCAAGTGGCATACGATTCAAGATGGATAACTATACTCCTTTTAGATTCATTAATAAAGTTATAGTAGACACACCCTTCACTAAATAGAGTAATGAGGATAAAGACTTAGCTCAATTGAAAGCAAAATGTCTAAACTGTCTTTTTTTCTTTGAAATATATAGATTACATAAGAGTTTCTACCTATACCACTAGCAAGGAAATTTGGAATAAACTATGTATTACATATGAAGGTACTAATGAAGTCAAACAATCTAGGTTGAATAGTTATTTCACGATTGCAAACTTTTTTGCATGAAACCTAATGAAACTATCTCTGACATGTAATTAGGTTTACTCAAATAGTGACATCGTTGCATTCTATGGGTAAAGAACATTCAAACTATGAGAAAGTTCACAAGATTATACTTTGTCATCCTAGTAACAATGATACCAAAGTCACAGTGATATACAAATCTAAAGATTTAAATGTCTATTATATCGATAATCTACTTGGCTCATTAATTGCCTATTAGCTTAGTGTGAGTCAAAGACTTTTGGATGCAGGTGAAAAAAAGGAGGAAGCTGTGACATTAAAAGCCAATGACTCTAAAAGTGATAGCTCTGCAACTGATGGGAATGGTGATATAATAATGAGGATCTTACAATTCAAGAGCTTTCTAAAAATAAAGAAAATATGACATCAATATTAGAATAAAGGTAAAAATAGTAAAAATATGAAGGTTTTCTTTGATGTTATCTAGTTTGAATGCAGAAAATCAAGTCACTTAGAGTGCACCAACTTAAAACCTCACCATATAAAGAGAAGGGTGAGGATAAGATAAAGAATAAAAAAAGGGGGAACAAAGGTTATGAGAGGGATTTTTGATAGACTCTACTTCTGATAGATCAAAATAAGAAGAAGAGGAGGTAACAAATCTATGTCTTATGGAAAGTGATACTCTTTATCATTCTGATCAAGATGAGGTATGTGAGCTTTCATATGATAAATTATTTGAAGTTTATGAGAATATTAATGATGCATATAAAAACCTAAAGAAAATGCATGCTAGCTTATATGTTATATTTTTTTGAGTTACAAAAAAGACTTGACATTCTTAGGAATGATCATTATAGGTTAGGTAAAGAAACATGCTTTCTTACTTTATGATTTTGATGATCTAAATGAGAAGCATATTGAGTTTACCAAAGAGCATGAATCCTTAAAATATGAGCATACTGAGTTAGAGGAATCCTATAAAAGACTAAAAACACTTACATATGAACTAGACCTTTGTGAGCATTCATTAAAATGTGAAGTCAAAAGTTTTGAAAGTGCCAATGAGTTCTTGAATGTAACAATTCATGCACTTCAAAATAATAAACCACCTCCTACACTAGCAAAATGGTTTAACTCCAAAATACAACATGAATCATCTCATACTCCTAGGAAGAGGCACAACACCCTACATAAAAGTTTGATTTGCACCAGGGGGGGGGGGGGGGGGGGGGGGGGGAATGAATTGGTGCATTAAAAAATACTCCTAAATATAAGTACTAATTTTTTGTAGATTTTTCAAACCTCTGAGTATTGCACTAACACAAAGTGACTCCTCTTTTGCTCCCTCTACAAGAAAAAGAAGCCTTTGTAAACTCTCATCCACCAACCTAGTACGATAGAGGACCTAAACTCCTTTCACAGGAAGAGAATAATGACTCCTTTTCCTCCCTCCTGGAGAAGGCAGTGAACCTAAACTTCTTTTTCTCCCTCATAGAGAAGGCATAAAACCTCGATGATGGACTAAGGTGTCAATCTCCCTAGAGAGCACCCCCAAGACTTACCAAGGTCAAAAGAGGAGCAAACGTGCAGCTAGCCAAGAGTAATCGTGTGATCCTCTCACATTACTTCTCCCTCATGCTCAAACTCACCTTCTCCTTCCTCTTATAAACCTTGATTTTCTTTAAAAGCTCCCTCTCAGAGTTTCTCCTTCAGTCAAGTTCCTCTCTTTTCATCACGTCTCAGAAAAAGGTTAAAGAATTACTTTTAAAACAAGATTTAAGAAACCTTAAAATTCATGTTGACCATATTCTATTCGTACAATATGATCCAAGTTCATATAATATGATTAGTTAAAAACTAGTCCTGTCCAGAATGATGTAAAAAGTCATTCAAATAAATTGTTCAATTTTGATTAATATATCATACAGTATGATTCATTGATTGTCCAATATGATTTGTTTAATTTCCTCTGTTCATACGAAAAGGTTCCTATAATGACAAAATTCTTCTCTATCACTCATCCCATACTATTCTGATCTTATAGTACGGTTAATTATTTTTAGCTAAATCAACGAGTATGATATTGCTATCATAAAGTATGATTAGTTCAAAAGTCATAGCTTTGTCTAGTATGATTTTCAGGATGAGAAAATTTGTCTCTGCCAATCATTTGGTATGATTGTCATCATAAAGTACGATTAGCTAAAAAATCTTGGTTTCATTTAGTATGAACTATGGGATGACCAAAATTCATCTCTGTCAATCGTTTGGTATGATTGACATTATACAGTATGATCGACTATATTAATTAAATCATGATTTGATTGAATAATGATGGGGGTAAATTTTAGCAAGATTTCAAATTTTTGTACAGTATAATTTGCATTGTAAAGTGCAACTTGTTCATATTATCAATTTCAAAATCTTACTTAAATTATTCTGGGTGGCTAGGGTTTTGATCATGGAATGAATCATACAATAAGATATGTATCATACAATATGATTAGTTTATAGAACTTTAAATTTTAATTAATCATTGAACCATTCTCTGAAATAATTGATTGTATAGCATGAATTTAATTCGTATAGTACGATTAGTTTGAAATAATTTAATTTTTAAAAAAGATTTCTCTTTCCCTTCATGTGTGCGTGTACGATCACCCTATTGCATAGACTCTAATGTGGTTTGACACAAGAAAATAGAAAAATTAAAGAAAATAAAAATACAGACTCTTTTGACATGACATCCTAACTTTCCCAATCTTGAGTCTTTAGTCTTCTTGAGTATTGTACCTTCAATCATTAGTGCATAAAACACAAGCAATACCCAATTTATTTCCTAAGAATATAAAAAATACTCCTAAATATAAGTACTAATTTTTTGTAGATTTTTCAAACCTCTGAGTATTGCACTAACACAAAGTGACTCCTCTTTTGCTCCCTCTACAAGAAAAAGAAGCCTTTGTAAACTCTCATCCACCAACCTAGTACGATAGAGGACCTAAACTCCTTTCACAGGAAGAGAATAATGACTCCTTTTCCTCCCTCCTGGAGAAGGCAGTGAACCTAAACTTCTTTTTCTCCCTCATAGAGAAGGCATAAAACCTCGATGATGGACTAAGGTGTCAATCTCCCTAGAGAGCACCCCCAAGACTTACCAAGGTCAAAAGAGGAGCAAACGTGCAGCTAGCCAAGAGTAATCGTGTGATCCTCTCACATTACTTCTCCCTCATGCTCAAACTCACCTTCTCCTTCCTCTTATAAACCTTGATTTTCTTTAAAAGCTCCCTCTCAGAGTTTCTCCTTCAGTCAAGTTCCTCTCTTTTCATCACGTCTCAGAAAAAGGTTAAAGAATTACTTTTAAAACAAGATTTAAGAAACCTTAAAAATTCATGTTGACCATCTTCTATTCGTACAATATGATCCAAGTTCATATAATATGATTAGTTAAAAACTAGTCCTGTCCAGAATGATGTAAAAAGTCATTCAAATAAATTGTTCAATTTTGATTAATATATCATACAGTATGATTCATTGATTGTCCAATATGATTTGTTTAATTTCCTCTGTTCATACGAAAAGGTTCCTATAATGACAAAATTCTTCTCTATCACTCATCCCATACTATTCTGATCTTATAGTACGGTTAATTATTTTTAGCTAAATCAACGAGTATGATATTGCTATCATAAAGTATGATTAGTTCAAAAGTCATAGCTTTGTCTAGTATGATTTTCAGGATGAGAAAATTTGTCTCTGCCAATCATTTGGTATGATTGTCATCATAAAGTACGATTAGCTAAAAAATCTTGGTTTCATTTAGTATGAACTATGGGATGACCAAAATTCATCTCTGTCAATCGTTTGGTATGATTGACATTATACAGTATGATCGACTATATTAATTAAATCATGATTTGATTGAATAATGATGGGGGTAAATTTTAGCAAGATTTCAAATTTTTGTACAGTATAATTTGCATTATAAAGTGCAACTTGTTCATATTATCAATTTCAAAATCTTACTTAAATTATTCTTGTGGCTAGGGTTTTGATCATGGAATGAATCATACAATAAGATATGTATCATACAATATGATTAGTTTATAGAACTTTAAATTTTAATTAATCATTGAACCATTCTCTGAAATAATTGATTGTATAGCATGAATTTAATTCGTATAGTACGATTAGTTTGAAATAATTTAATTTTTAAAAAAGATTTCTCTTTCCCTTCATGTGTGCGTGTACGATCACCCTATTGCATAGACTCTAATGTGGTTTGACACAAGAAAATAGAAAAATTAAAGAAAATAAAAATACAGACTCTTTTGACATGACATCCTAACTTTCCCAATCTTGAGTCTTTAGTCTTCTTGAGTATTGTACCTTCAATCATTAGTGCATAAAACACAAGCAATACCCAATTTATTTCCTAAGAATATATAATTCAGAAAATAGGGTTTATCTTTATAGAAATCACAGATTAGGGATCCTAAATTTTCAATAATCTTCCCCTTATTAATGATGAAAAATAAATTTGGTTGAAGGATAGCTTGAAAGATTTTTCATCCTATGCCCACCCTTACTATGTTAAAGATGTTAGAAAAATAGGGGTTGCCTCCATCTTTTATTATTATTATTTTTAAAGAACAATACAAAATAAATAAATAAAATAGGAATTTTTAATAAACAAAAATAGGCACATATAATATATAACAAACATACAACACAAGCTAAATAACAAAATATGTTCTCCCCCTTTTAACATCACCAACAAGAGGAGGTACACAAAAATAAGGAAAGTAAGAAAAAAGGACATAATAGACACATACTTTTGGAAAGGTAGATCTTGATCAGGTGGTGGTGGTGGTGGCTAATAGAATTCATGGATGGAGGCAAACTGAATATCTATTAAGGCAAATGGTTCTCCAAACCATCGCATGTCATCCTTGTGCTACTAGTGTTGTTGTTGGATATGGTAGTCTAGTTGAGTTTCAAATCACTCAAGCTACTAAATGATATCATCATGAGGGTAGGCATGGTAGGTAGGTGTAGGTGGTTGTACTGGTGGTGGAGGAGATCCTCTTATAGGAGCAGTTTCCCCTTTTTCATCAAAATTTGGCTTAGCGTGCTCTGACCCTCAATGAAAAGGATACAGAAACAGGCAGCTATATAGAAAACTGGGACATTATTAGGTGGAGAAGAAAAGGTAAGTTGGTATTTGCGGTTAAGGATATAGCTTATGATGTGTCCGAAGGTTATAATTTTTTTCTACAGGTGTTTAGATGTCAAATATGAATCATGTTATGGAAATAATAAAAAATCAGTTGGGATTCATTGAATTGAGTATTCAACATTATAAGGAAAGTGACAACAGAGAGAAGTGGGGTTATGTTTACCCGATACCTAGCTTTGGTTATAATAGAAGTTTGAAGTACATGCTAGATTATATAAGTATTTTCATTTAGAGTTTGTACTAGGGTTAGGTGTAGATTTGAAGACACATTCCTGATAGTTTGGTTAATAGTTGTCGAATCAAACTTATGGGACATTAAGGATTTGGGAAAGGTTCTTTAGTAGAGAGACCTATATATTATGCTAAATTAGCTTTAGTAATCTCTAAATTTTATGGCACACAAAGGAGGGCATGGTAGAGACATTGATGTTTATCCTAAGATTTGCTAAGAATTTGTACAAGAGTTTAGAATTGAAAGGGAAAGCCAAGGTAAAGATGAACTAAAGGGTGGTGGAGGTTAAAAGACTCATTACCTCAAAGTTGAGGGCAGGTTGGTTTAACAATCGGGAGGGGGTAATTTTAACCTCTTTATATTTGTAATATGCATCTTCATCCTTTATAAAAATGAAGTGATCATTAAAAAGATAAGAGGAGGAGGAGCTCCCCTGAGTCATTCTACCGCTTTTTCTTCTACCGGCTATTTAGTAATAAGGAGTAGAATGTAGAAGTACAAAGAAGGTGTGAGTGAATTGAACTAGTTAACCCTCTAATTTATAGAAGTTTTGGATATTTGTATAGTATAATCGGGGTACTGTACAATGTGATCAGTGAGTTTTTTATCTGGATGACCTGTCAAAAAAAGTGGTCAAATCATACAGTACAATCATTATAGTATTGGATGATCCTAAGAAAAATTTGTTCATCCAGTGGTTATTGGCATTTTTTTTTTGAAGAAATGCAGAAATTGCATTAAAATAAAAGAGTAGAAAACCTAATACAAACTAGGTAAAAGTAACTGAAGATCCTTTTTCCAAAAAAAGGACCTTATTGAAACTAAATTTGTTATTTTAAATTTTTTATAAATGAAATGACATCCACTATTTCTTATTTTGAAACTGTTGAGATGCAGGGGATACCAAAATATAAAACAACCTGAGGGTTGATTAGTATCCCAGAGTTCCCATCCAGTTGGAAAATAAGAATTAGTAAAGATCCCATAATCACTTAGGCAAAGTTTAAAATAACAAATTAAAAGGAAAAGGAAATAAAAGCTGAAAAGTAAATTATATATCAATAATAATTTCCAAAAGTTTGGTATTGAATAGCCAAACTTTATGATCGTATGCTCCATCATCAAGAATATCTTTGCTATGATGTTGTCCAAGTGAGAAATCTTTGCATTATTAGTGAGAAAAAAGGAAAGAAGACCCTTTCAAACCTGATCTTCTCTTTCTGATTAGCTATCTTCCTTCTAGGTAAATCTTTCACCCGACCCAAGGCTTGAAATTCTTTGAATAAAAGATGCTTTGATCCGGATGACTCATTCTTCTTGTCTTTCTTAAGACTAGTTTTTTTGAAATTTAAAATAACAGATGAATGAGGAGAGTTATCCCTTGATATAAAATCAGGAATAATACAAGAAGAGGGATTACCAATTACTTTGGAACCAGCCGCCAAAGTTGTTGATGGAGATTCTATTACTGAATTTGTTACAACTTCTTCTTGAATACCAAATTTTTTGCATTCAAAATTTGGTTTGTGAGCTCCCAATACATCAGCACTTTGAGTTGATTCGGTAGCCTTTATAGTAGACAAAGCTGAAATCTAATCCACCTTTATTTCAGCCTCCAGATTTTGAGTGATAACTAAGTTCATATGAGAGAAAATTGGAGTCTCAACAACCTTTGGATTGATCAAAAAATCCTTTGAATTTAGTACTGCATCTGCATCCAAAATATCAGCTAAATTCTGATGTTTTGAATTTTCAATTTTTGAATTTTGAATATCCATTTCTTCAGTAACTATGGTTTCAATTTCCCTGGAATCTTCTAACAAACCAGTATCCATAATTTCCACCTCAGCCAAAGCATTAAATGAATTTGATTCAAAATCTGATTCCCGAGAATCAAGCTGATTTGTATAGAATTTAAAATTCTGGTTAACTTCCACTTCATCTCTTTCCTTGAAATCAGCATTATTTTTAGTTTGGCATTTGAAATATGCACTTTCCTTTGGATCAGACATCAGCTTGAGCTTGTTTCCATCTTCTATTGATTGTTCGATTTCTACAGGTTCAGCAAGATCAAATTGTTCACTGCTACCATTCTTTCCAAATTTTTCTTCTGCTGAAAAAATCTTGGATTTCACTTGATTTCTTAATGATTTCTTCTTGTTTTTGAACTTGACTTGCATCCAAAGACCATAAAGACTTTTGATATTATTTGAGATGGAAGGGATTTCTTCAACATTAGGACAAACTGAATCAATATGTCCCATTCTCCCACATTTGAAACAAAGTGAAGGAAGATTTTCGTATTTAAATTTCTGAAAAAAATTTCCATGCAACCCTTCTACCCATATTCCAGAAGGAAGTTTAGAGTTCAAATTAACTCAAATGCATCCTCTAGCAAATTCTCTTCTTCCCTACCTAAACATATTTCCATCCAATAATAATGGAGTCCCAATTCTAGAGATTATTCTAGTGCTATTGGTCTCATCCCAGCAGTGTAAGGGTAAGTGAGGAAGACGAACCCAAATCAATGACGAAACACCTTCCAATGAGTTAGGAGACCATTTGTCTAACCCAACTACAAAACCCCCTACAAACCATGGACCACCATTAAGGACTTCTTCCATTGCTACATGAGATTGAAAGGAACAAAGTAGCCAATCTTGGCCAAGTAAATTTAAGTGGAATCCTCCATATTTCTTCCATTGTTTCCTTAATTCAAAAGCACATTTTTAGAAAGGTATATCTTTCCCAAGAATTTTAACGACCAAAGATTTACTCAAAACTAGAATATTGGATTTTTCTTTATCCATATCCAGTTTAACAATGTTTAAATCTTCATCCTTATCATGATTTTTAATCCAATTAATTTTAATGTGTGGTTTTTTAATCCACACATTAGAATTTTGAATATTTGAAGATATAATTGGATTATTGATATTGACATTAGCCTTGTCAATATCTTCGACATTCTTCAAAATATCAACAAAGCTACTCCTTGAAGAAGAAGCTTCTTTGTCATTTGCTCCAAATAATGAAATTGGTATAGGAGAGTTAGGTAACTTGTTGTGAACCGAGATTACCTCTTTTCCTTTACTTGAATCTGGCAATGGCTTATGTTTAGCCAACAATGCTCCCCCTTTGATAACCAAAGGAGATTCTAAAACACGTAGATTGTGAGGAGAGATGCATTTGAAGGAGAATCTACCTTTTAAATCAAACATAATTGGTCTCGCGGTAGATATAATTGATTTGGTGTTCTAGTCATCCAAAGATGACCGGCCACCTTCAACCATCTTCAATGCACCTAAAATCTTCAAACTTTTTTTCCAAATTCTTCCTTGAATTGTGGAGCTTCTCTCTCTTCCTTGGACTTCTTATCGAACAACATAATTAAATAGATGTTAGTACAGTATGAACTTAAATTATTATCATACCGGTCAGATTAAATTCATCCTTATCCATTTTGACACGTGTATCATATAGTACAAAAAAGGTATCGTACAAGGTGAATGGCAATAATTTTGTACCAAATGGATTGAATTCCTTAGGGGTTAGTGACACATGGATTGTATAGTATGAAGAGAGGTTAATAAAATATGATGTGTATAATAGTGATTTAATTTGAACCGTTGATGCAATAATGAGTTATGATTTATGCATATATATATATATATATATATATCGTATAGTACGAATGTGAATTGTATAATATGATCAGAATTTTTTTTTTAAATTATTATGGTGTAAAGATGTGTATGTGTGATGATCAGGAAATATCTTAGATAAATAAATTTTTATTTTATTATTGTTTATTTATTTTATTTTTTTATAACAAACAACAACAAATAGAACACAAACAAATTTATGAAAATACACATACAATTTAAACATATATCAACAAATCATTTTAAATGTTTTTTTTTTAAATTTCTCTCGAATTAAGCATGAATATCTATAATACATTTTTTCATCCTCAAGGTAATAAAGGTGTCATAGGCTAGGGGTTTTGTGAATATGTCTGCTAGTTGATCTCTTGTAGTTATGTGGTGTAATTCTATAACTCCCTTGGCTACAGATTCTTTTATGAAGTGATGCCAAAAGTCTATATGCTTTGAAAGGGAGTGCTAAATTGATTTCTGCCTTGGGTATTGATTATTTAATAAAGCATTCAACTCTAATTTTATTCTAGATCTTAATACTAATTTTTCTTTACTCCTTCTCTTATCTCTGAGGTTGATAATTTGATGTTGACTAACATTACTACCAAAGAGGAAATTTGGCGTACTCTAAAAGAAATGGATTTTGATTTTGTTGCTGGTCCTGATGGTTTCACCAATAAATTATTTTAGAAGTCTTGGGATATCCTTAAGAAGGGTCATTATTACTGTGGTGGATTTTTTTAGGGTTAATCCTATTCCTAAATTTTTTACTACTACTTCTATAGCTTTAATTTCCAAATCTAATAACATTAGTTTTTGGAATGATTTACATCCCATTAGTATATAAACATTTTTCAACAAACTGATTGCTAGAATTATGATGGGGAGGCTTCCATTAATAATTTCTAATATTTTTTTGTTGGAACAAATTGGTTTTGTGAAAGGTAAATCTATATTTAACAACATTTTATGCGCTCAAGAATTAGTCCATTATTTGCATGATAAGGTTGTTGGTGGTAATATAATTTTCAAAGTTGATATCACTGAAGCTTATGATAACATCAATTAGGAATTTATTTATGCTATTTTAAAGATAATTGGATTTAATTTGCAATTCATTAAACTTTTAAAACTAGTATTGAGTTTTGTTATTTCTTTATTATTATTAATGGAAAGTCCCATGGTTTTTCAAATATTCTCGTGGTTTAAGACAAGGAGGTCCTCTATTTCCTGGTCTCTTTATTATTGCTATGGAATTCTTATCTCCTGGTATTAACAATATTTTTAGGATTCACCCTACTCTGCATTATAGAATGGGTGGAAGTTTTCCCATTACCCATTTGAATTTTGCAGATGATTTCATTTTTTTCTCTAATGGCTATATTAAAATGTTGTATATTCTCTTCAAGTTTTTTAAATATTTTTAGCATGCTAGTGGTTTAATTTTTAACTCCTATAAGAGTTTTTTTATTCTAGCTTAGTCTATTTCTTCAACCCATATTAATAGTATCGAAAGAAAATTTGGTTTGAAAACGAGGCTTTTTCTGTTAACATGTTTAGGTACGCCTCCTTACAAGGGTAAGAAACTTTCACATTTATTTCATGATATTTTCTATACTATCCATAAGAAACTTTCTTCTTGGGCTTTCAATTTTCTCTCATATGAAGGTAGGCTTGTTTTTATTAAACATGTTCTGTTTTCTATTCCTATTTATTTACTTCATACTTTGTGATCAACTTTAAATGTTTGTAGTAGAATGGAGACTTTATTTAATAAATTTCTTTGGGGTTCTAAAAATGGTAATTGCTCTATTATTTGGGGCTCTTGGAGAAATTGCTCGAGGGCTATGGATGAGGAAAATTAGATTTCAAAATGTTCACTGATATGATCAGGACCTGTAATAATAAACCGTGCTTTTCATTTAGAGCTAAAAAGAGTTTATGGGCCAAGTTCATGGTTTTTAAGTATTGTGCTGGGAAGCACCATTTGAATTGTGGTTTTAAAATTGGTGACTCCTTCAACTGGAAAAGATTATGCAAAATTAAGTGGGAAGCTGAAGAGTTTATTCAATTGGGTTTGGGAGTTGGGGACATTTTGTTTTGGCAAGATAAATGGTTGGGTAATTTTTCTGTTAATAATATTTTATATACTTACTCTACCTCTGCTTGTAAAGTTAATGATTTCTTTAGTAATGAGTGATGGAATATTAATTTATTTTCTAATTTGGTGTCTGTATTATTAAGTTAATTCTCAATGTTTTGATTCATTTGGAGATTGAGGATTGCATTTTGTTTAACCATTCTAATAATGGTAAATTTGAAACTAAGCAAGTTTGGAATTCGATTAGGTAAAGTCTTCCTAAAAATCCTCTTTATTTATCTTTTTAACATGATAGCATATCTCCCTCTTACTCTTTTCTTCTTTGGAGAATTTTTCAAAATTACTTGCCTATGGATTCTATCCTTTTAAGGAAAGGTTTTTATTTTATCTCCAAATGCCAATGCTGCAATCACATTGAGAATATAAATCATGTGTTTATAATGGTTCCTATTGCGATGAAAGTTTGGGTTCATTTTGACAATATGTTTAATGTGTTTTCTACTACTTAGTTTAATTCTATTGGTTAACATCTTAAATAGTGGTTTACTTATACTAAAGGTCATATTAGGAATATTCTCCCTATCATTATTTGTTGGTTTTTATGGAGTAGTAGGAATGATTCAAAATATAATAATATTAAAATGGATGCTTTAAATGTGATTTCTAAAGTGAAGAATAAAATTTATCAACTTTTTGTTGCTAAGATTTTAAAGGCTAATTCTTTTAAAGGATTTCTTTATGTTGCCTATGAGTTTTGCTTGGTTTTTAGTTCCTGTACTACTTGTTGTAATGGTAGGATTATTTTTGGAGGAAACCTATGGAGGGCTATTTTAAACTTAATATTGATGGTTCCAGGAATAAATTATATACATTTTGTGGTGATACTATCAGGGATTCTAATGGTTTTGTGATTGTGGCTTTTGCGGGTCCCTCTAATGTTATTAGTGCCATTCATGCTGAAATTAAGAGCCTCTTGTTTGTGATTCAATTATTCATTTCTCTTGAAATCACTTAGATATAGAGTGAAGTTGATGCTATGCTCTTGGTCCATTATGTGGATGGTAACATCTCCTCTAATCGTGATAATTTCTATATGCTTAGAAATATTAAGTACTAGCTTTATCTCATTACATACAATATTTCTCATATTTTTCAGAGAAGGGAATGTTGTAGAAAATTTCTTGTCAAAAAAAGGGATGTACCTTAAATTGTTTTACTGAATACTATGAGCATACTCTCCCTAAAGAGATTAAAGGCTTGGCTAGATTAGACCGGATGGGTCTCCCTTGCATTTGCTTTCAATAGTTGATTTGTCTTTTGGATATGTTCTCCCATTCTTCAGTTTGTTTGTTAGTTATAGTTTTATGATATTCTTTTGGTTCTCTTTTGGGATCCTGGTATATTGTTTATCTGTGATGTTGGCTCATACCATTTGGCTATTGGTTCTCATTTGGACATTTGATGTTTGGACTGTTGTCTTTTTCTTATTTTTGTTGGCTGTGTTTAATTGTTGTGATTGGTTGAGGAATATCAATGATAAGAACTCTTATCTTGTTGAATTAACTTCGTATTGCTTCTCTCTTTTCTCTGGTTGTGGCCTTTGAGAGAGTGAGGATTTTGTTCCTTATTACCTATTTCCTATGATGTATTTTGTTTATGCTTGCTATTTTAGGTTTGGTTGTTGCTCTTCAATTTTAACAGGCAATTTGTTTTTTATTTGGAATTATTGGGACATTGCTATTTGTTCTGGTAGAGTCTCGGGTTTTATGTATCATGTGTTCACCAATTTTCCTATCTATTTATATATTGATTCCTTGTGTTGCTATTTGGCAAGTCTAGGATTAGATGTGAGTGGCATTTGGGGTTATATGATGAAGGTGCATGTACTACAAACATGAGCTATATTCGAACTAATCACTCCAGTTCTACGGTAATTCCATTTTCCTCTGTTGATGTTAAGATTTATGGTATTTTTATAGTTCGGAACTATTTTAGTTGAGGTTTCTTTTCTTGTGTACTATGGATCTGTGCTGCTTATTGTTTGGGTCTTTACTACTATTATTATAGTATGGATTGTGGTTGTGAGATTAATTGCCATCATAAAGTTTTAGGTTATGTTGCAAGACCATCCTTTCATTCACTCTTGCTGATTGATTATTCCTTTGAGATGTGTAAGAGCTCTTGTATTATCATTATCACTCTTAATTATACCTACTTGCAGAACTTTTTCTTAGCTTGGTATTTGATCAGTTTGCTTAGTTATGTTAATTTCTTTCTTATAGTTTTTCTGTGTTTAAATTTTTGGTTTAGTGTCCTTGCAAGCCTGCTTTCATGTTTTTGGAGGCTCGTTCTCATTTATTGTAGGACCAGGCTATGATTGGAAAGGTTGTACTGATTGTTATTTTCTATTTTCCATGATATTATATAATATCTAATTATTAAACTAGTCATACTATGTGATCATCAATCATCATGTACAAACTTTTATGACTTAATATAAATTTTAGGGTTTTTGGAGACCTTATATTAAAAGATTTTCTTTTTTGGTTCGAAGTGAGAGAATTTGGCTATTGAAACCAGTCTGAGAGAACAAAGAGAGAACTTGGAAAGTGGAGAAGGAGAATTTGAGGTTTGTGAGAGAGAGTAGTGTGGGATTCTTACACCATTGATTCAATTAAGCTTGCACCTTGCTTCCTCCATAGGTGTCTATAGATCTGCTTAGGGTGCTCTGCGAAATAAGGCTTTAAGGTTAATTTTCAAGATTTTCTTTTTTCATCAGGAGGGTGAAAAGGAATTACAAGGTTCTTTGCCTTCACTTGGAGGGTGAAAAAGGATTATATGGTACTCTGCCTTCACTAGAAGGGTAAAAAAGCCTTTAGGGTTGCTACATTCACCAGGAGGGTGAAAAGAGCTTCTCTGCTAGAAGGATAAAAAGGATTGTAATTCTCTGCTACATTAGGTTGGTAGAAGTGATTTTTTTGAGATCTTCTCTGCCAAACTGTGGGGGATAAAAGAGAGAAACTAGTGTTAGTGAAATACTCAAAGTGGAGGACTCCAAGGAGTGGATGTAGGTTATTGTTTGACCGAACCACTATAAAATTATGGTGTGTTCATTCTAATTTTTATTTTCTACCATATATATTTATGCAATTTATTTTCCTAAAAATTGCACTTTGAAAAATTTATGGTTGATGTTATATTAATTTGATTGAATTATCATCATCATTACTATTATTTTTGTTTAGTGAATTTGATTCAGCATCGAGTGAAAAAGTTGCTTTTTTTAAGTTATTGAAAAACTAAAAAAATGAATTTTTCATGTTAATAAAATTTTTTAAAGAACTAATTTGCCCCCCTCTTGGTGTGCATATGGACAGTTCAATAAGGCTTAACATCTTTCATTGAACTTTTAAATGGTATCAGACTGGGTCTCATAAGTAGTGTTTTAGAAAACTATGATAACTAGAAACACGATGAAAGTTATTCATTAAGTCATCCGCCACTTTTTGGGAATATTCTATTTGATTTTTGTAAAATTTTTTTGTCTACTTTCTTGCATTCTATATATTTTTGCAAGTGTCATACGATTCAATATGGATAACTCTACTCCTTTTAGATTCATTAATGGAGTTATAGTAGACACTCCCTTCACTAAATAGAGTGATGAGGATAAAGACTTAGCTCAATTGAAAGCAAAATGTCTAAACTATCTTTTTTTCTTTGAAATATATAGATTACATAAGAGTTTCTGCCTATACCACTAGCAAGGACATTTGGAATAAACTATGTATTACATATGAAGGTACTAATGAAGTCAAACAATCTAGGTTGAATAGTTATTTCACGATTGCAAACTTTTTGCATGAAACCTATTGAAACTATCTCTGACTTGTAATTAGGTTTACTCAAATAGTGACATCTTTGCATTCTATGGGTAAAGAACATTCAAACTATGAGAAAGTTCACAAGATTATACTTTATCATCCTGGTAACAATGATACCAAAGTCACAGTTATATACAAATCTAAAGATTTAAATGTCTATTCTATCGATAATCTACTTGGCTCATTAATTGCCTATTAGCTTAGTGTGAGTCAAAGACTTTTGGTTGCAGGTGAAAAAATGGAGGAAGTTGTGACATTAAAAGCCAATGACTTTAAAAGTGATATCTCTGCAACTGATGGGAATGGTGATATAATAATGAGGATCTTACAATTCAAGAGATTTCTAAAAATAAAGAAAATATGACATCAATATTAGAATAAAGGTAAAAATAGTAAAAATATGAAGGTTTCATTTGATGTTATCTATTTTGAATGCAGAAAATCAAGCCACTTAGAGTGCACCAACTTAAAACCTCACCCAATAAAGGATAAGGGTGAGGAGAAGATAAAGAATAAAAAGGGGGAACATAGGTTATAATAGTAATTTTGGATAGACTCTACTTCTGACTGATCAAAATAAGAAGAAGAGGAGGTAACAAATCTATGTCTTATGGAAAGTGATACTCTTTATCATTCTGATCAAGATGAGGTATGTGAGCTTTCATATGATAAATTATTTGAAGTTTATGAGAAAATTAATGATTCATATAGAAACCTAAAGAAAAAGCATGCTAGCTTAAATGTTAAATTTTTTTGAGTTACAAAAAAGACTTGACATTCTTAGGAATGATCATTATAGGTTAGGCAAAGAAACATGCTTTCTTACTTGATGATTTTGATGATCTTTTTGAGTTACAAAAAAGACTTGACATTCTTAGGAATGATCATGATAGGTTAGGTAAAGAAACATGCTTTCTTACTTGATGATTTTGATCATTATAGGTAGCTAGCCCAGAGTAACCCTGTGATCCTCTCACATTACTTCTCCCTCATGCTCAAACTCACCTTCTCCTTCCTCTTATAAACCTTGATTTTCTTCAAAAGCTCCCTCTCAGAGTTTCTCCTTCAGTCAAGTTCCTCTCTTTTCATCACCTCTCAGAAAAAGGTTAAAGAATTACTTTAAAACAAGATTTAAGAAACCCTAAAAATTCAAGTTGACCATCTTCTGTTCGTACAATACGATCCAAGTTCATATAATATGATTAATTAAAAACTAGTCCTGTCCAGAATGATGTAAAAAGTCATTCAAACAAATTGTTCAATTTTTATGAATATATCATACAATGTGATCCATTTATTGTCCAATATGATTTGTTTAATTTCCTCTGTTCGTATGAAACGGTTCCTGTAATGACAAAAATTCATCTCTATCACTCATCCCATACTATTCTGAACTTATAGTACGGTTAATTATTTTTAGCTAAATCATCGAGTATGATATTTCTATCATAAAGTATGATTAGTTCAAAAGTAATAGCTTTGTCTAGTATGATTTTCAGGACGACAAAATTTGTCTCTGCCAATCATTTGGTATGATTATCATCATAAAGTATGATTAGCTAAAAAATCTTGGTTTCATTTAGTATGAACTATGGGATGACCAAAATTCATCTCTGTCAATCGTTTGGTATGATCGACATCATACAATATGATCAACTATATTAATTAAATCACGATTTGATTGAATAATGATGGGGGTAAATTTTAGCAAGTTTTCAAATTTTTGTACAGTATAATTTGCATTGTAAAGTGCAACTTGTTCAAATTATCAATTTCAAAATCTTACTTAAATTATTCTGGTGGCTAGGGTTTTGATCATGGAATGAATCGTACAATATGATATGTATCATACAATATGTTTAGTTTATAGAACTTTAAGTTTTAATTAATAATTGATCCATTCTCTGAAATAATTGATTGTATAGCATGAATTTAATTCGTACAATACGATTAGCTTGAAAATTTTTAATTTTTTTAAAAAATTTATCTTTCCCTCTATGTGTGGGTGTACGGTCACCCTATTGCATAGACTCTAATGTGGTTTTACTCAAGAAAATAGAAATTTAAGAAAATAAAAATATAGACTCTTTTGACATGACATCCTAACTTACCCAATCTTGAGTCTTTAGTCTTCTTGAGTATTGTACCTGTAATCATTAGTGCATAAAACACAAGCAATACCTAATTTATATCCTAAGAATATATAATTCAATCAATAGGGTTTATCATTATAAAAATCACAGATTAAGGATCCTAAATTTTTAATAATCTCTCCCTTATTAATGATGACAAATAAATTTGGTTGAAGGATAGCTTGAAAGATTTTTCATCCTATGCCCACCCTTACTAAGTTAAAGATGTTAGAAAAATAGGGGTTGCCTCCATATTTTATTATTATTATTTTTAAAGAACAATACAAAATAAATAAATAAGATAGGAATTTTTATTAAACAAAAATAGGCACATATAATATATAACAAACATACAACACAAGCTAAATAACAAAATATGTTCTCCCCCTTTTAACATTACCAAAAAGAGGAGGTACACAAAAATAAGGAAAGTAAGAAAAAAGGACATAATAAACATAGAATTTTAGAAAGGTAGATCATGATCAGGTGGTGGTGGTGGTGGCTAATAGAATTGATGGATGGAGGCAAACTAAGTATCTATCAAGGCAAATGATTCTCCAAACCATCGCATGTCATCCTTGTGCTACTAGTGCTGTTGTTGGATATGGTAGTCTAGTTGAGTTTAAAATCACTCAAGCCACTAAATGATGTCATCATGAGGGTAGGCAGCGTAGGTAGGTGCAGGTGTTGTATTGGTGGTGGAGGAGATCCGCTTATAGGAGCAGCTTCCCCTTCTTCATCAAAATTTGTCTTAGCGTGCTCTAACTCTCAATGAAAAAGGATATAGAAAGCGTCATCTATATAGAAAATAGGAACATTATTAGGTGGAGAAGAAAAGGTAAGTTGGTATTTGTGGTTAAGGATATAGCTTATGATGTGTCCTAAGGCTATAATTTTTTTCTACAGGTGTTTAGATGTCAAATATGAGTCGTGTTATGGAAATAATAAAAAATTAGTTGGGATTCATCGAATTGAGTATTCAACATTATAAGGAAAGTGACAACAGAGAGAAGTGGGGTTATGTTAACCCGATACCCAGCTTTGGGTATAATAGAAGTTCGAAGTACATGCTAGATTATATAGGTATTTTCATTTAGAGTTTGTACCAGGGTTAGGTGTAGAATTGAAGGCACATTCCTGATAGTCTGGTTAATAGTTGTCCAATCAAACTTATGGGAAATTAAGGATTTGGGAGAGGTTCTTTAGTAGATAGACCTATATATTAAGCTAAATCAGCTTTAGTAATCTCTAAATTTTTATAGCACACAAAGGAGAGCATGGTAGAGACTTTGAGGTTTATCCTAAGATTTTCTAAGAATTTGTACAGGAGTTTAGAATTGAAAGGGAAAGCCAAGGTAAAGAGGAACTAAAGGGTGGTGGAGGTTAAAAGACTCATTACCTCAAAGTTGAGGGCAGGTTGGTTTAACAATCGGGAGGGGGTAGTTTTAACCTCTTTATATTTGTAATATGCATCTTCATTCTTTATAAAAATGAAGTGATCATTAAAAAGATAAGAGGAGGAGGAGCTCCCCTGAGTCATTCTTCCACATTTTCTTCTACCGACTATTGAGTAAGAAGGAGTAGAATGTAGAAGTACAAGGAAGGTGTGAGTGAATTGAACTATTTAACCCTCTAATTTATAGAAGTTTTGGATGATTGTATAGTATAATCGGGGTACCGTACAGTGTGATCAGTGAGTTTTTCATATGGATGACCTGTCAAAAAAAGTGGTCAAATCATACAGTACAATCATTATCATATTGGATGATCCTGAGAAATTTTTGTTCATCCAGTGGTTATTGGTATGGTGTTGATGAAAATCATCATATAATATAAACAGGTGTTAGTACAGTACGAACTTAAATTATTATCATTCCGGTCAGATTAAATTCATCCTTATCCTTTTTGACACGTGTATCATATAGTACAAAAAAGGTATCGTACAAGGTGAATGGCAATAATTTTGTACCAAATGGATTGAATTCCTTAGGGGTTAGTGACATGTGGATTTTATAGTACGAAGAGAGGTTAATAAAATACGATGTGTATAATAGTGATTTAATTTGAACCAATAATTCAATAAAGAGTTATGTTCTATGCATCTATATGTATCGTACAGTATGAATGTGAATTGTATAATACGATCAGAAAAGATGTTTAAAAATTATTATGGTGTTAAGAAGTGTATCTGTGATGATCAGGAAATATCTTAGATAAATAAAATTTTATTTTATTATTATTATTATTTATTTATTTTATTTTTTAATAACAAACAGTAACAAATATAACACAAACAAATATATGAAAATACACATACAATTTAAACATATATCAACAAATGGTTTTAAATGTTTTTTTTTTAATTTCTCTTGAATTAAGCATGAATATCTATAATACCTTATTTTATCCTCAAGGTAATAAAGGTGTCATAGGCTAGGGGTTTTGTGAATATGTCTGCTAGTTGATCTCTTGTAGTTATGTGGTGCAATTCTATAACTCCCTTGGCTACAAATTCTCTTATGAAGTGATGCCAAATGTCTATATGCTTTGTAAGGGAGTGCTAAATTAGATTTTTAGATATGTAAATTGCACTAGTATTGTCAGACATAATTGGAATAGTTCCTATATGTAGTCTAAGATCTAAGAGTTGTTACTTCAACCATAGGACATGAGCAATACAATTCCCTACTATTATATATTCTACCTCAGTTGTAAAGAGGGCTACTGAATTTTATTTTCTACTGTACTATGAAATTAAGGATTGTTCTATGAATTGACAAGTTTGAGAAGTGCTTTTTCTATCAACCCTGCATCCTGTAAAATTTGAGTCTAAATATCCTACAAGTTTAAAAGTAGTATTGTATCTAGGATACTAGATTCTTAGGTTTGGAGTGCCTAATAAATATCTAAGGATTCTTTTAATAGCAATCATGTGTGATTCTTTTGGATATACTTGAAATCTAGAACAAAGGTAAACACTAATATTATATCTAACTTTCTAGTAATTAAGTACAAAAGTGATCCAATAATTCCTCTATATTTTTTTATGATCCATAGATTTTCCATTTGTGTCCTTGTCTAATTGAACAGTGAAGCTCATGGGAGTGTTCATAGCCTTAGAATTGTCCATTTCATATTTTTTAAAATTTTTCTTGATGTATTTATTTTGGCTAAGTAAAGTTCCATCATCAAACTATTTTACACTAAATCAAAGAAAATAAATAAGTTCTCCCATCATGCTCATTTCAAACTCTTTGCTCATGGTTTTTGAAAATTTGTCACAAAGATTTTTATTTGATGATCCAAACTAAATGTCATCAACATAGATTTGACAAATGAGCAACTCTTCTCCTTCTTTCTTTAGGAAGAGGGTGATGTCTACCCTACCCTTAACAAAGACTTTATATAGTAGGAATGTACTCAATGTTTCATACTAGGCTCTAGGTGCTTGCTTTAACTCATACATTGCCTTTTCTAATTTAAACACATGGTTTAGAAATTTTGAATTCTCAAATCTAGGCGATTGCTCAACATAAACATCCTCTTTGATTACCCCATTTAGGAAGGTACTTTTAACTTCCATTTGATACAATTTAAAGCACTTGAAGTAAGTAATGGCTAAGAGTACCCTTATGTCTTTTAGTCTAGTTATGGGGGTAAAGGTTTTCTCAAAGCTTATTTCTTTAATTTTCTTATATCCCTTAGTTACTAGTCTGGCCTTATTCCTCACTACTATTTTAGAGTCATTCATATTACTTTTTTAAGACCCACTTTATTTTAACCACACTTTACTCCTTAGGTCTCTTGGCTAATCCTTATATATTATTCCTGACAAATTAGTTTATCTCTTCTTGCATTTATAAATTATAGAATTAATCTCCTAAGGCTTATCTATATTGGTGGCTTCTATCATAGAGATAAATTCAGTGTGACTAACCTCCTTCCTAAGTCCATGCCTAATTCTTACATCTTTAGATGTGTCTTCTAAGACCAACTCTTTAGCATGACTAGAAGAACATCTCCAATCTCTAAGCAATTATGGTAATGGTTTCTACCCCTTGAATGACTTCTACTTATTCTTCTTCTTCTATATGTTTAAATGCAGAGGTCTTATATGATTCATCAAATACTACATGTGTAGACTCTTCTTTCACTAGGGTCCTCTTATTGAAGATTCTATGGGATTTACCTATAGTTGAATAACTTAATAAAGACTCCATCAAATTTAGGATTAAATTTTCTTAAGGGTGACTTTCGTTTAGCTAAGATAAAACATTTACATCCAAAAACATGTAAGTGAGATAGATTGGGTGTTTAACCCTTTAGGAGTTTATATGATGTTTATTCAATTTGGATATAATATTCACCCTATTTAAAACATAGCAAAAAATGTTCACTACTTATGCCCAAAAATACCTACGGAGTGAATATTCAACTAGCAATGCCCTAGCAACTTCCACCAAGGTTCTATTTTTCCTTCAACTATTCCATTCTGCTGGATGGTCATAGGTGCAGAGAAATTATGTTCTATTCCTATCTCTTGATAGAAGAATTCAAACTTATCAATTTTAAACTCTCCACCATGACCACTATAAATTATTAAAATTTCACATCCTAATTTCCTTTGAATCTAAGTGGTGAAGGTTCTAAACTCCTCAAATCAATCACTCTTATCTTCCAGAAATCTTATCTAAGTGAATCTAGAGTAGTAATCTACTATCATAAATTCATAGGTCTTTTCTCCAAGACTTGCTATACTTACAGGTCCAAAGAGGTTAATGTGACAGATTTCTAGTGGCCTAGAAGTGTTGATATCCTTAATTGAATGATATGATGATTTTACTTGCTTTCCTAGTTGATATGAATCACATAGGTGGTCCTTAATAAAGTCTAACTTAGGTAATTCCTCTAACTTGGTTTTTCTAAGTGATATTCCTAATTATTTTCATGCTAGCAAGGCATAGTCTCCTATGCCATATCAAGATTCATCAATTATAGTTTTTAAACATAAGAAATTTGAATATTCAATACAATTCAAGTTTAACATGTAAACATTATTTATCCATTTTCCTTCTAACCTAAGTTTGTCATCTAAGCTAATCATGCATTTATTAGAAAGAAATTTTATATCAAATCCTGTGTGACATAGTTTACTAATACTTAATAAGTTATGCATTAAACCATTAATTAACAAAACATTTTCAATCATAAAGTGTTTAAAGTTTCCAATTATACCTAATCCCACTACTTTCCTAATGTTGTTGTCTAATAATGTCACTTTCCTCATGACCTGGCCTTTAGTGTGATAAATTGCTTCATATCACTAATTATGTGCCTCAAGCAGCCACTATGTAGGTACCACATAATCTCACTAGGTCTTTTGTAAGAGCTTCACTATAAAGTAATTCAAAGGTTAGATTTTGGAACCCAAATGTTGATATTATCTACATCATGACCTATCTTAGAGATTTTGTTGATTGCAAACATATGCTTGGATGTTCTAATTTGAGTGCTAAGTATTTCAAGTGTAATAAGGTGTATTGTTATTACTTATGATATTTACATTATACAACTCAAGTTCAAGAAAATATTGAGATTAAGATGGACCAAGATGGACAATTTGAAGGACGTTATATTATCGTTGGAATACGTTAGTGGTCTATTAATATTTACTTGCATAATTTTGTAGATAGAAATTAATAGAGTATACGACTATTTGGATCTCATTTGATTATAATGAATTTCCAAATATTATCCTACTTTAATATAATTTGCTGGGTAGCCATTTTTGCCTTATTTTGGATGCATATGAAGACTTTTTTATTTTCATATGTGACTAGATATTTTATGGCCATTTGAAACTTATATCTATTAATATATATATGAATTATTGATCAAATATAATATTATTAGTTTATAAATTAATATTTTTATTCAAGTTTGACTTTGCTTACCCTTTCCCTTTAAATACCACTCTTCCTCTTCATGTAAGGGCTTCTCAAAAAAAGAAAACTCTAGCAATTATTTTGTTCTTCTTTTCTTCTTTACATGATAAATCTTGAGAGGAAAAAAATTGATTTTTATTCCAAAAGCTCTTTTTATTTGCGAGATCGAATTCTAGGTTGGAAAGGTTCAACACACAAAACCGTGTAACATCTCTTGGTGTTCTTAAGTTTGCTTTCGTTTACTAAATCTTTTCTTGTTGTTCTTTTAGATTTAATCATATTTTTCTTTCTTGAAAATATTAATTATTTGGTAAAATACTAGTTGGGAATGTTATATTAAGTTTTCTATATTATATCTTTTAAATCCATAAAGTTAGCAAAGAAAGTTTTTTTATTTTCCTTAAATGTGGCATAGATTTATATTAAAAATCTAATTCATTTTTTGATCTGAAGAGTTTATGTTAAAATCAGCTAGAATATATTTTATTTTAAATATTATTCATATTTTTATGAAAATATAAGTCTATCTTAAAGTGAGCAAATTTAATATTCCATTTGCAAGTAGTGAGATGATTAAAATTAATTTGTAAGATTTCCTCAAAAATTTTGAACAATTTATTGAAAGATATTTTGAGCTTGTATTATTTACATCAAATTGTATATTTCATTTCTTGATCTAAGCCATTAATCTTAATGAAGTTTAAATTGTAATTAGGTTTGGTTGTACTTGCCCATGTATTTGAGTACTTAGGTTGTAAAGAACTTTTTTGGTTTAAAGAAGTGGGGCTTTCAAAGAAAAATTAGGATTAGGAAATTTTAGCCTAAGAGTTGGCTTGTGTGGACGTAGATTGGATTGGAATTTGGGCCGAACCACGTAAAATTATTGTATCTCTTATTTTTATTTCTTGCATCTATTTTTCTTTATATTTTTCATAAAAAATTGTGTGATTTCTTATTCTTTTAAGAATTGCTTTAAAATCAATTTAACTGTCTTCTTTTAATAAAAATTTAAAAAACCCCAATTAACCCCTCCTCTTGGGGTTCCATAGTTATCCAACAGGGAATTGGTTTACTAACCTATGTGGGTGATGGTGCCTCTTTTAGGTATAGGTGATGCATGATGTATTGAAGGGTTATACCATTGAGATTTTGAAAGTGGTGGTGGTTTATTATTCTTAAGTGTAGTAATTTTTGCTTGTAAATATTCATTTATACTTTCATAGCTTGTCACTTCAAGTTTTAGTGCATGCTCACTACTATCTAATTGACATGCAAGTTCCTATAAATCCTTAAATGCTTTTTCTAGCTCAATATGTGATGTTTTCAATGAATTATGTATATTAGATAGATCAATATGCTTCATATTTAATGAATCAAACTCATCTAATAAAGTCATATGATTTCTATGTAAAGTAGAGTGCTTGATAATTAAACTAGTATGCTTTTTTTAAAAAGTAAAAAATTCAGTATTAAGAGTAGCATTCATGTTGTTAAACTTCTTATACAAATCATTAATATTTTCAAAAATAATAATTAATTTATCATAAGAGAGTTAACATACCTCTTCTTGATCAAATTGATCAAGATTATCATTAGCCATTAGACAGAAGTTTGCTACCTCCTCTTCTACTTCTTATTCTGAAAATTTTGAGGAAGAGTCGGCCCAAAAAGATTTTTGTGTCTTTTACTTTCCCCTCTTATACTTTGGCTTCTCTTCACCCTTCTCCTTGTTTGGGTGAGTCTTCAGGTTAGGGATGTCAGCTCGAAGGTGACATGGTTTTCTGTACTCAAAGCAAATTATATCAGACAAAACTTTAGTAGATTTTTGGACTTTACTTTTGCTCCAGTTGTTTTAATGATGCAGTTATTTTATTTTCAAAAATCTCTTGAAATAGCTCAACATCAAGGCTATTTTTTCATCCTTATCTGCTGAAGAGTTGTTACTGTCAGAATTAGTGCTATAGTTCTCTCATTTTTTTTTCTCCTACATCATTTTGCCTTTGACCCACTTCTTCCTTATAGGCAATTAGTGATCCAAGCAAATTATTAATAGAGTAAATATTTAAATCTTTTGATTTAGTAAATGCAGATATTTTTGCATCATTAGAGCAAGGTAAATAATTTAGAATTTTATTAATTTTTTTAGAATTTGATAGTTCCCTTTATAGTGCATACAAGGATGCTACTATATGGGTGAACCTACTATATATTTTAGACATAATATTGTAAGGTTTCTTATTAAAAAGCTCATAGTCATGCAAAATAATTTTTAGCCTAGACTGTTTAACTTCACTGCTTCCCTTGTAGGTGATGGACAACTTATCCCAAATCTCTTTCCCGATAGTGCATGTAGAAACTCGCATATAGTCTTTTGATTTAAAGCACATAGAAATAATTCAAGCACTAAATATTTAACTTTTTGAGTTTCCTATCATAATTGATCCATTCATTAAAGGGAATATCAATTTTAACACTATTAACAATATGCGATGGAGGCGAGTAATCTGTTTGAATCATATACCAAATTTTATAGTCAATGGATTGTAAAAATATAAACATGCAAATTTTCCAAAAAATAAATGGGATTTTCCTAAATAAAGATGGACATGTTATTGAATAGCCATCCATAGTTTTACGATTACAAAAATATGTTATTAATAATTTATGTCAACATTTTCTAAAACACTATTTTTGAGAACCCATTCTAATATCACTTTAAAGTTTAAGATACAGAAAGAGGGATGGGGGAGTGAATTGGTGTATTTAAAAATTAATCCTAAATAAGAGTACTAACTTATTTATAGATTTTTCAAACTTTTAAAATAGGCAATTTAGTTTCACAATGTGGAAGCTACAAATTTTAACAATAATTTTAGTGATGATGATGGAATTTTAAATTATAGAACATAATATTGCTCTAAAAAATTCACCAACAAGTTATAATAAAAATGAAGTGTAAAAGAAAAATATAGAAAATAAAATCAGAAAGAACACTCCAAATTTTGTAGTGGTTCTGTCAAACCATGACTTACATCCACTCTTAGGAGTTCTCCACTCCGAGTATTTCACTAATACAAAGTGACTCTCCTTTTACTCCCTTAGAAAGGCAAAGAAGCCTTTAAAAACTCTCTTCCACCAACATGGTGCAATAGAAGACCAAAAATCCTTTCACATGTAGAGAAACTTGGCTTCTTTTTCTCCCTCTTAGAGATGGCAGAGAACCTAGACTCCTTTTTCTCCCTCTGGGAGAAGGAAGAGAACCTAAAATTTTTTTTCTCCCTAGTGGAGAAGGTAGAGAAACTTGAGGATGAACTAAGGTGACTCCCTCCCCAGAGAGCTCCCATAAAACTCACCAAGGCCATAGGAGAAACAAGCGTGCAGCTAGTCCAGAGAAACTGTGTAATCCCCTTATGCTACTTCTCCCTCACTCTCAAGCTCACCTTCTCCTTCCTCTTACAAACTCTATTTTTCTTTAAAATCTCCCTCTCAAAGTTCCTCCTTCAGTCACATTCCTCTCTTTACATCACCTCTTAGAAAAAGGCTAAAGAATCGCTTTTGTAATATGATTCAAGAAACCCTAAAAATTCAAGTTGGTCATCTTCTATTCTTACAGTATGATATAAGTTTATAGAGTACGATCAATTCAAAACTAGCCTCATCTAGTATGATGTAAATAATCATTCAAATAGATTATTTATTTTTTATGAACATATAATAAAATATGATCCATAGATCATATAGTATGAGCTGTTTAATTTCCTCTATTCGTATGAGATAATTCTTGGTTTGACAAAAAATCATTTCTATCTCTCATCCCATACTTTTCTCATCAAATAATATAATTAAATTATTTTAGGCTAATCATCCAATATGATATTATTATCGTATAATATGATTAGTTTAAAAATTGTAGCTTTGTCTGGTGCAATTTTATGGATTACCAAATTCATCTCTGCCAGTCGTTTGGTACTATCGACATCGTATAGTATGATTTGGTCAAAAATCTTGGTTTTGTTTAGTATAAACTCCGAGGCGAGCAAAAATTTTCTTTGTCAATCTTCTAGTATGATCAACATTATAAAGTATGAAGGATTATTATTAATTATATCTTAATTTGATTGATTAATCATTAGGAATAGTTTTAGTAAGATTTTAAATTTTTGTATAGTATGATTTACATCGTACAATATGGTTAGTTCAAATTATCAATTTTAAAATCTTACTTAAATTAACCCGGCGGCTACGGTTTTGATCATGAAATGAATTGTATGGTACGATATATATCATACAATATGCTAGAACATAAAATTTCAATTAGTCAGTTAACCATTCTCAAAAACAACTGATTGTATAGTACAAATTTAATTCATACAGTATGATTAGTTTGGAAAATTTTAATTTTAGAAAATTGTTTGCTCCCTCCCTATATGTGTGTGCACAATCACCCTATTACATACATTTTTATATGGCATGACTCAAGAAAATAGAAGATTAAATAAAATAAAAATTACATACACTTTTGACTTGACATACTAACATACTCAATATTGAGTCTTTATTCTTTTTTAGTATTGTACCAATAATCATTAATGCATAAAACATAAATAATATCCAATTTATTTCCTAAAAATATATAATTTCGTAAGTATGGTTTGTCATCATCAAAATCATAGACTAAGGATCCTAGATTTATAACAACACATAGATCAGTAATCCCATTCCTTAGTGTTAGGTGTTATTCTTTTGGCATGCTAGGTTAGATAGCTAATATATGCACAATACAATGTAAAACTTATCTTGTGTGGAGGCCTAAATAAATTGCATCACAATATAACTTGTATACAAATCATTCATTAAAGCATAAGGTGGAACCCAAACTCACTTGGGTTTCCAAATCTAACCCTTAATTGACATTATAAGGGTCCTCATAAAAGGCCTAGTGAGAGCCTGTGGTACCTGGATAGTGGATGCTCATAAAACATGATATGAGATATGAAGCAATTCATCATGCTAGAGGCCAAGCAGGAGGTAAGGTAACATTGGGAGATTACACCACCAAAAAAGTAGTGGGCTCGGGTATGATTGGAAACTCAAAGAGTTTTATTATTAAAATTTTCCAGTTAGTAGATGGACTGAATCACAACCTGCTTAATATTAATTAATTATGTGATAAATATTTTGATATGAAACTTTTATCTAATAAGTTTCTGATTAGCTTATATGGTAAAATCATTTTAGAAAGAAAAAGGATTAATAATATTTATACGCTTAATTTGAACTATGTTGACAATTCAAATTTAGTGTGTTTGAAATCTATTGTTGATGAATCCTAGCTATGACATAGACAACCATGTGATGAAAACATAAAAAACCCTTAGAAAGATCACCTAGAAAGACCTAGTTAGAGGCATATCAAAATTAAACTTCTCTAAAAACCACCTTTGTGTTGCCTGCCAATTAGGAAACAAAATTATTTTCTTTCTAATAATGACATGATCATCTTGAGACCTTTAGAAAATCTTCATATGAACTTGTTTGGACCTATTAAGGCAAACAGCGTAGGTGGGAAGGCCTTTGGATATGTGATTGTAGATGAATTTTTTAGATTCATCTAGGTTAGATTCCTAACACATAAAAGTTATTCATTTGAGGAATTTAGGAACTTCTCCACTTGGATATAGAGGAAATTATGATGTGAAATATTGACTATTCATATTCATCATGGTGGAGAATTTAAAAATAATAAGTTTGAATCATTCTAAAAGAAGCAAGGTATATAAGATAATTTTCTCAACCTAGAACCCCCTAGCAGAACAAGGTAGCTAAAAGAAAGTATAAAACCCTGGTAGAACCAACTAGAGCCATATTAGTAGAATATTCATTTCTTAGGTATTTTTGGATAAAAGCAATTAAAACCTCTTGTTATGTTCAGAATAGGGAAAATATTAGATCCAAACTTAATAAGACTCCCTATGAACTACTTAAGAGTAGAACACCCAATCTATCTCACCTTCATATCTTTGGATGTAAATATTTCATCATGATAAATGGAAAATCTACACTAGGAAAATTTTAACCTAAGTCTGTTTGAGTTTTCCTAGGTTCTTTTCATATAGATAAAGCCAATAGAGTTTTTAATAAGAGAACCTTAGTGGTAGAGTATAACACACCCATTTAGTGTTTGATGAATCTGATAAAGCTAGTGAGCCTAGGTTAGAAGAAAAAGAAGAAGATGTAGAGATCACACAAGAAATAAAATATATTAACCAAATAAATAGAGAAGAACCTTAGAAGTCCTTTCCTAGAGATTAGAAATATACATCTAGTCATCCGGGAAGACTCATCTTAGAAGACCCTTTTGTAGGAGTTATGACTAATCATGGACTTAGGAAGGATGTTAGTCATTATGCTTTTGTATCTATGATAGAACCCACTAGTGTAGATTAAGCCATTTATAATGAATTATAGATCCAAGTTATGCAAGAAGAATTGAACATTTTTATTAGAAATGATGCTTGGGAATTGATTAATAAACTTAAAGACTAGAGTGTTATAGGGACCAAATCGGTTTTTAAGAATAAGATGAATGAATTTGAAGTAGTAATTAGAAATAAAGTTATATTAGTAGCTAAAGTGTATAATCAAATAGAACAAATTATTTTTGAGTTGACCTTTGCCCTTGTAGCTGGGTTAGAAGCTATTGTAGTACTGTAAAATTTTGTTTGCTTTATAGGTTTTAAGCTATACAAAATGGATTTGAAGAGTTCATTTTTAAATGGAGTAATTAAGGATGATGTTTATGTATAGAAACCCCCTGGATTTAAAAATTAATCCTTTCCCAAACTTGTCCATAAGTATAAAAGGCATTATGTGGCTGAAAGTAAGCACATAGGTCATGATATGAAAGGCTTATCACTCTTCTACTAGAAAGATCCTTTGTCAAGGGTAGTGTAGATACCACCTTATTTAATAAGAAAGCAGGAGAAGATCTACTTAGTGTTCAATTATATGTAGATTATATCTTATTTAGACAAATAATTGAAAAATCATTGTAATGAATTTTTAGGAATCATGAGTATGATGTTTGAAATTAGTATAATGGGAGAGTTGACATATTTTCTTAGTTTTATTTTTAAGAAATGCATGATGGAACCATTTTAGGCTATGGTAAAATTATTAATGATATTTTAAAGAAATTATTAAGGAACTTTTTAAGGCTAGAGTAATTAATACACCCATGAGATCTACTGCTTAGTTAGATAAAAATGCAAATGGAAAGTTAGTAGATAAAAAGAAGTATAGAGGTATAATAGGACCCCTTTTGTATTTGAATGCTAAATGACCTGATATTATATTTAGCATTTATATTTGTGCCAGATTTCAAGTAGATTCTGAGGAAACACATATGACAACTGTTAAGAGAATCCTTAGATACCTTTTGGGAATCCAAAATCTAGGTATATGGAACCATAGACATAGCTCCTCATTTGAAATCAGGTATATTTCAACTCAGACTTTGAAGGATGTAGGATTAATAGAAAAAGTATCTCTAGAACTTGTTAATTCATAGGTCAATCCTTATTTTCCTAGTCTCATAAAAAATAAAACTCTATAGCCCTATCCACCACTAACGAAGAATACATTGATGCAGGAAGCTATGTTTCTCAAGTCTTATGGATAAAGTAATAAATCCTTGACCTTGGACTCTCTATTGGCACTATTCAAATTATGTGTGATAATACTAGTGCAATATGTATCTCTAAGAATCCTATCTGATACTCCCTTACTAAGCATACAGACATCAGACACCACTTCATTAGAGACCATATTACTAAGGGAGATATTGAGTTGAATCATATAGAAAATAATGATCAAATGATAGGAATCTTCACCAAACCCTTAAGCTATGATACCTTTAGGACACTGAGAACTAGACTAGGTGTCATTGATATTCATGCTTAATTCAGGATAAGATGAAATAAAAAAAAATATTTTATGTGTTTTTTGTGTCTCTGTGTTATATATTTATATTTGTTATGTTTTTAGTGTTATTTGTGTAGTAGTTGTTAATCCCTAATCATCAAATATATTAAAAAATTGCATCGTAGTGTTTGAACCCCATTCATACTATACGATCTACACCACTTAGTATATCTTCATTGTCTGCAATCTCAATGGTTCTAATTTGACCAATTATTGTTGATTATACTGTACGATTCACCTATTCATACTATATGATCCACATATCAGTAATAGTTGAGCATATTAAATATTTTAATATGATAACTAAAATATTTTCCTATTATATGATCATCTATTTATAATGTACGAGCCTTTTATCAATGGTCATTCAGATGACCCTTTGGGATGATCATCTTAAATGAAGATCATCCAATATGATGCTGATTATAAGTATGATTTGACCACTTTTTCTGATAGATCATCTAGATGAATTGAATTCTTCTAATTGTATCATACAAACCTCGATCTTACTGTATGATCTATTAAAAATCTATAAGGAGGGATTTCTATGGTTTCATTCACTCAAAACCTTATATTCCATTTTTTCCTTAATTTGTGCCCTCAATCCTCCTAATGGATGGTGGAAAACAAGCTCGTCAACTACTTCAGGGAAATTCTTCTCGTCATCCTACTGATGACCATTTCTAAACTATGGAAGGTGAAGCAACCTATCATAGATACAGGGAAGCCCAAATTACCGTATCTCGCATTCTTGACTAGTCAAGTCTTAATTATCAGGTAATGGATCTCTTATCTACATGCACTCTCCACTTTTTATTCATCATAGCCTTCCATTTTAATTTCAAGCAGCTTTACAAAATTTTTGCTAGTCTACAAGTATTTATAGATTTCTCTTCTAAGTCTTCCTATATCTAAAGATAACCCATATAAATTAATAAATAAGATCTTGCTGAATTACACCACATATCCATTGAAAGGGTTCAACCCCATAATCTATCATCTAAGGGAGACTATGAATGAGCCATTGCTAATCTAGTATTTAGGAATACTCCTCTAAACCAACATCAATGACTTATCTAATCCCTAAATCAAAAACTTGCATCATTCATTATGTTCTTTGAACTTTTATTCTTCCTAAAGTTGGAGATAGGGTAAAAATCACTCCTCTATTATCTATAGTCACCTACTTGATCATATTTGACACTAATTTTTAATGAATCCCAAATGATAATTTCTTATCTACACATCCTCACTTTCCTTCGCTCATGCTTAACATGACATAAGCACATTCTTGCATTTGGCCACCTGATTGCATATGTCCTAGACCAAAAATATCACCTTACATATCCCACACCAGTAGAAAAATTTTCCATTTTCTAATATGATGGCTCTTTCTATGTCTTCTTTTATTATCACCAAAAGGATTAGCCCAATGAAGAGAAATTTTTTGATAAGGAAGGGGGAGTGGGTCCTGTACCAGCATCGATACTAGTACAATCACCAACACTGGCACAAAAATTCTAGTCATATTCATATGAGGAATTGATAGAATGCTTTGATAGATTAGATGCTATACTAGATATCCATATTTAGCAACAAAAGTAGCATAAGACAAACATGGCATGGTTTAGTGTGTAATTTGACATAATTCACCTCTATTTCTAGCAAAACCCACCTGATTAGGGTCCTACTTCTAGGATTATGGGTTAGTTTGGAGTCTTTATATTATCTCTTTGCTATAGCCTTTATTATATTTGTTATTTTTGTTATTCTCTTCTATTTGGTGATGCCAAAAGAGAAGAAGTTAGTTGTTTGTATTTTGTGTTTGTTCTATTAAAGATTTTTTTTCTCTTTGTTGTTTGCGTTCTCATCTATATTTTTATCTAAAAAAAGAACAAAAAATGATTTTTTTTTAATTTTTTTACTTTCATGTGCTTTTCAAAAAATATTTCATCTAGTGATGGGGAGGTTGGAATAAAATATAAGCCCTTGAAATTTCAACAAAAAATATTTATCATCTTAAAAAAAGTAGAGATTGTTGCAATCTGGGATCCCGAGCTTATGATTTTGATGATAATAAATTTTATTGATTAAATTTTTATTTATCAAATTATTATATATTACATATATATTTTTGTGTACTAATATTTAAAGTACAACATATACCATGCAAGAAAATTTTAGGCTAATTCTTGGGTAGAATAGAAATGACAAAGAGTCTGTAACCTTTATTTCTTATACTTTTAAATTTCTTTAGTCAAAGCCCTATAAAAAGGTGTATGCTATGTTGGTGACCGTGCATACACACATAAGGGAGTGAGAAAATATCTTTACTTTTTTGAACTAATCATAATGTACGATCCAAATCATATTGTACGATTACATGTTTTTGAAACAATTTAAGACAACTAATTTTTAATTAGTTTTAAACTAATCATATTGTACGATCAAAATTATACTGTATAATCTATCAAAGTAGAAGCCCTAGCCGCCAATCAAGATTTTGTAAATTTTTAAAATTTTGATCTTCTAAATGATTGTATTGTATGATCCTATTCATATAGTGTGATATTTAAATACTTGGTTCATTAAATCTTTATTATCACTTAATCAAATCAAGGATTAATTAATATATTTGACCATACTACATAATTTTTAGATTATACTATACAAATCATGTTCATCCTAATGAATGTCTTGGATGAAACTTTATTTTTGACAAATCTTACTATATGATACCAGTTGTTTAGACAATAACTAAAGACAAATTTTAATCATCCTAATAATCATCTTGTATGATCATATAAAAATCAAACTAATTGTATTGTATAATCTTCATATCATAATATACAATCTAGTATACAAATTTTGAATAGTTCATCTTAGGGTCATTCTATTTTAATGTATGACATATGATTATTAAATTAATTATACTATATAAACAATTATGGGTCATAAAAATTTAGGGCTTTTGGAGACCATAAATAAAAAGATTTTCTTCTTTGGTTTAAATTATGAGACTTTGGCTTTTGAAGGTATTATAAGAAAGAGCAAAGAGTGATATTGGAAAGTGGAGAAGAAGAAGGTGGGTTTTGTGAGAGGGAGATGTAGTGTGGGAGTTTCCCATAGTTACTGTAATTAAACATGCACCTTGATTCATCCATCAAGCTTTGTGGATCTGCATAGGGTGCTCTAGGAAAAAAAAGGCTTCAAGGTCAAAGTATGAGGTTCTCTGCCTTCGTTAGGAGGATAAAAACTGATTGCAAAGTTCACTAGGAGGGTGAAAATGATTGCAAGGCAGTCTTCCATCACCAGGAGGGTGAAAAAGCATTAAGGTTTACTACCTTAACCAGGAGGGTGAATTCCATGATTCTCTACCTCACTAGGAAGGTGAATACGATTTTAGTTCTCTCCACATCATGTTAATGGAAGTGATTCTTGTAAGGGCCTCTCCGCCTTATTATGGGAGCTAAAAGAGAGACATTAAGAGTTAGTACAATACCTAGAGTTGATAACTCCATGGAGTGGATTTTGGTCATTATTTGACCAAACAACTATAAAATTCTTCTGTATTCATTCTCATTTTAATTTTTTGCATTTTATTTTTCTATGATTTATTTTTATGAAAATTTCACGTTGATAAATTTGTGATTGATGTTATATTGATTTGGTTGAATTATCATCCCCATTATTATAATTGTTCTTTAGTTAATTTGTTTCTACATCTGGTGATAATGTCATTTATTTTAAGTTATTGAAAAATTTCTAAATGAATTTTTCTTATTAATGAAATTTTTTAAATAATTAATTCAGCCCCCTCTTGGGGTGCTTAGGGACAATTCATTGAGTATTAACATCCTTCATTGAACTATCAAGATATGCTAACAAATTATAATCCACTTTAGGAATATCTAAATTAGCTACACAAGAATCTGTTTGAACTGGTGTTGAGGTTTTTAGATTACCAGGCTCTTACTTTCCTTTGTTGGTTGTAGATATTGATTGTGGTAACACTTTACTACCACACAAATTTAATTGGAATATCTCTTCTGATGAAGAGATAGCAAATTCTTTTGATTATGTATGTTCAATTACTTTTAATGCTTCATTTGATAAATAATTAGAATCATACTTCTCAATTTCTATACAAATATGATCACCCTGAATTCAAGGATAGGGGAATCATTATTAGTAAAATATTGAAGATACTCTTTCAACTCATTTATATTTATTTTAGGTTCTAGAGAATTATTTTTTGTAGCATCATTTATTTGAACATCACAATATATAGAAAATATATACATTGAATCCCTCTTCATTGCGTTCTTACCCCAATAATAGGATAAAATAGAAATCATACATTATAAGAAGAGCATGAGCCTTTTCTTTGTTATATGAATCAACTACAAATTTATTATTTATATAATTATTTTTACTCTTGAGTTCCTTTTTTTGAACTACTGAACACTAACCAATTGGTCTCTTCCAAAGTTCTTCGAGAGGATTTTGTCCTCAACTTCCTCTTTAGGATTTGCTAGATTAACCGAGAGGGGAAACTACACTCCATGAAATACCTGAATAGATGATTGATAAACTTTAATTAGAATTTTATTAAAAGATCAAAATAAAGCTATATCCTAATCATCATTAAATTTTTAATTTAAAATTGATATGAAAGGCTAACCACTCAAGCATTTAGCAAATCTTTGACTAGAATAAGCTAAATGCTCCTTAGTTATCAAAACCAATTCATCCTTGATGTTTCTCTTAAACAATTCTTTAAAAGTTTTATAATCCTATAACTCATTATCTTATGATGATATGGACAATGTCTAAGCTGACATGATTTGCCCACATCTTCTAGCCTTTTGGCTCAGGAAGTTTGAATTCTATGTTTTTTAAAAGAATCTTAAAAATTTTCTTAATGGCCTCTCTTTTGATTGAATAACTCATATTTTTTAGAGCTTCAAACCTTCAATTTTCTTTTATGGAGTGAGATCATAATGAGTTTTAAATTGCAGATAAAGATATCTAATATATTATTGATACTATAATGAACAACTTGAATTTCTTATCTGAATTTGCATAGCTAGTTATCCTTATTGACTACATATACTGACCACGACCTCTTTTCTAACACCTTCTGAGGTTTTATTTTTTTGATATCTACTAGAGATTGATCTTTTAGTAAAGTCAATAGAGATTAGGGGCGTAAAAATGGATTTTTGGGTCAAACTCATTATTAACCTGTCATCATATGAGTTGGCCCAAATTCGACCCATTTAAAAAATTAGGTTGGGAACATAGACCTGAACCCGACTCAAGTCAATTAAAATTGACCCGCCAACCCATTTTATTTTTTTCTTGAAAATAAGATAATTATATTTATTTTTAAATTACAAAAAACATTCAAAATAAAGAAATTTTAAATATTTAATGACTTGTTAAATACTTAAATAATTATAGCATTCAAAATTACAAATTAAAAATTTCAAATTTCAAATTACATAATTCAAATCATATATCATAAATAATAAATTAGAAAATTTCAAATTACCAAATATATGTACAAATTAAAAATTATAATCCAAATAAACTAAATGAAAATTTAAGGAACTCTGATGATTGAAGAGTAAAATCCTGCCTCATGGAGATTGGACTTTAGTTTGAAGATTAATTTTGCTTTGACAATCCAATATATTTAAATTAGCTATAAAAAGAAACAAAAGTTAAGTAGATATCATTATAAAGCCATGAGAGTGTAGAAAGCTTGAGTAAATAGCTCTGATAAACCCTCGAAATCATTCATTAAGTAAAGAATTGTGAGTCAACAATGAACATTTTACTACTGCAGTATTGCCATCCAAGGCAGCATTTTGTATTATAGTTATTATTTTTTTAATTAGAAGATAACATAAATGCTACCTTATTGCAACATTTTTCTGCAAATGACTTCATAATTAATTTAGAAGGGTACTCATCACTGCAACTTAGCTTTCAATCCTTTCTGAACAGCATAGACAACCAACAATTAGGAAGATGTAGACTGCATAAATGAAAGCTTGAAACCAACAAGAATAACAATCACAACACAATTACTCAACAAGGCAGAAACCAACAAATAGCTAAAGATAAAATAGTAACTTAGCAAGGTAGAAACCAAAAAAGAGCTAAAAATAAACCAGTAACTTAGCATAGCAGAAACGATCAAGGTAGAAACCATCATCCAAGGGTGAGGATGTAGAAAAATAATAATTAAAAAATATAAGAACAATATACTAGCCTCCAAAAACCCCATGAAAATAAAAAATGTAATAATACTCCAACATGTCAGAACTAGTCAGGCAATAACCAACAATAAATACCGCCAAAAAATAACCAACAATCCATTAAACAACAGGCAATAACCCAATAAGATGAACCAAAATACAACTCATAACAACTAACCGGTAACCAAAGAAATAATAATAATAACAACCCAGGATTCAACAATAGAAAAAATATGACAATAAAAGCCCAAATGCATCATCCCACACATTCAGAAGAGAGGAAATAACTAATAACCAGTTAACCAAATAACCAACTAGTAACTAAGGAAATTTAATTATACCCCAACATGTTAGCATTAATAACATAGGAACAACTTTAGCAACATTCTAGTAAAAAAACTAACTAATAATAACAAAAAATTAGAAACAATCACTAAAACCCAGTTCATAAAAAAATAACAAACATAACCTAGCTTATAAATTTAGAAGAATTGTAATAACAAGCTCAATAGTTAACAAGTAGAAACAAGAACTAAAAAGAACTACCAAGGATAGCTCACTACATTTTGTAGTTCAACTTGTAGTTCATTATACAGAATTCATAGCCACAAAGGGCCTAAAGATTAAAGTCCATCTAACAATACTACAACTCCCTCCATTTCTCATAGGCCAATAAGCCCAACACACTTTTTTTGTTTATTGAATAATCAACATCTTCAAGCTAATTTAGTTCAATATTTAAGCCAATAATATCTTCATTACATTATCAAGTTCTAGATCATTGATTACTACAAACAAATTGACATACTTTGGATAAGCAATATAATTGAATGAAATGGAAAGATATATGTAATAGAAATAATGTTGTCTACCCTCTATATAACCAATCTTCTGCACTTTGGTATTGATCAATAACTCTGCTTCTATTACTGAATGCACTTTTAGAAGCAACAATCAAAATAGGAATGCAAAAGACATAACGAGCCATGAAGTAAAACCAGAAATCTATTTTGATTGCCCTTATAATAATGGAACATATCTAACTCTACCTTTTAATAAATTTTTTACTTTTCTAGGTATTCTTCAAGTTCATATTTCCTATCATTATTAAAGGAGGAATGTGATTGGGGATCAATCACTTAGGTACTTGTTTCTATTTTTCTGTCTAATAAATTGTTATACGCATTTCTTCTAAAAAAAATGTTCATATTTCCTAGGAGTTATTAATTCTTCCTCAAATGAATTATAATCCTATTTTTGAAGGGTGGGGTATAAAAGGGAAAATAAAATAATTTTTAGGAAATTATGCAAGTTTTTATAGAGGCTAAAGTATTATACTTATAAGAACTAAGACTTAATTATTATAGTGGAAGTGCTGCTATAGCACATATTTTGGAAATTATGAGTGGAGATGGATGACACACCTATTGGATATGGTCTTTCATTTCTAGCATAATTAGAAAATAAATCAAATAATTTTTCCCTAACCTTCACAGTATGAGCAATATAATCAACCCCATATAATCTGTTGTAGCACCATTAAAGGAAATTAAGTTTGTATCAAGGATCCAAAGTTACTACAATAGCTAATTTGTGAGAGAAATTACCCCACAACTTTTAAAAATTTAACATGCATAGTAGCAACCATCTGCTTAATGTAATGATGCTAAATAGGCACTTCAGATATAAGGGAGGCATAAGTAGTGGATACCAAGGGAAAATAATGGTTTGATGTTGGATATTTTGTCCTTGAGAATACACAAGTTATCTCATAGAAAGGAGCTAAAAATCTACAAACATTCTCTAATTTGTCCCATTCACTACTACCTATACATGTTTTATGGTTAGAATCATCTAACTATAAATGGAGGAAAACATGCTTGTAAATAGCATAATAAAGCATTATGAAAGTTGCGTTCCACCTGATTGGAACATCTTGCATCAATCCCCTATTTGAATGAAGATAAATGACATAATCCAAGAACTTATGTTTCTTAGCCTAGGAACATTTGACATACTTGATGATCTCCCTAATATTGGAGTTAGAAACATCTATATATTTTATCCCTTCCTACACAATAAGGTTTATTATATGAGCATAACATCAAACATGTAAGAACTCACCATTGCATAACGAACCACCCCTCAAGTTTAAATGATTCTTTAAAAAGTCCACTGAAACATTACTAGCAGAACCATTATCAATTTTTATACAAAACAAAAAGTCTATTTTCAATGTTCCATTCAATAAGAAAACATTGAAGCTTATAAAAAAAGATACATAATCATGTGGGGGAGGAATAAATCCAATATTAATAATATTTTTTTATAGTCTCTAGTTATTGTCATAAAAAATGTACATTCAAGCAAATAAACCCATCAATGTTGATAAAATTTCAAAGATCTAAAGTTAAGAAAATTCTACTAGTACATCTACCCATGATTGATTGAATGTTGGATTTTTGCCTAATGCACATCCTTTTACAATCACTTCTACTTCTATTTCTTGACATAACCTGTACGATTAGATGGAGATAAAAAAGTAATGTATGGGCACCAACCCATTCAACAAACCAAAATGGTAGATCATATATGATAATTGTAATAGTGAATAAATAATGAAACTCTTTATGGTCAAACTTATTGTTGGTTAAGACAATAGGTGAGCTAGAACATGCTTACAAAATTAACTAGTCTATCTGATGGGTACTTCCCTTTTTACAAAATTGCAAATGACATTTTAAGTTGTTAGTCCCATTCGTACTATCACATTGGTAGGTTTTACCACATTTTTGCATTTACAACTTTGTTTATCATCAGTAGGTTAAGGTAACAACTAAAATTGACCCCATATAGTGGAAGTCATCCTTCTAGCTTTCTTAACGACATATTCTTTAACTTCGTCATTACAAATATCAACTTTATAAACATAATTAGTGTCTACCTCAACTTCATCTCCTTCATTAACAACATGGACATTCTCAAGAATTGAGTATTGTCAACAAAAGTATTGGAGTCCTTCATTTAATAAATGAAATTAAACATTATTATTACTTATTTGTGATAAAGAGTAGTATTAGTGTCTAGTACACAATTAAACAATTAATTAATCAAAGATTGTGTAACATTTAACCAAATGTTTAAGACTCTAAAACTCTACGAGTAGCCCAGTACGTTAGCATTATGCAATATGCAATATGCAATAAACCAGTAAACCAAGCCACCAGGGGTACTTTATAACCAAACAATTACACAACCACAAAATTAAGACAACCATAGTAATATTAAATATTTAAAACTACCAAAGATGATAATCGATAAAACTATACATGGATAGGGAGTCAGTAACTATAGAAGCATAACCGCGTACCATATATATGGTAAAACTATGAAAAAACATAACTTCACACTATATAGAACTATAAAACTATAACTTCATCATAAAAACATCGCAAATATACTATAGCAGTGAGCATATGATTGTTAAAATAGAAAACTTTGAAAACCCTAATATAATAACATTGTAGTAATGACAACTCGTAGAGTAACAAATGTAATATAAATTGAACCCTAAAGTCTAAAATAATAAAATTAGAAAATAAATCAAAATAATAATAAAACCCAAATTTCAAAAATATAATGGTTCTTAAATGATTTATGTGAAAACTGGAAGATAAGGTGAGAAAAAATGAATCCCAACTCCTAGTAAACTCCATATCAATCAACATGAAAATAATAGAAAACCCTAACTAAGGCATAGAGATCAAAAATACAAAGTGTGAAATAGATGTAATCTTTTGGGCCCATGAACTTCCTTTCACTAAGATGTTTCCTTCATCGACTGCTATTGATGTTCGACAAGGGAAACTGAGCAAGAGGCAAAGAGGCAAGAACAAATGAGAGAAAACCTTAAGAGAACCAAAACCAAGTTGATAGAATGAATAAAAGAAGAGAGTGGATTAATCAAGAATGTGAAAAAATAAGGCAAGCATGTTGTTATTGAAGTTGAGGTTTACATTTAATACTGATATTCTTTCACCTCAGGATATAATCAACCAGTCTTTCATCATGTTTTTTATTTTAATTACTACCATATCCTTTATTATCACATGGTGATGTGCTCCAATAAACCCTTTAGTGAACATCAATTCTAATTCTACAAATATGTGCACTAATATATTAGGCATCTCAATATAGCATTCAAATGTAATGCCTGGACAAAATTTTAATAAATTATATAAATAGTAAATATAAACATGTAATTATAAAAAAAGTCACATGTAAGATGGTGAAGTGTTGATATATATATATATATATATATATATATATATATATATATATATATATATATATATATATATATATATATATATATATATATATATATATATATATATATATTGCATAGCTTTGAATTTACACTTTCGATCTATTGTGAGCTAATAGAAAGTAAATATGAAACCCATAGTATAGAAAGTAAACACACAAACATGAGTGCCCTCTAGAGTTGGTTGTCATAGCCTAGCCAAGCCTAGAGTTGGTTGTCCTAGCAAATCATCTAAGTTTATGTAGAAGGCTATATGTGGCTTGGATAGTACCTAAGCTTTATTAGTTTAGAATTATCTATAATTGTTTTAGTTTATTTATGATCTTTAATGGTGAATTTAGTTAAAGTATTTAATGATTTAGATATTGTAATTTATTTTTTAAAGAAGATTTTATTTGTTATAAAGGTTAATTTTAGATTTTATAAAATATAGTGCTCAATAACTTCTAAGTACCAAAAGCTCATGATTAGTAAGTCATAGGATCATATTTGTAATGCTACAAATCCTCCAAAATTGGGGTAGATGGGTAACAAACTATTCTTCATTTTAATTAAGTATTTTGGTCCTTAAAGCTTTCAATCTAATACACATTTTCCTTCCTAAAAGGAATCAAGCATAAGTGTATAGAAGCTCTAGAGTCTAAGTATTTTATTAATGATTTTTAATTAAATTGGTAATTAATTATTGATTTACTAAACCTACAAATTAATTTTTACATTCAATCAAATTCATTCATGGTATTATCACAACGGGCATGAGGTCCAAGACCTTCTTAGGAAACGTAGCCTCGCAGCCCTAGGTAGTCCACCCTAAAAAACGTCATTGACAGAGTGTTGGCTATTTAGTTTATCGTTGTTATCTTTTTTAATTCATTAGGTTAATTATTTACTAAAATGTTGATGATTTATTTATTTTTCATATTTTATTGAATTTTTAATACATTTAATGTTTGACCTATTTGTTGTCTTTTAAATTTATAGTGGTTTATATTTTTTTATATTTTTTCATAAATGTGAGATCTGATTATGATATCAATGCCTTTTAGTTTACTTAACTTGGATTTTCTTACAATTAGTCATGGATTTTAAAAGTTTAAAATATTTTTATACATTAAGTTTTACAAAAAAGTTGACTTTTTTAGTTAAAGTGATTTTTGAAGAATTAATATTTTTCATAAATGTGAGAATTTGAGATGTGTCAAATTTTGATGAGTTTGTTAGATTTAGATTTTTCTATAATTAGTTATATATTTTACAAAATTTGATGCATTTATGTACTCAATTTGACTTGAATGTTGACTTTTTTATTTACGATAAACTTTGGAGTTTTTATTTTTTTCTTGAATACTAGACCAAGAGGTGAGTCCAATTTCCTCAAGTTTGCTTAATTTAAAGTTTTCTATATTTGTTTATGATTTTTGCAAGTTGATAATTTAATGAATTAATTTCCTCATGTTTGCTTAATTTAAAGTTTTCTATATTTGTATATGATTTTTGCAAGTTGATAATTTAATGAATTTATTAATTTATTTAATTAGGTTGTTTTCAATATTTTTGTTCCAAATCAGTTCCTAACCTCTTGCAATTTTTCCCAAATATGTAGAATGACTTATTGGGATGATTTCTAGTGTTAAAATTTATTTGGTATTTTTTTATTTTTAATTATGTTTTTAATTAATTTTGTTATTTTATTGATTATAAAATTAAATTTTATTTTTGATAAATTTAAAGGGATTTTTTTTTCTCTATTAAGCTTTTAATTTAAAGAATTTTGAAATATTAAAAGTAATTTTTGAATTTAAAATGAATTTTTTATTAATTTTTCAAAAATCCTTGGTTAGTTATATACATAAATTCTGGGTTCACTAAATGAGAGATTAAATGATCTCCAAATTCAGTGAAATTTGAAACAAAAAAGCATGAGTACATGTGCTTAAAATTCACTAAATTTAGGCTCATCAAAGCCTCCCTAAGATTGAAAATTAATCATCAAGGGTAAATGCATAGATAGCTTTGATAGTTTGTTTTAGGAGCTAGAATAACTTGATTTAGGTAAAATTAGTGGATAATTAAGCTTTCACAAATATAAACACACCACATAAAATTTGTGAGAAAATTATAAATACTTTAAGAGTTATGAGTTTATAAATTATGGGTAAAAAATGGAGACATGACCTTGAAAATTTCAAATCATTATAATTCAATACTCACCATGACTTAAGAAAAACATTATAGGAGGTGAATAACATGCTCAAGAATCAACCACAAAAATTTGAGCAGAATTGGACAATTGGATCATGAAAAAATAAAGAAAATAGGAAAACCTTTATATCTAATTTTCTCATTATCTATTGGTCAATAGTTGATAGAAATACTTTTAAAACTAAGTAGGCCTCAAGCTCTTTCCAATAAGCCTAAGATCACTAAATTTGTAATTGATTTGAAATTTCTAAGATTTCTCAAAATTTTAATCATTTAAATTAATATTTAAATCAAATTAAAGTTGGTGCCATCATTAATCAATGATTTATAATGATTGAAAACACCACATCACATCACCATGGCTCCAGACATGTGGTAGATGAAACACAGTTCACTTAACCATATTGGATCAATCAATATGATAGTTAAGATCAAATCGTTGGGAAAAGAATGATTCAGATGAAGCCATATTACCCAACACGGTCTTGAGAATGACCCACATTTAAATCTTCCTATCATAACATGTAATCTATGGATTTGGGTTATCAAATCAGCTGATAAGATGGCTAAGATTGATTTAAACTTTGCAGTTGAAAAAATGAACTAAAATTTTAAATGCTTATAACTTTTGATCCAATTGTCCAAATTTAACAAAATTTGAAATAGAGGATCATTTCACACTAGAATTTCAATCTCAGAAGTTTGGAGGCTCCATGTATATAGATCTCTAGTAAGTTTAATTTTATATTTAAAAATTTAAGAAGGGATAACTCACAAACCTTTGGATGGATTTAAAAGATCTTGGACTTTATCGATTGCTTAAAAGATTCTCCATAAATTCAAAGCATATTTCAAGCCAGTAAAATCTTTAAATATTTAAAGTCTATGATTCTAAACATATTATATTATGGTTTTTGACCTTGATTGCCCCCACAAACTATTATGCATGATCATTATCAGTAACATGATGCTTCGAATAAACAATAAATGCTTGGTACACTAAGGTTGACCTTAAAATCCTTTAAAACACAAAACCTACTAAACATTAAACTTCAACATGGCTCAATCAAACCCATCTTTGAATCCTCCTCCAACATATTAGAAATGTTCTTTGGAGTGTATTGAATGCAACCCCAAGCCATGGTCAACCATGGTTGACAAAGTCAACCTTGACTGACAAAAAGGCCCTTTAAGCCTTTAAACCTAAATTTCATACATGTAGACCTAAAAAAATCACCATACCACCTATAAAAAACTCAAAAAATCATCTAAAATGAGTTGGAAGCAATCCTATCTCTTGCTCAACCCTGCTTGATCAAGGTATCCTTGAAGCCCTTAAACTTACATTTCAAACTAAATTTGAATGAAACCACAACTAAAAATCACAAAAGTCATTTTGAATTAGTTGGACCAAATTCGAACCCCAAGTGATACTTAGTTGACCAATAATATTACATAAACCATTCAAAATTAAATTTAATTCTTTAAACCATAAGAAATCATATTAATCCGTGTGTCTGTCCAATTGGTCCCAAATGGCCACTCAAAAAAGTTTTAGACCATAGGCCCACCGGGTTTAGCCAGATGCCTTAAAACAAGTGGACCCAAATGGGTTTATATGAACTAAAATTTTATTCTTGTGAAATTAAATTGCATATATTGATGTAGCATGTGTCCCTTGACCCAATGCATCAAACCTACAGATTGATTTAGGTTAACCAATTAGGTAACCAAACCCTTCCAAAACCTAAATTCTTGCTTTGATTGACAACCCAACCCAAATTGGTAACAATAAACACTAAAGATTTTTCCTAGAATGTTCATCCCATATGGCATAGCTAGCTCATGCCATGAAAATAACTTATGTGGCAAAATTCCCTAGAATAACCTCCAAACAATTATTTGTTCAATCCTAACTAACTAGCTAGTTTTTTTGAAGGAGCCCAAACTCTTAAGAATCTTCCCTTGCATCAAATTAATCATTCCTCAATTGAAATGGTGGTTGGACATTACTTTGGTGACAATATCTTTCCCCTTGAATAAAAATCTCTCTCTATAAAGCTCCAAAATATTTGGAGGGAGGGGATGATCAATTACTTTCATTAGCTTCATAGGAACTCTCTAAATCTCTCCCAAGTCTTCCCCTAGCCCTCTTCAACTCCAGAGTACTTGAATTAAAGTGTTCAAAGGGAGGAGAGAGTGAATGTTATCCAAGCCTCCCTAGATCCATTTAGCATGATCATTACCATTAACATTATGCTTTTAACCAACATCAAAACAAAGGTAGACCAAGGTTGACCATAAAATCCTTCAAATCCAAAAAGGTCCTAAAATTTTGAATTTTCCTAAAACTTCAATATGCGTCAGTCAAACCAATCCTTAAAACCTATTCCAACCAATTTCAAATATGATTTGGAGTGTAACTAACCCAACCTCAAGCCATTTTCAAGCTTGGTTGACCAAGTTAACCTAGAATGATCAAAAGGCCCCTTAAGCCTTTAAAGAAATATTTGATGCATGGAGACCACATAATTTTTTAAAGCTTTACTTTAGAAAGGTATAAAGTAATTGAAATTTTAATTTCCTTGGGAAACTTTAATTTTATTTTTGAATTTTAATTCTCAAATCAAATATATCTTCAAAAATGACATGCCATCTCCGAAGGTAGAACAAAATTTCCTAATGGTTTCAAATTAGAATTATAAATTCCATCTTAAATATCGTAGCAAATTCATGAATGAACTGAATATGATCCCCAAGGGTCAAAATGATGTTCAATCAAATATTTAACTTTGACAAGCTAGATGCTAAACTTTTTAATATCATAATAAAAATCACAATAACAAATGATATATCTTCCCAAGAAAAGAAAGTATCATTTATTTTCAATCATTTGAATATGACAAGAATGATTGTATTTAATTTTAGTATTCTAAAAAAAATTTAATTGTTACTTAAAATTGATCTGGGGTCTTAAATCTCCTATATAGGTATGGCTTCATAATTAATTACATTGTAAGAATCTTGGGCTTCATATGAATACTCTTAATTAAAATAATGGTATAAATTTCATTTAGAATTTTTAATGAGTAATATCAAAGGTGTGCAGTTGGAGTTCTAATAAGGATTGGATTGAATTTTGAATACTTATTTCTAAAGTCCAATGGAGAAATGGTAAGAAGTGTCTTGTGATTCTAAAATGATTCAGAAACACACCTACATATCCTATATGCTTAGCTTTAAATCTTGGATGAAAAAGGATTTTAATTTGAGTTGTTAATTTATTAGAATATTAAGATTATATTCCCAAAAGTCGGTTCATGTGATTTTGAGTCTACCTCAAATCCTAAGTCTGAGCTAGGCACTAAATCATAGTGGAAAAAACTAGCTAATGAAATACAAATCTTGACTTATCCTGGGTTGGATTGAGGAGCAAGCTAATCACCTAAAAGCATGAGTTTGATCTTTATAAAAGTTAGGTAGGGTTGTTATTTAAGTTTTGAGGAATTGAGATTGACATCTAGAGATTGTCCTAATTGGCTCCTCTAATTTTGTAGGGTATTTACACTTGATTGTAATTAAAATTTGATTTTTGTAATTGGTTTCTAATACAATACATACTGATTGATCTTGTATACAAAAATAATATGAAGAAGCTTTAAAATAATGCTTAGAAATAGATTTTTCTTTAGAGATTGTACAACATCCTCATGACATAATTGCACCATAATATGCCAGGTGGTCTACCATAACTTTAGGTAACAAGGCATAACAAGCAAGAGAAGTTATGATATGCATGCATGGGATCCTCTATGAACCCAAGGTTAATTATTAAATCAATTATGTTTATATATTAGCTTAAAATTTTTATTTAAATTACAAGATAAGAAATTCTAGTCCTTAAAGAGTTTAAATACATTTAGGCTAAAATAAATTCTTAATGCAAGATTAAGATACCAAGAAAGACTATGAAACTCATACTGTGTATAATTAAAGATGTCAGTCAAATCATATAATTAAAATATAAATTAAGTAAGTGTAAGAAATGTCCATGTGGTAAATTCCACTTAATTGCAACCCAAGGTCTCCAGAAATTAAAAGTGGTTTATACCACTGACAATAACCATAATTCTAATCCTATAAATGATGCAAGTAATTTTAAAATGGAATATTCTTGATGTCTTGCTTTCTTCATCTTCCTCACATCATTGAGCTCCTTGGATACATAAGGTCCAAGTATCTAAATAGAAAGTCTCCTCCCTACATGGGTGTTTCTTTCCTCTTTGGACTTTTAAATCAATCTAATTAACTTGAATTACCAAATGAAATGAACTATCCCATAAGGGATATTCCTATCTTTTTAGACTTCAAGGTGGATGGTTAATATCCCATTTTAAAATTAACATTCATAACTCAATTAAATAAAAATATTTATTAAAAATTAAAAAGTTTATAAACAACCTGCATAATTATCTTAAGCATTTATAATTAGAATCATTAATATCATCTCAAGTAGTTATATAATTAAATTACTCAAATCATAGCACAATCACACTTGGTCAAGCCCTTTTAGTTTTAAGGATAGGGGGGCTTAACAATTTAGAACATGCAAAAAATTTGTTAATTTAATTTTAATTAGCCCCCTTAATTTTAGCCCTACATGAGCATGTATACTAGCAAACAAATCCTCTACTCGTTTATATCATTCTTAACCTAGGAGTGATCAAATACCCATTACATCAATTCATAGATTGCATAATAAAAATAACACATCATAAAGAATCACATCATATAATTTATTATAACCAATATGTTGTGAAAACCAAGGAAAATGTTGGTACACAAGTAGAAGGAAAGGAGAACACCAGCCTAGCATAAATTTAGAAGAGGTTATCCTAGTAAACTATCTAAAGTGTTTGCATTGAGTTGTGTGGTTTGTATATGTCCTATGTAGGGTATAATTAAAGTTTTCTAATATTTAAATAATTATTGTAGGTCAAATGAGATTTTTAATTCGAGTTTAAGTGTTAATATTTTAATATTTATTTTAAGAAAAATTTAAAGTATTAATTGATTACTATCTTTATTTATACCAGGTCTGTGAAGTTTTTTTTACATTCCTTGGGGTCACATTAATAGCCTTGTAGGTCTTGGTTTCCTAGTAGTAACAAATATAGTTTAGTTGATATAATAGGGTGGAATCAAGGGATTGATGGTTTTTATTATTTGGGTGGTTAATGATTTGAAACATTAAGTAATTCTTTTTATTTTCCATTAATTAGTTCATGGTGTTGTAATAATGGGTTTGAGAAATCGAGCCTCATTAGATCATGTAGCCCTATATAGCTCAAATTAGTCCATCCTAAAAATCTTATTATTGGAGTGTTTATTATATATGTGGGATTCCGTTATCTTATTTTAAATACTAAGTTGATATTTTCTAAAATTTTGATCAATTGTTGAATTTTTGGAACTTTGTGAATTATTTAATTTAATAAATTAAAGGGTTCAAATTTGACTTTTTAAATTGTAGTAAGTTGTGACATTTTAATATTTTTTTTCAAAATATGAGACCCTATGGTGAGTGAAAGGACACTATGTTTGTTGGATTTAAAATTTTTTAGATTAATTTATAATTTTTTTATATTTTGAGATATTTTTGAATTAAAGTTGACCAAATATTTGACTTTTTGTCTTTAAATGATTTTTGGAAGTTTGACATTTTTAATAAATATTAAACCCTTAAAGGAGTTCAATTCCTTTTAGTTTGCTCAATTTATAGTTTTCTGTAATTAGATGTGAATTTTCAAAGTTTGATTATTAAATTGAATTAATTAATTTTTTAATTAAGGAGGTTTAGATGATTTTGTACCAAACTCACTCTAGACTCCTTGAAATCAATCCTAAAGGTCATGGATGACCTACAAGGGTGTTTTTAAGGGTTTGGAATTTATTTTGTATTTTAATAATTTTTATTTATGTATTTATTTTCCTTTCAAATTAACTTGATCTTAAAGTAAACGACCAATGATGGAGCTTTTAGTTTTCCTAAGTAAAGGGTTTAATTTTGAATAGATTGATAGATTATTTGTATTTTTTGGATTTAATTTGAAATAATAATAATTTTTAAAATTTTTATGCTTTATTGAGGGGTTGATTTAAACTTAATTAATTTTTTGACCTAATAAGCTCCAAATTCAGTGAAATTTGAACCTACAGTGGGTAATGTCACTATGTTTACTGTTGCAAACTTTCACTTTAATTGGGTGCATATTAATTTTCTATGATTTTCTTAAATTCCTAAAAATTATCCTTAATTTTTGTTCTTATGTGACACTAAGTGGGATAGGTTTTAAATCAATGTTCTCTTACCCTTAACATACACATAATCAAGCACACTAAGCAAATCATGTGATCTAAATCAAAGTGCACTGGGAGGCTTAATTTTCAAGTATTTTTGTTAACACATAACCCAAATACTTAAAAATTTACCCAATGAAAACTTCCCCACTTCATTAAACTTTAAATGTTATGGTAAGGAGGGCATATACCAAATACGTTCATTGAATTTGATTGATTAAACCTTACACATGATTATGCTCTATTTAAAAACTCCATAGAAGGATTGATTAAGTAGAACCAAGCCCAGATAAATTCATAAGGGATAGGTTTTTTAAAATAAGAGGTCAAATATGACTCATACTTATTTAAAATTAAAAAATATTAAAATATAAGTCAGGGTCTGAAAATATATGGGGTGAAAAGCTAGTTAAACCCAAGTGATTTGAGCTAGGGTACAAAATATTCCATGATTTAATGGATCATTTTGGATTTTTGATGGTTTGTTGAGCTTTTAGACTATCAACATTTAATCTCCTAGATGAAATCAATGACTAAAATGGCCTAAATTATGAGCTATGAGGCTTGTATAGTATTAGTGGTTCATCTCACAAAAAGCGTATCGGCAATTCCTTTAACTTGTGGATTTAAGCTAGGGAAATAAAGAGGAGAACATAGAGAGATAGAACAAGAAGAGATTTCTTCTATGAAGGGCTTGGGGATTGAGTGTTCTTTGAATGAGTGATTTGAAATCCTTGAGCATATTTTAGCCCTAAGGTTTGCAATTAACATCCTTGGTGGAATAAATGCATTGCGTAGATGATTTGCATGTATCCTAAGAAGTTAGGGAGCATGAAAATGAAATAACTAAATGGACAAGAGAGGGGGGGGGTGAATTGTGAAAATTTTTTGACAATAGTTAAAACCTAAGCAGGAGTTCTAATATTTTTGATGTTTTAAAATTTTAACATGAAAATTTTAAACAATTTTTTTTCACAAATTTTCCCAAGCAAATATTGAAAAATAAAATGCATGCGGTAATAAAAGACAATAAGGAAAAAGCACACCGAGATTTTTATAGTGGTTTGGTCAAACCATGACCTACATCCACTCCCCAGAGTCCTCCGCTCTGGGTATTTCACTACCAGAAATAGCTCTCCTTTTGCCCCCCCTTGGCAAGGCGGAGAAGCCCTTACAATACTCCCTTTCACTAACCCGGCGTGGAAGAGTGCCAAACTCTGTTTTCACCCTCCTGGCGATGGCAGAGAACCTTCTCATTTTTCTCTCTCCTGGAGAAGGCAGAGTACCTCGGGTCACGGATGTATAAGAGCCTTTCCCCTTGGAGATCCTCCCATAAATTCTTCTAGGTCCATAGGAGGAGTAAGATGCAGCAAGTTCGGAGCAACCGTGTGATCTCCCTCACACCTCTTCTCCCTCACAACGCTCACCTTCTCCTTCCTCTTTCAAACCCTAAAGAACTTCTCAAGAGCTCTCTCCCTCGGAATCCCTCTCTAACCACGTTCTCCTCTCTAATTCACACCCTCAAAATATGACAAGTTTTTCACCTCAAAACTGGCTCCAAAATCCCTGAGATTTCAAAAGTAGCTGTTACTATCATATAGTACAGTTTCTGATCGTACAATACAATATGTATAAATAGATTTCATCCTGGTATGAAGTGGTACGAATAGTTCAAAAACATTCGTACAGTATGATTTTAAATCATACGGTACGATCCATAACAATTCTGTTCATACAGAATGATAGTTGGGACGATCAGACATCGTCTCTATTCATCATATGGTATGATTTTCATCATACAATATGATTAGACAAAATCAAAGAGGTCGTTCGGGACGATTATAATTCGTCTCTGTTCATTGTATTATACGAAGGAATTTATACAGTACGATGTTCAAATTATAATTAACCTCGGATTTCTTGTACTAATCACGGGTTAAATTAAGTAAGTATTTAAACAAAATCATACAGTACGAAGGTGTTCGTATAGTACGAGCGGCGGAAAATAACTTACTTAAGTTAAAACGGCTGCAAGGGTTTTGGCTTTGAACATATTGTATAGTACGAATACATTCGAATGGTACGATCTATTCACAGAATCGTCCTACAAAGCTCTGATCGTACGGTATGAAATAACATCGTACAGTAAAATCTACAGAGAAAGAAAAACTATAAATTTTTCATTTAAAAACACTCTCCCCCTGTATGTGTGCATGGTTGCTCAGACTTTTATGCATTTTGTGGCCAGACTCAAGAAAATAAAAATAAAATAAACAACAAAATACATTGCAGACTCATACTCCTAATCTACCCATTCTTGAGTCTTCCTATCATCCTGAGTAGCTTTTGATCTTCCTGAAATGTTAGTACTCACGAACAATAATAAATAAAATAATATTCAATGAATAGATGATTCAAACAACATTATTTGTCATCATCAAAATCTCAAACTCAGGGTCATGGGTTATAATAATCTCTCCCTTTTTGATGATGTCAAATAATATTTGTTGTAAACAAGTGTTAAAGGCATTTTTTTTAATTTAATTTAAACATAAGAATAAGAAGAAAAGAAATTAAAGAAGATGCAGTACAAAAGAAAAAAAAACATGCATTTAACCATAAAAATAAAATACAACAACCTTCTCCCCCTTTTGACAGCACCAAAAAGAGGAGCACACACTAAAAAAGAAAAAAATAACTACAATACAAAAATAATTTATAGTGGAGGATCCTGATTAGTAGGTGGTGGAGGTGGGTTTGGTTGGAAGTACTAAAATATAGTGTCAAAGCACTGATCAATAGCAGTAAAGCGTTCTCCAAACCATTGCATATCTGTCTCATGTTGCTGATGTTGTTCTTGAATGTGAGTATCGAGATGAGTCTGAAGTTGGTCAAAGCGTTCGACCAGATTGTCATGAGGGTAAGCAGGTGCAGGTGCTCGGGGTGGTGCATGTCGTCGTGGACGTGGTTGAGCTGCAACCGGGGTATCTTCCCCTTCTTGTTCGTCAAAAATAGGTTCTTCCAGCTCATGTCCCCGATGGAAAAGAATATGGAAAGAGGCACCCGTATAAAAAACAGGAAGATTGTCGGGTTCACCAGGATAGGTCAATTGATATTTATTTTGGAGAATATATCCTATAAAGTATCTAAGAGCTATATTTTATTTTCGACGAGTGGTAGGGAGATGAACGAAGGTCATGTGGTGAATGTAGTCAATAATCAGATCGGCCTCATCAAATTTTGTGTTGGTCATTATAATTTAGGTAGTGACAGATAGGGTCGGGGTTATGTTGACACAGTCACCACCTTTGGGTATTATGGAGGTACGAAGGACATGTTGAATTATACGCGCATTTCTATTTAGTGAAGAAATGAGAGGTTGGTGTTGATAGAATGCGGCGTTCCTAAGGACTCAATTAACGTCGCTCCAGTCAAAATCGTTTATAAGAAAAGAACGAATCATAGGCTCTTCAGTAGATAGGCCAATGTGTTGGGCGATGTCAGCTTTGGTTATTTCAACATTTTGACGGCAAACAAAAGAGTGGAAAGTGAGGTTGTCGACAGTATAGGTCAGTTGGCTAAGAATTCTAGAAGGAGTTCAGAATTGTAAGGGAAGGCCAGGGTGAGAAGAAATTGGAGGGTGGTGGAAGCAAAGAGGTTCATTACCTAGAAGTTCAGAGCCTCCTGATTTAACAGTCGGGAGGGTGTGATTTTACAGGCTTTGAACTTGTGGTATGCATCCTCGTTTTTGGCATTCAAGAATCGAGTGCTATGGCGGCGAGAGGAAGACGAGCTTCCCACTACTATACGACCTCTCTTGCTGGAACCAGACATCGTGTAGAGGCTGAGTGCAAGGTAAGAAGGAATCAAGTGGATTGATTAGTGGAGTGCAAGTGAAGAGGTCAACCTACCCACCCAATTTATAGAGTTTTCCACACATCTTACCGTACGATAGTAAATCATACAGTACGATATGGTAATAATTGATCTGACGGTTCGTACTGGGAAAAGGAGGTCAAAACGTACAGTACGATAAGAGGAATATTGATCGTCTCAAGGAATTCAGTACGACTTTTGACCAAACATATCGTACTGTACGAATAGGTGTATAGTACAGTCCAAATTACATTAATATCGTACTGAACGCCTTTATTTCATTCTCATCCATTTGTTGAGGTGGATCGTACAGTATGATGTATGTATATCGTACAGTACAATCTACAATAATAACATACCAGTACGCTTAAATTCGTCCCAATCGATTCGCTTTCGTGGCGCGTACAGTACGAAGAGGAGATATCATACCGTATGATGACCAATAATTAATCGTACAGTATGATGATAGTCGTACAGTACGATCAACAGAGACAAAATTTGCCATTTTCATGTGTTCTATGTAGATTATAATATACCGTATAGTACAGTCTATGTATCGTACAGTACGATATTACAAAGTCAAGGTTGAAGCTTTATGTGTAGTGAGTGTGTGAAGATCAGGAACAGCCCTATTTAAATTTTTTTGTTGTGTTGGTTTTTTGTTTTATTTTTATTTTATGCAGTTATATCTATGACTCCAAATCTAGTCCTCAAGGTGCTAAAGGTGTCGAAAGCTAGAAGTTTTGTGAATATGTCAGCTAATTGATCTCCTGTAGCGATGTGTTGCAATTTTATATCTCCCTTAGCAACGTGATCTCTAATAAAATGGTGTCTAATGTATATGTGTTTTATTCGAGAGTGCTGAATTGGGTTCTTAGAGATGCAAATTGCGCTTGTGTTGTCACACATGATTGAAATGGTTCCTACAGGTAGGCCAAGATCAAGAATTTGTTGTTTTAGCCATAGTACTTGTGCAACACAACTTCCTACTGCAATATATTCTGCCTCGGCTGTGGAAAGTGCTACTGAGTTTTGCTTCCTACTAGAACCAAGAAACTAATGATTGTCCTATAAATTGGCAGGTACCAGAAGTGCTTTTTTATCTATCTTACATCCTGCAAAGTCAGAATCTGAGTACCCTAAGATTTCAAAGGAAGTGCTGTGCCTGGGATACCAAGTTCCTAAGTTTGGAGTGCCTAGTAGATATCTAAGAATTCTCTTGACAACACTTAAGTGAGACTCTTTAGGATTAGCTTGAAAATGGGCACAGAGGCACACACTAAACATTATGTCTGGTCTACTGGCAGTCAGGTAAAGAAGGGACCCAATCATTCCTCTATATTTTTTCTGATCTACTGATTTTCCACTAGGATCTTTGTCTAATTGAATTGTTGAGCTCATTGGAGAGTTCATGGGTTTAGCACTATCCACTTAATATTTTTTCAAGATATCATTAATGTACTTTATTTGGCAAAGAAAAGTTTCGTTATCCATTTATTTTACACTGCCAAGAAAGTAATTTAGTTCTCCCATCATGCTCATTTCAAACTCATTACTCATTGTTTTTGAAAATTCATCACATAACATTTTATCTAAAGATCCAAATAGAATGTCATCCACGTAAATCTGAACAATGAGAATTTCTTCTTTGACCTTTTGTAAAAAGAGTGTAGTGTCTACACTACCCTTTTCAAATCCTCTATCCAATAGGAATGAGCTAAGTCTTTCGTATCATGCTCTAGGTGCTTGCTTTATTCCATAAAGTGCTTTCTTTAATTTGAATACATGATTTGGAAATTGTGAACTTTCAAATCTAGGGGGTTCCTCAACATAGACATCTTCCTTAATTACCCCGTTTCAGAAATGCACTATTTACATCCATTTGATATAACTTAAAGTTCTTGAAGCAAGCAAAATCTAAGAGCACTCTTATGGCTTCTAGTCTAACAATAGGGGCAAAGGTTTCTTCAAAGTCTATTCCCTCAATTTGGTTGTACCCATTAGCTACTAGTTTGGCTTTATTTCTTATTATTGTTCCTGAATCATTCACCTTATTCTTGAAGACCCATTTTGTTCCAATAACACTTTGCTCTTTATGTCTCTTGACTAACTCCCAAATATCATTCCTGGTGAATTGGTTTAGCTCTTCTTGCATTGCTAGAATCTAAAATTCATCTCCTAAGGCTTGATCTATACTTGTAGGTTCTATCATAGAGATGAATGCTGAATGACTAACCTCCTTCCTAAGTCCATACCTAGTTTTTACACCTTCTGAAGGGTCTCCTAAAATTAACTCTTTAGGATGACTAGAAGAATATCTCTATTCTCTAGGAAAATCTTCCGGAGGTTCAACCCTTTCGCCTAAGGTCATAGTCTCTACTCCTTGAATTGTCTCTATTTCATCATCTTTAATTTTAGATACAGAGGGCTTATCTGATTCATCAAATACCACATGGGTGGACTCTTCTACTACAAGGGTTCTCTTATTAAAAATTTTATAGGTCTTACCTACAGATGAATAACCTAAGAAGATACCCTCATCAGACTTGGGATCGAATTTTCCTAAGGGATGTTTACCATTATTCAAGATGAAGCACTTGCACCCAAAGACATGTAAATATGAAAGGTTTGGTGTCCTACCCTTAAGGAGTTCATATGGAGTTTTGTTCAGCTTAGATCTAATGTTCACCCTATTTAAAACATAACATGCTGTGTTGACTGCTTCTGCCCAAAAGTATCTAGGAAGGGTGTACTCTGCTAACATTGCCCTAGCAGCTTCTACCAATGTTCTATTCTTCCTTTTGCTATACGATTTTGCTGAGGTTTTTTTTTGGGCTGAGAAATTGTGTTCTATTCCTAGCTCTTGACAGAAAGATTCAAATCTATCATTTTGAAATTCTCCACCATGATCACTATGAATTGTTGAGATTTCACAACCTAATTTCCATTGAATCCATGTGGAGAAAATCTTAAATTCCTCAAAAGACTCATTTTTATGTGCTAAGAATCTTATCCAAGTAAATCTAATGAAGTCATTTACAATCACAAATCCATAATTTTTCCCACGTAGGCTGGCTGTACTAACGTGTCCAAATAAGTCCATATGTAGGATTTCTAGTGGCCTAGCAGTGATCACATCTCTAATTGAGTAAAAGGATGATTTGACTTATTTTCCTAGTTGGTAAGCATCACATAAATGGTCCTTTGTGAAATCTAACTTTGGTACGCCTATAACAAGATTTTTCTGAGTGATGTTTTCAAGCGTTTTCATACTAGCATGGCATAGTCTCCTATGTCATAGCCACGAGTCATCAATTATTGATTTCAAACAAAATGAATTTGAACTATCAATGCAATCAAGGTCTAACATGTAAATGTTGCAAACCTAGTTTTTATGTATTATGTTTTGATGAATGACAAAACACTGTTTCTCTTGGACTACTTGTTGCTTATAACTTTTCAGGAATCGAAGATCGGACGATCAAGAAGGAGCCAAGTTCAGGATTGTGTAGGTTTAGGGTTGAGTCAGTCTGTACGTTTGATTTTCATCTCTTGAGTCTACTTGTAATGGTCAAAGAGTCTGATGCTATGTAACCCTTCACACACACACTTGAGAGACTTAGAATTTCTATTTTTACTCATATCGGCCAGGACAATTTTTGGATCGGCCTGGACGATCAGCTTAAAATAGAAAGTCTAATTAAGGATTCTTGATTAAGGCAGCCGACATTAAGAGATCGTCCTGGACGATACGTTTATCGGCCAGGATAATAAGCTCAAAACAGAAAGAAGTAGCCGCCATAGTCAATTATGGTATACTGTATTTTTAAATTATCGGCCCGGACGATCCTAGTATCGGCCTGGACGATATTCACAAATTATGCAATAATTGTTCATGAAATCAAGGGAGTAATTAAGGATGATTGATACGATCATATCGTCCTGGACGATCGCATGATTGGCCGGGACGATCCAGTCAAAAACCTTAAGTTACTTCAGGACGATCAGTATCGGCCAGCCCGTATCCAGGGCTATTGTCAGGACGATTTTGCTCTGATTTGAACTGATCGGCCAGGACGATCGTGAGATCGGCCTGGACTATCAAGCCAAATTTCAATCACCCTACTTTGCATCCAGGGCGATGCTCTGGCTGATCTTCATTGATTTGTACTGATCGGCCAGGCTGATGTCCATATCGGCCTGGACGATATAGTCGGCAACTTGAAATTAATGAGCTCCTTTGAAGCTCTTCTATTTAAAGAGCTCTTGTTCAACATTTTTCAAGACCTTTGGCTGCTGCCTTGACCTGAGAAGACCTTGAGGAGAGAAAGAGAGAGAGAGGAGAGAGAGAGAGGATCTTGTGAGGGGGAGCTTGTGAGAGGATTCACAAGGGTTGCTTCAAGGATCGCTCTGCTTCGTCTTCGTCTAGAGTTTCTCGTCCGTGGAAGGGTTGGTAGAGGTAAGGAGTTTGCTTTTGGTTTTGGTTCTTTGCCAGCTTCAGGAGGAAGCAAAAGGAGGAAGGTTCTCTGCCTTGCCGGGGTGGCAAAAAGGAGGTTCTTGTGAGGGCTTCTCCGCCTAGCCGTGGGGGCTAAAGGAGAGTCACGTTTTGTAGTGTAATACTTGGAGGGTGCCTCCAAGGAGTGGACGTAGGTCAAGTCGACCGAACCACTATAAATTTCTGTGTTCCTTTTCTTGCTTCCGCGCTTTTAAATACCGCATTTACTTTTTGTGGTGATTTTGGTTTGTGTTTTTTATTCTTTATGAAAAGAGTTTTTAAAATACCAATTCACCCCCCCTCCTGGTTAGCTTGGGACTAAGTTCATAGGGCTTAACATCTCTAACGAACTTTCAAGTGGTATTAGAGCGGGATTCGAAAATTAAAGTTTGAAAACTTTTTGAATTTGATCCATGGCTAACTTTGGGAATCGCAACACTACGAAAGGGTATTCTATTACCCGACCTCCTCTGTTCGATAACCTACCTTTTGATTTTTGGAAAACTTGCATGTCAACTTTTTTACAATCTACTGATTATCGCATATGGATGCTTATTCAAGAAGGTTATTCTCCACCTTCTCGTGAAATTAATGGTTTTAAAACTGAAGTTGCTTTTACCGAATGGACTTTTGATGAACGAGATTTAGCTCAATTAAATGCGAAATGTTTAAACTGTTTCTTCTGTGCTTTGAAATCTAAAGATTACATGCGTGTTTCAACTTGCAAAACTGGTAAAGAAATTTGGGATAAATTATGCATCACTTATGAAGGTACTAATGAAGTTAGACAATCCCGTTTAAACATTCTCTTGCATGACTACGAACTTTTTTGTATGAAACCTCATGAATCAATTTCTGACATGTACACTAGGTTTACTCAGATTGCTACTTCATTGCATGCACTAGGAAAAGAACTTTCGAACTATGAAAAAGTTAACAAGATTTTAAGATGCTTGCCTTCGTCTTATGATGAAAAAATCACTGCAATCACTGAATCTAAAGATTTGAACACCTATTCTATTGATAACTTACTTGGCTCACTTATTGCTTACGAGCAAGGGGTGAATCAAAGAATTGTAGATGCATGTGAGAAGAAAAAGGAGAAAACAATTGCATTGAAGGCTCACAAATCGGATTCTGAATCTTCCGGATCTGAAAGCGATGAAATTGCCTGCATCACAAGGCAATTCAAAAGCTTTCTAAGGAAGAAACAAAAGTATCATCAAAGTTGGAAAAAATGTAAGGATCATGAACATGCTAAAGGATCTTCTGATGTTGTTTGTTTTGAATGCAGGAAGCCCGGACATGTGAGAACTGATTTCCCTACGCTTAGAGATCGATCAAGCAAAGAAAAAGGTGAGGAGAAAGCTAAGTCTAGGAAGGACAAGAAGGAAAAACAAAGGAGCTTTTAGGCAGAATCTGGTACTGATTCCTCTAAGACTGAACCAAAAGAAGAGACTACAAACTTGTGTTTCATGGGAAAAGATCAAAGTGATCAAGAAGAGGTATGTGAACTTTCCTACGATCAACTTCTTGAAGTTTCAGAAAAAATTCATGCATCATATAAGAAATTAAAGAAAACTCATGCTAGCTAGAAATTAGAATTCTTAAATCTACAAAAAAGAGCATGAAATTTTGATTAAAGACAATCAAATAATTGATTCAAATCACATGGCTTTACTTGATGAATTTGATGAGTTAAATAAAAATCATGGTGAGTTAATTGAAGAGCATGATGCATTGAAAATATCACACACATCTCTTGAATCTGATTTTAAGAAGTCAAAGGAGATAGAGAAAATTTGAGGATTGAAAATTAAATTTTAAAAAGCACAAACTTGAAGTTTTAAAATGATTTAGAAGCCTGTAAGAAAACTAGGATGACTTCTACTTTTAATCAATTGCCAAGACCTAGGGAGAGGCATTATAACTCAAATCACTTAAGAAATCCCTTTCCTGGAGTTAAATGTTTTTCATGTGGCATGCTAGGACACATCTCACACACTTGCACGATTCACCATAGTACACATTGGGTGTGGAGACATAAGGTGCATGATCCACAGCATATCACACATGCATTGCATTCTTCTCTTCATAAGAAGGAACCCAAACCTGCTTGGGTTCCTAAATATAACATTTGATAATTTTGCAGGATGGCTCTCACAAAAGACCTCGTGAGAGTATGTGGTACCTGGACAGTGGATGATCTCGACATATGACTGGTGATGCTAGCCAGTTTATTGTACTAGAGTCCAGGACTGGAGGCAAGGTTACCCTTGGAGACAACACCAAGGTGGTAGGAGCAGGTATAATCAGTAATTTCAAGAACCTTATGATTGAAAATGTTTTGCTTGTGGATGGATTGAAGTACAACTTGTTCAGCATCAGTCAATTCTGTGACAAAGGCTTCATCGTGCAGTTCTTCGCGGATTCATGCATTGTAAGTTTAAGTAACAACACTATTTTGCAGGGAAAGAGGGTCAACAATGTCTACATGCTTGATTTAAATAACATTGAATGTGCTGCTTCTTTTTGCTTAAAAATTGTAATTGATGATTCTTGGTTGTGGCACAGGAGGCTTTGTCATGCAAGTATGAAAACCCTTAGGAAAGTGACCCAAAAGGACCTAGATAGAGGTGTCCCCAAACATAAGTTTACAAAAGATCACCTTTGTGACGCCTGTCAACTAGGAAAGCAAGTTCACTCCTCTTTTCACCCCATAAAGGACATTAGCACCTCTAGACCTTTAGAAGTCCTTCACATGGATTTGTTTGGACCCATTATCATAGCTAGTTTGGGAGGGAAAGTCTATGGTTTTGTGATTGTTGATGACTACTCGAGGTTCACTTGAACTAGATTTCTTTCACATAAAAATGAGTCTTTTGAGGAGTTTAAAACCTTTTTTACTTGGATTCAGAAGAAGCTAAGTTGTGAGATTTTGACCATCTATAGTGATCATGGGGGAGAGTTTGAAAATGAAATATTTGGAGATTTCTGTGAGGACAAGGGGATTAGCCACAATTTTTCAGCCCCTAGGACCCCTCAGTAGAATGGGGTAGCTGAAAGGAAGAACCGGACCTTGGTGGAAGCCGCTAGAGCCATGCTTGCTGAATATTCACTTCCAAAATACTTTTGGGCTGAAGCAGTTAACACAGCTTGTTATGTGTTGAATAGGGTAAATGTTAGAGCCAAATTAGAAAAGACACCCTATGAGATCCTTAAGGGTAGGACACCCAATCTTTCCCACCTTCATGTCTTTGGTTGTAAGGTTTTCATTCACAACAATGGGAAGTCTAACTTGGGAAAATTTGATCCTAAATCTGATGAAGGAGTATTCTTGGGATATTCTAGTGTTGGGAAGTCTTTTAGGGTGTTTAACAAGAGAACTTTGATGGTGGAAGAGACAACCCATGTAGTCTTTGATGAGTCTGATCCTAAGAAACATGGAGTAGAAGATGATGATGTTGGAGAATTTACAAGTGGGTTAGAAAATTTGGGGAAGGATAATGAGCTTCTAAGTAATGGAGGAGTAGAAGGAGTCACCCAAGGAGTAGAGAACTTAGTTGAAAGGGGAGAAACTTCACACACTTTGCCTAGAGATTGGAGATACTCTACAAGTCACCCCAAGGATTTGATCTTAGGAGACCCTTCTAGTGGAGTTAAGACTAGACATGGACTTAGGAAGGAGGTGAACGACTTTGCCTTTATCTCTATGACTGAACCCACCACCATTAACCAAGCCCTTTCTGATGAGTTTTGGATTTTAGCGATGCAAGAAGAGTTGAATCAATTTGTTAGGAATGATGTTTGGAAACTTGTGGAAAGACCTAAAGGACAAAGTTTAGTTGGGACAAAGTGGGTCTTTAAGAACAAAGTGAATGATTCAGGAGTGGTGGTGAGGAATAAAGCAAGATTGGTGGCTAAGGGGTACAATCAAATAGAAGGGATAGACTTTGAGGAGACTTTTGCCCCTGTAGCTAGATTAGAAGTCATTAGAGTGCTATTAGCCTTTGCCTGTTATAAAGGATTTAAGCTTTTCCAAATGGATGTCAAGAGTGCCTTTTTAAATGGGGAAATAAAAGAAGATGTGTTTGTAGATCAACCTCCAGGTTTTGAGAGTTCTAAATTTCCAAATCATATGTTTAAATTAAAAAAGGCTTTGTATGGTTTAAAGCAGGCACCTAGAGCTTGGTATGAGAGGCTTAGCACATTCTTACTAGAGAGGGAGTTTGTCAAGGGGAGCGTAGACACCACCCTTTTTCTTAGAAAAGTTGGAGATGATTTACTCATTGTTCAGATTTATGTTGATGATATACTCTTTGGATCTTCTAATAAAAATTTGTGTGATGATTTTTCTAAAACAATGAGTAGAAAGTTTGAGATGAGTTTGATGGGAGAGTTTTCTTACTTTTTGGGGTTTAGCATAAAACAATCTGAAGATGGAACTTTTCTAAATCAAACAAAATACATAAAGGACATTTTGAAGAAATATGAGATGGACAAAGCCAAGCCAATTAACACCCCCATGACTTCTAGTGCTCCATTGGATAAGGACCCAAGTGGTAAGTCTGTTGATCAGAATAAGTATAGAGGCATGATTGAATCTTTATTTTACTTGACTGCAAGCCGACCTGACATCATGTTTAGTGTTTGCCTTTGTGCTAGGTTTCAAGCTGACCCTAAGGAATCCCACATGACTGTTGTTAAGAGGATTTTTAGATACCTTTTGGGGACACAAGGATTAGGAATTTGGTACCCTAGACATAGCACTTCTTTTGAGATTATTGGTTTTTCTGACTCTGATTTTGCAGGATGCAAGGTGGATAGAAAGAGAACTTCTGGAACTTGTCAATTCATTGGACAATCTTTGGTCTCTTGGTCTAGTAGGAAGTAAAACTCTGTTGCACTTTCCACTGCTGAAGCTGAATACATTGCTCTTGGAAGTTGTGTGGCCCAAGTCCTTTGGTTAAAACAACAGGTATTGGATTTAGGATTACATGTAAGTACCATCTCAATCTTTTGTGACAATACTAGTGCCATATGCATCTCTAAGAATCCTATCCAACATTCAAGGACTAAACACATCGACATTAGGCATCACTTCATTAGAGATCATGTGACTAAGGGAGACATTGAGTTACACCTTGTGACAACTGAAAATCAACTGGCGGACATCTTTACTAAACCACTGGCCTTCGATACTTTCAGCTCTTTAAGGACCAGGTTGGGTGTGATTGACATAAATGCATGAAACTTTTTTCTTTGATTTTTTTTTTTGCTTTTTATTTTCTTTTGCTTTTGGTTCCTTTTTTATTACTTTATCTTTTTTTTTTAGTTTTCCCTTTTGTCTCTCTTTTCTTAGTTTTCAAAATCATCGCTAATATGTTACTATATTCCTTGTCCTTGCCTTTTTGAAATTTGTAGTCAATATGTTTTCATCTACTTAATCTCTTAGATAATAGGAATATTTTGTGATTGTGTCTCTTCCTCTAACCTATTTTAGTGGCATGGTTTTCTTTTCTAATCAAAAGTCTATCTCAAATTGATGCTTGTTTATGAAATTAGGATCTTTTCTTAAGTTTGCTTAAGCAAATATATCTTGTATTGATAATGATTAAAGTTTTTTTTGTCACATCAATAAGATCCCTCATTACTCTTGTCTTTGATTATTAATCCTGCTTGTGGTAATTCTTCCTTATGTTAGAGAGAGAGCTCCTATTCTCTAATATCTGAGAAGATATATTCACAACTAAGATTTTTTTTAAAGGATTATAAAAGAGAATCTAGCTTGTAAAATAAAAAAAAATTTGGCCAATGATGCCAACAAAAGAAGCGCAAAGACGCCAAAAATAGAAAAATCTATAAGAAGATGCGCAAAGCGTCACAAAATTGACAAGAGGCATAAAATGAGCCCACTCAAAAGCAAGCTACTCTCTCTTTTTAAATCTCTTAGAACTTAGAAGTTTTGGTTCTCAAAGACTTGATCTCGATTATCTTACGATTGTGACAAATCCACCTTACTTCATTATTTCATGAAGATATTTGTCTTACGACAAGTGGGAGGTGGATTCCTTTTCTCATATACAATTAATTATTTGAAATAGGTCATTGGTTTCTAAAGACGATTCTACCCTAAGAAAAAGTTTTGAGCTAAGGGTAAACCATGAACGGATACTCTACTATTCTATGGATTAATGCGATTGGTAACTCATTAACTCAAAAATTTTTTAAGTCAATCACATGGAATATTATATCATTGACATGCTTTGATTAAAAAAAAAAAAGAGAGAGGGATCTCTTTTGCTTTATTTTCTTGTACCCTCCTTTTTGATATGTCAAAAGGGGGAGAAGTTTATAAGGTTCCTTTTTTCATCAATCCTGAATTTTTGCTATTAACTGTTTTCGTAGTGTTTTGCCATCATCAAAAAGGGGGAGATTGTTGCAAACCTAGTTTTTTATGTATTATGTTTTGATGATTGACAAAACACTGTTTCTCTTGGACTACTTGTTGCTTCTAACTTTTCAGGAATCGAAGATCGGACGATCAAGAAGGAGCCAAGTTCAGGATTGCGTAGGTTTAGGGTTGAGTCAGTCTGTACGTTTGATTTTCATCTCTTGAGTCTACTTGTAATGGTCAAAGAGATGGATGCTATGTAACCCTTCACACACACACTTGAGAGACTTAGAATTTCTGTTTTTACTCATATCGGCCAGGACGATTTTTGGATCGGCCTGGACGACCAGCTTAAAACAGAAAGTCTAATTAAGGATTCTTGATTAAGGCAGCCGACATTAACTGATCATCCTGGACGATACGTTTATCGGCCAGGACGATAAGCTCAAAACAGAAAGAAGTAGCCGCCATAGTCAATTATGGTATACTGTATTTTTAAATTATCGGCCCGGACGATCCTGGTATCGGCCTGGATGATATTCACAAATTATGTCATAATTGTTCAGGAAATCAAGGGAGTAATTAAGGATGATTGATAAGATCATATCATCCTGGACAATCGCAGGATCGGTCGGGACGGTCCAGTCAAAAACCTTAAGTTACTTCAGGACGATAAGTATCGGCCAGCCCGTATCCAGGGCTATTGTCAGGACGATTTTCCTCTGATTTGAACTGATCGGCCAGGACAATCATGAGATCGGTCTGGACTATCAAGCCAAATTTCAATCGTCCTGCTTTGCATCCAGGGCGATGCTCTGGCCGATCTTCATTGATTTGTACTGATCGGCCAGGCCGATGTCCATATCGGCCTGGACGATATAGTCGGCAACTTGCAATTAATGAGCTCCTTTGAAGCTCTTCTATTTAAAGAGCTCTTATTCAACATTTTTTAAGACCTTTGGCTGCTGCCTTGACCTGAGAAGACCTTGAGGAGAGAAAGAGAGAGAGGATCTTGTGAGGGGGAGCTTGTGAGGGGATTCACAAGGGTTGCTTCAAGGATCGCTCTGCTTAGTCTTCGTCTAGAGTTTCTCGTCCGTGGAAGGGTCGGTAGAGGTAAGGAGTTTGCTTTTTTGTTTTGGTTCTCTGCCAGCTTCAGGAGGAAGCAAAAGGAGGAAGGTTCTCTGCTTTGCCGGGGTGGCAAAAAGGAGGTTCTTGTGAGGGCTTCTCCGCCTAGCCGTGGGGGCTAAAGGAGAGTCACATTTTATAGTGTAATACTTGGAGGGTGCCTCCAAGGAGTGGACGTAGGTCGAGTCGACTGAACCACTATAAATTTCTGTGTTCCTTTTCTTGCTTTCACGCTTTTAAATTCCGCTTTTACTTTTGTGGTGATTTTGGTTTGTGTTTTTTATTCTTTGTGAAAAGAGTTTTTAAAATACCAATTCACCCCTCTCTTGGTTAGCTTGGGACTAAGTTCATAGGGCTTAACATCCCTAACGAACTTTCAGTAAATATTGTTCATTCGTTTTCCTTCTAAAACTAGTTTATCATTTAAACTAATCAGGCATTTATCAGATAGAAATTTAATATCAAAACCTTTTTCACACAGTTGACTAATGCTAAGTAAGTTATGCTTCAAACCATCAACTAGTAAGACATTTTCAATTAAAAATTTTTTAGCATTACCAATAATACCTGAGCCTATCACCTTTCTAGTAATATTGTCTCCCAATGTTACTTTGCCTCCAGTTTTGGTCTCCAGTAGGATGAACTTCTTCATATCTCCAGTCATGTGTCGTGAGCAGCCACTATCCAGGTACCACATGCTCTCACTAGGTCTTTTGTGAGAGCACCCCTACAATTTCATTCAAGGATTAGATTTGGGAACCCAAGTGAGTTTGGGTTCCTCCTTATGCTTGCATGAATGAGATGTATGAATGCTATGTTGTGATAGATGCAATTTAGGTGTCCATACTAAGTGTGTCCTACGGTGAATTATGCATGTGCGGGCTATGTGACCTAACATGCCACAAGAGAAACACCTAACACCAGGAAAAGGGTTTATTAATCTATGTGGGTGATAGTGCCTCTTTCAAAAGTTCTGTGATGCATGCTGTGTTGGGGGTTTGCTAGGAAGGCCTAATGTGAGTGATGCAATTTCATTTTCTAGTTCTTTTATTCTTTCACTAAAAGTTTTATTTTGAGCTTTCAATCCATCAACTTCTATTAATAGCAAGTGCTCACTATGATCTACTTCTAATGCAAGTTTGTTTAGTCTATCAAAAGCTTCTTCTAGTTCATTATGAGTGGTTTTCAAGGTTTCATGCACTTCAGTTAGCTAGATATGCTTCTTATTTAATGCATCATACTCATCAAGAAGTAGCATATGATCCCTATCTAAATCAGAAATTTCTTTAAATAACTTAGCATGCTCAGACTATAAAGAACTAAATTCAACATAAAGCTTAGCATGCATCTTTTTCAACTTTCTATACGAGTCATGGATATTTTCAGAAATAAGTAGTAATTCTTCATATTAAAGTTGAAATACCTCATCCTGAGCTGATTGATCAAGATTATCATTAGCCATAAGACACAAATTTGTTACCTCCTCCTCTGCTTCTTCCTCTAACGATTCTGAGGCAGAGTCGGCCCAAAAAGCTTTTTGTGTCTTTATCTTTCCTTTCTTATATTTTGTTTTGTCATCTCCTTTCTCCTTAGCTGGTTGACTCTTTAGATTGGGGCAATTGGCTCAAAGGTGATCTGGCTTCCTGCATTCAAAATAGATTGTATCAGATGAAACCTTATTGGACCTTGAGCTCTTACCTTTATTCCAGCTATTTTGATGACGCTTCTATTTTCTCTTCAGAAAATTTTTGAACTGTCGGGTCATCAGTGCTATCTCATCCTCTTCCTCCCCTGCAGAGCTTTCACTTTCTGAGTTGTTAGCTTTTAATGCCACCGTTCGCTCCTTCTTCTTTTCACCTGCATCACTTTATCTCTGACTCACTCCTTACTCGTATGCAATGAGTGACCCAAGGAGATTATCAATAGAGTAAACGTTAAGGTCTTTATATTCAGTGATAGCAGTTATCTGTGCATCATAGGAACTAGGTAAGAATCTAAGAATTTTATTTACTTTCTCAAAATTTGAAATCTCTCTACCTAATTCATGCAAGGATGTCACGATTTAGGTGAACCTAGTGTACATGTCAGATATTGTTTTGCTAGGTTTCATGCGGAAGAGTTCATAATCGTGCAGTAAAATATTAAGCCTAGACTATTTTACTTCATTTGTTCCTTCGTAAGTAATGCACAGTCTATCCCAAGTCTCCTTACCAGTGGCACAGGTAGATACTCTCATATAATCCTCAGACTTCAATGCACAGAAAAAGCAATTTAAACATTTAGCGTTTAGTTGGGCTAAATCCCTATCCTCATTGCTCGATTCATTAAAAGGTACATGAGTTTTCAATCCATTAACAATTTTAAATGGTGCAACATATGCATCATTCACTAACATCCACATGTGGTAATCAATGGATTGTAAAAAAGTAGAAATTCTAATTTTCTAGAAATCAAATGGAATATTATCAAAGAGTGGTGGACGGGTTATTGAATAACCCTCCGCAGTGTTACGATTACCAAAATGCGACATGATCGTTTTTAAAACACTATTTTTGAAAACAAGCTCTAATAACAATTGAAATAACTAGATGGACAAGAGGGGGGTGAATTGTGAAAACTTTTTGACAATAGTTAAAACTAAAGCAGGAGTTCTAATATTTTTGATGTTTTAAAATTTTAACATGAAAATTTAAACAAATTTTTTTCACAAATTTTCCCAAGCAAATATTAATAAATAAAATGCGCGCAGTAATAAAGGACAATAAGAAAAAAGCACACCAAGATTTTTATAGTTGTTTGGTTAAACCATGACCTACGTCCACTCTCCGGAGTCCTCCGCTCCGGGTATTTCACTACAAGCAAAAGCTCTCCTTTTGCCCCCCTTGGCCAGGCAGAGAAGCCCTTACAATACTCCCTTTCACCAACCCAGCGTGGCGAAGTGACAAACTCTTTTTTCACCCTCCTGGCGATACCAGAGAAGGCAGAGTACCTCGAGGTCATGGATGTAGAAGAGCCTTTCCCCTTGGAGATCCTCCCACAAATTCTTCTAGGGCCACAGGAGGAGCAAGATGCAGCAAGTTCGGAGCAACCGTGTGATCTCCCTCACACCTCATCTCCCTCACAACTCTCACCTTCTTCTTCCTCTTTCAAACCCTAAAGAACTTCTCAAGAGCTCTCTCCCTCAGAATCCCTCTATAACCACATTCTCCTCTCTAATTCATACCCTCAAAATATGATAAGTTTTTCACCTCAAAATGGGCTCCAAAATCCCTGAGATTACAAAAGTAGCTGTTACTATCGTATAGTACGGTTTCTGAACGTACAGTATGATATGTATAAACATACTTCGTCATGGTATGAAGTGGTACAAACAGTTCAAAAATATTCGTACAGTACGATTTTAAATCGTACGGTACGATCCATAATAATTCTGTTCGTACAAGACAATAGTCGGGATGATCAAACATCATCTTTGTTCATCGTATGGTACAATTTCCATCATATAGTATGATTAGACAAAATCGAAGAGATTGTCCGGGATGATCTTCGGGATGATTATAATTCATCTCTGTTCATCGTATTGTACGAAGGGGTTCATACAGTACGATATTCAAATTATAATTAAGCCCATATTTCTTGCACTAATCACGGGTTAAATTAAGTAAGTATTTAAACAAAATTGTATAGTATGAAGGTGTTCGTACAGTACGAGCGGCGGAAAATAGCTTACTTAAGTTAAAATGGCTGCTAGGATTTTGGCTTTGAATATATCGTACCGTATGAATACATTCGTACGGTACGATCTATTCATAGAATCATCCTACAAAACTCTGATTGTACGGTATGAAATAACATTCGTACAGTATAATCTACAGAGAAAGAAAAACTCTAAAATTTTCATTTAAAAACACTCTCCCCCTGTGTGTGTGCATGGTTGCTCAGACTTTTATGCATTTTGTGGCCAGACTCAAGAAAATAAAAATAAAATATATAATAAAATACATTGCAGACTCATACTCCTAATCTACCCATTCTTGAGTCTTCCTGTCATCCTGAGTAGTTTTTGATCTTCCTGAAATGTTAGTACTTACGGACAATAACAAATAAAATAATATTCAATGAATAGATGATTCAAATGACATTATTTTTCATCATCAAAATCTCAAACTCGGGGTCATGGGTTGCAACAGCTAAAAGTAAAGCCAAGCCATTTTTCCATTAGATTGCTCTATGAAAAGGGGGACCATTCATTACCTCTTGGGTTAAACCAAAGCTTGAGCTTGGCTAGAGGGTCTCTAAGATATCATTAACTCTCACTAAGAAAGCTTAGGCTAATTGATTTGAGGAGAATGTAATTATTTGAAATGGTTTCACCATAAAAAGTCATTTGAAGGATTTTGACGACTCTTTAATTTGTCAACCTAGTGAAGGGTATTGAGGTGGCACTTTTGGAGTGTAGTGAGCAATTTAAATGAAGGATCAAATGCTTGGAGAAATAAAATTAGGATTTAACCAAAAGAAAAGAGGTTTGATAAAGTATTTTAGTTAACTTCGGTCAAACCTATCATAATATTACTTATAAATGATTTAGAGTCTCTTATATCAAATATTAAAATGGATTTGAGAGCTTAAAGAAGTTGATTTAAATAAATGAAGTGATTTGGCCAATATAGATCATGTTTTACCAAACTTGAGTTCAGTTGACCATGTCATATATTTACTAAGTCCAGGTGACTGGTTAGATCCATTTCACTAGGAGAGATGTTCAGAAGATTTTGATGAGGATCAAGGTTGATTTGAAGTTTAATTGAGTGTTCACTATAGCTGATGATTAATGGAGCTAACATGAGATATCTTAATTGGTCCATATTGGGTTAATCACTTGATGACAAGCTAGTGATGATTGATCTAATATATATAGTGCTTAATGAAGTGATTTCAATATTATTTAAGCCATATATGCCAATGCTCTGAGTTTGGTGGTGTACTGGAACTAAGAGGTTATGGTTCATGATTGATATGGCAACCATAGTTGACTTAGACAACCAAGTTAGACTAGGGATTTGAGTTGGGTCCAACAAGTTTAAATGAGTAATTTGAGACCAATGGAGGTGATCTCAAGCAATGGGATGACCATTTAAATTTAAATAATCATTTGAACCCTAAACAGGAAATTTGGTCAATATGAGTTGACTTGGTCAACCATGCAAGATGCAGACTTAAATTTGAGTCTAATTCTTTCTTATTGGTGTTTAGGATGCATTAGAAGAGGTTTCATGGTCTAGTTTGAATGAGCTGTATTGATGTTTGGAGGAAACTTCCGTTTTTCTTTAAAGGGCATTTTGGACAATTAGAACCCTAGTCAAGTGTGGGTCAACCAAAGATTATGGATAAGGTCAACATTTTTAGGAAAGGTCTTAAGGTCAAATTCCACAAGGTGGAAGGTCTAATGGAATAAGTTGTAAATATTTAAAAGTTTTAGAGCCTTTATATTTCAATCTAGTTTATATGTCTCAAATTAGACTCAAATTTAAAGTTTTAACCCTAGAGACATGCTTAATCAATATGAAATTGATAGATCATGAATTAAGGGTCATTTGGATGGGTTTTAATGTGACTCAAATATTATTCAAAAAGGGTTATAGGACATGGGCCTTTAACCTTGAACTTTGATATGGAAATTTTGATTTGATTCAGATTTTAGATTTGATTGATTGAGTTTGATTTATCCACATCAATGAAAATTAATTAGATGATTATTGATGATTGGACATATAAAATCAAGTGTTGATTAAGAAGTGATAGTGCACTGAGCTGGGTTGCAACTTTGAGTTTTTATAGGTGGATGTAAATTAAGTGAATGAAGCTGATTGAAGTTTAATTGAATTTTTGATTGAGGAATTGATTGAAGATTAGATTAAAGTGTGATTGAAAGCTGGATGTTTGATAACTAAGTGATTAATAACCATCAAATCAACAAATAGGTGTCTAGATGGATCTTGATAATATCATGCAAAAATGAGGTCAATAAATAGACCCTCAATATTTATACTAGAATGAAGTTCTACCGCACATATTGGTGTTAATTGAATGAAAATGTCAAATCTAGGATTTTTATTCAAAGGAAGCATCTAACCTCAAAAATTTAAAGTCGAGTTAATATTAGTGTAGTGACATGAAGGGCGTACTCCATCATCAGTAGATGTGATCCTGAAGAAAGAAATAACAATGACTCATATCTAAGTTTATAAGAAATAAGACTAGAGTGTTCCCATAAGGGGCATGCTCCACAACTAGCATATAATCGTATAGAGAGAAAGATTGAGGTGGGGACTCAAACCTAACCATAGAGAATATAAAAGGTTTGATTTAATACAAGGGTGGTGACACAAAGGTCATGCTCTACCACTAATAGATCAAATCCTAAGGAAAGAAATCACGAAGGCTCACATATAATCTTTAGGAGGGGAAGCTAGAGTTTTTCCATGATGGGTGCACTATACTACTAGTAGGTTTGAAACTTGAATGGGAGATTGATTCCAAAGAAAGAAAACAAAGATGGTGCCACGAGGGGTATGCTCCATCACCCGTAGATCTAATACTAAAGGAATGAAGCAAGATGACTCACACCTAACATTAAGGAGAAGAAAGATAGAGTGGTTACATGAAGGGTATGCACAACTACTAGCAGATGATTTTATTTTAAGGAAGTCTAAGGTGCAGACTCATACCTAACAACAAAGGATTAAAATTAAATTTAATACTAGGGTGATATTATATGGGCTATTCTTCACCATAAGTGGATCCAATCCTAAGGGAAGAAAACATGATGACTCACATCTAACCTTAAGGAAAAGAATGCTAAAGTGCTGCCATGAAGGTCATGGTCCACCCCTAGCAGATGATCATATGGAAAGAAAGCCTCAGGAGGAGACTCACACCTAACCGCAGAGATCAAAATTAAAGTTAATATTGTTGAATCTTTATATCCATATATAAAAGCAAAATTGAAAATATGAACTTTTGAAAATTAAATTGAGACTTTCTCCATTTTAATTTTCTTAATAACTAATAATTTTAAAATACAAAATAAAGAAAATTTCCAAAATGTTGATTGAGATTGTAGATATTCTTCATCAAAATGTTGATTGAGACCGTAAGTCTTCTTCTTCTAATCACCTCTCCAAATATATTTTAGTAAGTGGGCATAATCAATTAATTAATGATGAACACACTTTCCTTTGAATGCAATTTTTGTTCTAAATACAATAAAATCCTTCAAAAAGAAAAACTAAGAGACTAATATTTTTCTCATATATCATCTTCCATCTCTCATGATGGAATCATGTATCTATTCTTCCCCCTTTTTTCATGTAGAACTTAATTCTCATTTATAAAAAAAATTTACATATATTCTTCCCCCTTTTTTCATGTAGAACTTGCCCAAGCTAACCAAGAGGGGGGGGGGGGTGAATTGGTAATTAAAAATTTTCTTTTCACAAAGAATAAAAATCACAAACCAAAATCACCACAGAAAAATAAAGTGCGAAAATAAAAGTGCGGAAGCAAACGTAAGAACACAGGAATTTATAGTGGTTCGGTCAACTCGACCTACATCCACTCCTTGGAGGCGCCCTCCAAGTATTGCACTACAAAATGTGACTCTCCTTTAGCCCCCACGGCTAGGCGAAGAAGCCCTCACAAGAACCTCCTTTTTGCCACCCCGGCAAGGCAGAGAACCTACCTCCTTTTGCTTCCTCCTGAAGCTGGCAGAGAACCACAATCAAAAGCTAACTCCTTACCTCTACCGACCCTTCCACGGACGAGAAACTCTAGACAAAGAACAAGCAAAGCGATCCTTGAAGCAACCCTTGTGAATCCCCTCACAAGCTCCCCCTCACAAGATCCTCTCTCTCTCTCTCTCTCTCTCTCTCTCTCTCTCTCTCTCTCTCTCTCTCCTCAAGGTCTTCTCAGGTCAAGGTAGTAGCAAAAGGTTTTTAAAAACGTTGAACAAGAGCTCTTAAATAGAAGAGCTTCAAAGGAGCTCATTAATTGTAAGTTGCCAACAATATCGTCCAGCCGATATGGACATCGGCCTGGTCGATCAGTACAAATCAATGAAGATCGGCCAGAGAATAGCCCTGGATGCAAAACAGGACGATTAAAAATTGGCTTGATCGTCCAGGCCATCACGATCGTCCTGGCCGATCAGTTCAAATCAGAGGAAAATCATCCTGACAATAGCCCTGGATACGAGCTGGCCGATGTTTATCGTCCAGAAGTAACTTAAGGTTTTTGACTGGATCATCCTGGCCGATCTTGCGATCTTCCAGGATGATATGATCGTAACAATCATCCTTAATTACTCCCTTGATTTCCTGAACAATTATGGCATAATTTATGAATATCGTCCAGGCCGATTTTAGGATCGTCCTGGCCGATAATTAAAAAATACTATATACCTTAATTATCTATGGCGGCAACTTCTTTCTTTTTTGAGCTTATCGTCCTGGCCGATACACGTATTGTCCAGGCCGATCTGTTAATGTCGGCTGCCTTAATTAAGAATCCTTATTTAGACTTTCTGTTTTAAGCCTGATCGTTCAAGCCGATCCAAAAATTGTCCTGGCCGATATGAGTAAAAATAGAAATTCTAAGTCTCTCAAGTGTGTATGTGAAGGGTTACATAGCATAAGTCTCTTTGATCATTATAAGTAGACTTAAGAAGTGAAAAACAAAACTACAGACTGACTCAACCCTAAACCTACGCAATCTTGAATTGGCTTCTTCTTGATCATCCGATCTTCGTTTCCTGAAAAGTTAGAAGCAACAAGCAGCCCAATAAAAATAGTGTTTGTCAATCATCAAAACATAAGTCATGAAAAATAGATTTGCAATAATCTCCCCCTTTTTGATGATGGAAAACATAAGTAGGAAAATTAAAAAAAATAGGTTCATTAGAAAATCAAAGTTACAACAGCTTTTTCCTACCACACCCTACTCCCCCTTTTATCATCACAAAAAGAGGGTCCAGAAACAACAGAAAAACATCACAAAAGACTAACAAGCAAACTACAAAAAGATAGGAAATAAACAACACAATGTACAAACTAAAATAATGAGGGATCCAGATCATCAGATGGAGGTGGAGGAGGTATCGTACTGGTCGAAGTTAAAACATTTTAAATCACTGCCACGTGTATCGTCTAGGACGAACAGTGGATCGGCCCGGTCGATTGTCCAATAATGGATCATCCGGGGCCGTTTTTAAAGATCAAAACGTGCTAACACGTGGATCGTCCGGGACGATCCAGTGTATCGGCTCGGACGATGCACATAAAATGCATCGGCCAGAAAAATATACTATCGGCCAGGACTATCACCATGAGTTCGATCAAATCATCCAGGATGATATAGTATCGTCCAGGACGATGAGTTGCAGCAAGCATAGAAAAAGGTCAACAGATGGATTTTGAACAGAATTTGTCATATCGTCCAGGACGATAAAAGTATCGGCCAGGACGGTGTGACTATAAATTCAAATCAAGGAAGGAATGGTGATGATCAAGACCCTCAAAAATAAAATAAAAGAAAAACAGTCAAAACATAGTAAAGGAAAACAAAAATAAAAACACAACGAAAATCAAACAACGAATATTTTTTGGATTTTAATATATTTTTTTTTGTTTTATGGAGGCATCATATGTGAATTCTTTTCAAAAGTTAAACTTTTAAAGTTCCAAGAGATCAAGAAGTTTAACAAATCCCAATCAGAAGAAGTTAGAATATCTGATTCTGTTAACCCTAGATCGGACATCCTTCAGGGTACAAAATTCTTTTGAAAAATAGAGGCCTAACTCAGAATAACAAAATAGGATAAGAAGATCCATTCAAGACTTGTTTACTAAGAAAATATCTCATATTTAATAAACCAAAGTAATTTTTCTCAATCATGGAAAAATGAAATCAAGTCTTTGAAAGCATCGCATAATCTATGAGTTTTCTAAGTTTTAAGAGTTTTAGCAAAGAGAGGATAGCTTTCATTTAGTGGGCTCATTTTATTCCTCTTGTCACTTTGATTGGCTCTTTGAGCATCTTTTGATTTTTGATACACTTTTGTGTATATTGCTTTCTTTTCAATTTGGCTTCATTGGCCTCTTTCCTCTTTAACTCTTGCAAGCTAGAAACTCTTTAATATACCCATAAAAAAAACTTAGTTGTGAGTATATCCTCCAAATATTAGAGAATATGGGCTCTCTCTCTAACATAGGGAAGAATAATCCACAACACAAAATCAAAATCATGTGATAAATGCAATGGCAAGATTTCAAAAGCTTGAATGATATCTAAAAACTTTGGCTATTATGCATTTGATAAATTAATGTAGCAAGATAAGAAAAGGATCTTAATTAAAGAACTATTGGTTAAAATGAGTTTAGACTTTTGTTTAGAGAAGAAAATCATACCACTAAACAAGGTCAGAAGGAGGGAAACCATCAACGAGATTTCTCCTTTAACCGATTTAGAAAAGCTAAACACTATCTCCAAAAACTTCCAAAAATCTAAAAACTTGAAAAGATCCAATATATGAAAATCAATCATAAAAGCAACATGAAAATAAACTATTCTAAAATAATAAAAAGGCTATCACATAACAAAAAAAACAAAAGAAACTTAAAAAAAATGAAAACAAAGCAAACTAGAGCAACACAAAGCAAGCACAAAACTAGCACAAAAACAAATAACACAAAAAATTTCAAGCAAGTTAAAAGGCAGCGAGTTTAAGCAATTTTTGAGCTGCCAGCCTCCTTATGTCCAGTTATCCTTTGCTCCCACGAAGTCTTTGGTGAGAGCACACCTGCAAAACTCAACAACAGTCAGATTTAGGAACCCAAATAGGTTTGGGCCCCTTCTTAGGAAAAGTAGAGTGCAATGCAGATGTGGTATGCTGTGAATTATGCATCTTAGGTCTCCACACCCAATGTGTACTATGGTGAACGGTGCAAGTGTGTGAGATGTGTCCTAGCATGCCACAAGAGAAACATCTAACTCCAGGAAAAGGGTTTCTTAAATGGTTTGAGTTATAATGCCTCTTCCTAGATTTCAGCTTAGGATTAATAGTAGATGTCATCCGATTTTTCTTCATTGTATTCAAATCATTTTGAATCCTCGAGTTAGTTCTTTTTAATGCCTCATTATCTTTCCTCAAATTTTTCTCAATCTTCTTTGATTTCTTAAGATCAGAATTAAGTGAGGTGTGTGAAACTTTCAATGCCTTATGTTCATCAATTAATTCTAAATGGTTTTTGTTCAACTCATCAAATTCATCAAGAAGAGTCATGTGATTAGAATCAATCGTTGAATGATCTTTAAGAATGACTTCATACTCTTTCTACAAATTTACAAGTTCCACTTTTAAGCTAGCATGTGTCTTCTTAAGTTTTTTGTATGATGCATGGATTTTTTCTCAAATTTCAAACAATTCATCATAGGTTGGTTTACATACCTCTTCCTAATCACTTTTCTCAAGGTGATCTTCCCCTATTAAGCACAAGTTCGTTGTCTCTTCCTCTGGTTCAGTCTCAAAGGAATCAGTACCAGATTCTGCCCAGAATGCCTTTTGAATTCTCTTCTTTTCCTTCTTAAATTTAGATTTTTCCTAAATATTTTCCTTGCTTGTGTTATCTTGAAGTGTTGGGCAATCGGCTCTTACATGTCCAGGTTTCCTGCATTCAAAACAGACAACATCAGAAGATCCTTTAACATGTTTATTTTCCTTACCTTTTCTCCAACTTTAATGATGCTTTTGTTTCTTCCTTAAGCTTTTGAATTGCCTTGTGATGAAGGCAACCTCATCGCTTTCAGACCCGAAGATTCATAATCGGATTTGTGCTCCTTTAGTGCAATTATTTTCTCCTTTTTCTTATCACCTGCATCAAGATTTTTTTGATTCACCCCTTGCTCGTAAGCAATGAGTGAGCCAAGTAAGTTATTAATAGAATAGGTGTTCAAATCCTTAGATTCAGTGATTGCAGTGATTTTAGCATCATAAGACGAAGGCAAGCATCTCAAAATCTTGTTTACTTTTTCATAGTTGAAAGTTCTTTTCCTAGTGCATGCAGTGAAGTAACTATCTGAGTAAATCTTGTGTACATATCAAAAATCGATTCATGAGGTTTTATACAAAAAAGTTCGTAGTCCTGCAAGAGAATGTTTAATTGGGATTGTTTAACTTCATTAGTACCTTCATAGGTGATGCACAATTTATCCCAAATCTCCTTACCAGTTTTGCAAGTTGAGACACGCATGTAATCCTTAGATTTTAAAGCACAGAAAAAATAGTTCAAACATTTTGTATTTAATTGGGCTAAATCACGTTCATCAAAAATCCATTCAGTAAAAGAAATTTCAGTTTTAACACCATTAATTTCATGAGAAGGTGGAGAATAACCTTCTTGAATAAGCATCCACATGCGATAATCAGTAGATTGTAAAAACGTTGACATGAAGGGTTTCCAAAAATCAAAAGGTAGGTTATCGAACAGAGGAGATCGGGTAATAGAATACCCTTCTTGTAGTGTTACGATTCCCTAGGTTAGCCATGGATCTAATTCAAAAAGTTTTCAAACTTAAAATTTCGAATCCCGCTTCTGATACCACTTGAAAGTTTGTTAGGGATGTTAAGCCCTATAGAACTGGCCCAAGCTAATCAAGAGGGGGGTGAATTGGTAATTAAAAATTTTCTTTTTACAAAGAATAAAAATCACAAACCAAAATCACCACAGAAAAACAAAGTGCAGAAATAAAAGTGCAGAAGCAAAAGTAAGAACACAGGAAATTATAGTGGTTCGGTCCACTCGAACTACGTCCACTCCTTGGAGGCGCCCTCCAAGTATTGCACTACAAAATGTGACTCTCCTTTAGCCCCCACGGCTAGGCGAAGAAGCCGTCACAAGAACCTCCTTTTTGCCACCCCGGCAAGGCAGAGAACCTACCTCCTTTTGCTTCCTCCTGAAGCTGGCAGAGAACCACAACCAAAAGCTAACTCCTTACCTCTACCGACCCTTCCACGGACGAGAAACTCTAGACGAAGAACAAGCAGAGCGATCCTTGAAGCAACCCTTGTGAATCCCCTCACAAGCTCCCCCTCACAAGATCTTCTCTCTCTCTCCCTCTCTCTCTTTCTCTCCTCAAGGTCTTCTCAGGTCAAGGCAGCAGCAAAAGGTTTTTAAAAAGGTTGAATAAGAGCTCTTAAATAGAAGAGCTTCAAAGGAGCTCATTAATTGCAAGTTGCCGACAGTATCGTCCATGCCGATATGGACATCGGCCTGGCCGATCAGTACAAATCAATGAAGATCTGCTAGAGCATAGCCTTGGATGCAAAACAGGACGATTTAAAATTGGCTTGATCATCCAGGCCGATCTCATGATCATCCTAGCCGATCAGTTCAAATCAGAGGAAAATCGTCCTGACAATAGCCCTGGATACGAGCTGGCCGATGTTTATCGTCCTGAAGTAACTTAAGGTTTTTGACTGGATCGTCCTGACCGATCTTGTGATCGTCCAAGACGATATGATCGTATCAATCATCCTTAATTACTCCCTTGATTTGCTGATCAATTATGACATAATTTGTGAATATCGTCCAGGCCGATCCTAGGATAGTCATGGCCGATAATTAAAAAATATAGTATACCTTAATTGTCTATGGCGGCAACTTTTTTCTTTTTTGAGCTTATCGTCCGGGCCGATACACGTATCATCCAGGCCGATCTGTTAATGTCGGCTGCCTTAATTAAGAATCCTTATTTAGACTTTCTATTTTAAGCTTGATCGTCCAGGCCGATCCAAAAATCGTCCTGGACGATATGAGTAAAAATAGAAATTCTAAGTCTCTCAAGTGTGTGTGTGAAGGGTTACATAGCATCAGTCTCTTTGACCATTATAAGTAGACTTAAGAAGTGAAAAACAAAAGTACAGACTAACTCAACCCTAAACCTTCGCAATCCTGAATTGGCTTTTTCTTGATCGTCCGATCTTCGATTCCTGAAAAGTTAGAAGCAACAAGTAGTCCAAGAGAAACAGTGTTTGTCAATCATCAAAACATAAGTCATGAAAAATAGATTTGCAACACTATGGACCTATAATTCAAGCTCTAAATAAATTTGACCATTAATTTAACTCTTAAATAAATAAATCAAAATTATTAATTTCAATATTATTCCACTATAAATATGAAATTGCACTCTTGAATTTAAAGTATAATTTTGTCAATTAAAAAAATTGAATTATCCATTGATTTAATCATTACATATAATAACCCTCCATAAAAATTTCATAGTTAGAGCTAGGTAATTTTGTCATCTCACTAATTATATATTGGCCATTGAATTCGAATTAATTCTCTAATGAACAATAAACTTTGTGACCTCATCACAAAATTGGAGCATACAATTATTCAAGTTCTAAATTAATTATTTAAGGAAACTTATTTTTCTAAATTTCAAAAATGAAAGGAATGGATTCTATATCTATATATTAACATTCCCAACCATTTGTTTCATTGTGTTTATGAGATACGAGGTTTGAGTTTATTTCTTCCAAACTATTTCTAAGTAAATCAAAAAAACAAATGTCACATATAGGAGTTTATTAATAATTCAATATTAAGATTATTTTATATATGATCATCTTTTTGATTAATTTTAAGTTCTTTATAATTTAAATAAAATTAAATAGAAAATTCAAAATTTAACTGGTCCAGTTCTATATAATCATATTATATAAACTACCTCCATCCTTAATATCTCCATATCAAATAATCCAGATAAGATTATTTCATTCTTAATGTTGATGGACCATACTAATAAAATTTAATTATATATTCCCAACTATAATTAATAATTATGAACTTGTTTAGATTATTATCCATAACTCTATGCTCTTAAATATAGTTACATAAATAATCATTGAATAAAAGTATTATATCAAATGATAATATCGATACATGCTAAACTTGTCTTTAAATCTTTATTTCTATAGAAAATATATTACAATAATATTTATTTAGGGAACATTCTCTAACAGACTCCCACTTTCCCTAAAGTAAATGAGGCATCATCTTTAATCCCATTGCTTGCATATCTCTCTAAAAAATTCTTTTAGGCAGTGTCTTGGTAAATGGATCAGCAATATTCTCTTTTTATGGTATCTTCTGTATCGATACTTTACCATTTTTCATAATCTCTCTTATCAAATGATTTTTTCTATCTATATGCTTTACCCTTTTATGATTTATGGCTCGTTTTGTATTTGATATAGCTTCACTATTATCACAAAATTATGTAAGAGGTTTTTCTTAATTTGGAATAATTTCCAATTCTATTAGAAAATTATGGAGCCATGCTTCTTCTTGAGCTCCGTCTATAGAAGCCTCATATTCAACTTCCATAGTTGAGTCAGAAATACATGATTGTTTTATACTTCTCCAAACTATGGTTCCTCCTAAAATAAATAATGAGCAAGATGTGGATTTACTTTCATCTCTATTTGATTGAAAGTCGGCATCAGTGTATCCTTTAGATATCAAATCACATCAAGAATACATAAGCATAATTCTTCTTAGATATTTAAGTATATGCTTAATTGCCACCCAATGAAACCTTCCTAGTTTAGATTGCTATCTACTGATTATGCCTACAAGCATAACAAATATCAAGCCTTGTACACAACATTTCATACATTAGACTACCAATTGTTGATGCATGAGGCACTTGTAGCATATCATCTTTCTCATGTTGTGCTTGTGGACATTGTATTTTATAAAGATAAACACCATGATGTGAAGGCATATTTCCTTACTTGGAGTTTTGCATTCCAAATCTTATAAAAACCTTCTCAATATAGGATGCTTGAGACAATGCTAATATTTTATTTTTTGCGATCTCTTATTAATTTTATCCCAAGTACAAAACTTGCCTCTCCCAAATCTTTCATTTGGAATTGTTTAGCTAGACATTTCTTTACATCAAATAATAATTTAATATTATTCTTAATAATTAGAATATCATCTATGTAAAGAATTAAGAACACCACTATCTAATTTTTAAAATACTTTTAAGCACAAGGTTCATTTAAGCTTTGATCAAATCCTTAAGATTTAATTGCTTCATAAAATTTTATATTCCATGACCTTTAAGCTTGCTTAAGTCCATATATTGATCTTTGTAGTTTGCAAAATTTTGTCTCTTGACCTTCTATTATGAAATCTTTTGGTTGTTTCATATAAATTCTTTCTTTAAGATAGCAATTCAAAAAATCCATTTTGACATCCATTTGCCAAATTTCATAGTCATAATATGCAACAATGGATAAAGTTATACATATGGATTTAAGCATAATAAATAGAGATAAAGTTTCATCATAATCAATGCCCTCCTTTTGGGTGTATCCTTTTTCCACTATCCTTGATTTGTAAGTCTCAACCTTTTAATTAGCACTTCTTTTTCTCTTATAAATCCATTTACGTCCTATGGGTCTTATGTCCCTAAGAAGATCCACAAGTTCCCATACAGAATTAAAATACATTGAATCTATTTCAAGTTTCTTGACTTCTTACCATTTCTCTTTATCATGATCCTCAAAAGCTTGTTTATATGTAAATGGATCATCATTATAATCATCAAATGTGATAATAAATGGTTCTTCAATAATATTATATCGAGAGGGTAATCTAATAACTCTCCCACTATGATGAGGCAATAAAGGTTCTTGATTTAGAGTGGTGGTTTCCCTTTGTTAACTTTCAACAATAATGTCATTTTCTTTTGTGATAGGCTCATTTAGCAATTCTTTGAGTAACACCTTACTTCAAGGATTGAAATCTTTCATATATTCTTATTCAAGAAAAGTAGCATTTGTCAATATAAATACTTTCTTTTTTTAGGGCTATAAAATAAACCTCCTCTTATACCTTTAGGATATCCAACAAATATACATACTTCTGAACGTGATTCCAACTTATCTATTTTTGCCTTCAATACTTGTGTCAGACATCCCCATATATAGATGTGTCATAAACTAGATTTACGCCCACTCCATAACTCTAAAGGTGTCTTATGTACTGATTTTGAAGGTATAATGTTCAAAATATACTTTGTAATTTGTATTGCATAGCCCCAATATGAATTTGGTAAGGTCAAGTAACTTAACATTGACCTAACCATATTGAGCAATGTTTGATTTCTTATTTTAACTACACAATTTTTTTTGTGGAGTTGTAGGTGCAGTGAGTTGTGATAGAATTCCATTCTCAATTAAATAATTTTTGAATTCTATATCTAAATACTGACCGCCATGATCTAATCAAAGTATTTTCAATGACTTAATTGATTTTCAACATCAGCACAAATCTTATTTTCTTGTTAAACATAACCATATCCTGAATAGTCATAAAAAAGGACAATATATTTATAACCACCTCTAACTTGTATATTAAATGGACCACAAATATCTAAATATACAAGTCTGAGTCTTGATTTTGCTCTTTCACTTTTTCTATAAAAAAGTTCTCTTAGTTATTTTTCCTTCTAAATAAGATTCACAGACTGGTAGATTTTCGACCGTCAGTTCTCTTAAAGGACCATCCTTTACTAGTCTTTCAATCCTATTTAAGTTGATATAACCAAGTCTAAGATACCATAGATATGTATTATCTTCATATGAAATATTTTGCCCTCTTTATTTTGGTTTTTCAACTTTGACCATTTTAATGTTAAGAATTAAGTTTTTAGTGGGCTTTAACAGAAAAAGTTCATTTTCCATTATTGTAGAACAAATATTCAAATCATTATTAGAAATAATAATCTCATTATTATAAAAAGATAGTCCTAAATACTAGTCAAACAACTTTGAAATAGAAATAATATTTCTAAAAAACCCTAGAATAAAATAAACATTATTTAAAACTAGATATTTATTTTCAAATTTAAGCCTAATGGCTCCCACTGCTTGAGCTAATATTGTACTTCCTATCCCTACTCTCATAACATGTTCTATATTAGCAAGCCTCCTCTAAGAACTAAGCATCTTCAATGAAGAACATATATGATTTGTTGCACCTGAATTAACTATCTAGGATGACATATCATTTTCAACTAAACATGTTTCAAGAACTAGTAAACAAAATTTACCTTGCTTATCCTTCTTTTGCTCTTTTAGCTCCGTAAGATACTTATTGCAATTTCTCTTCTAATGCCCTTCAATCCAACAATTAAAACATTTTCCTTTGGGTTCCTTTTTAGAGCTTTTGTTCTTTTTATTGATTTTATTCTTTCCTACCTTTATTTCCTTTAAAAAATTTTGTATTTTAATCTTTCATCTTTCCCTTATTGTTTTTAGAACTTGAAGAAGATAAACTTCAACAACATTTGAATCTGGCGCTTTTTCTTTTGAAATTTATTCAAAAGTTTGAAAGTCAATTTATAATTATGTAAGGTTATACTTCAGACGATTCATAAAGTAATTTCTCTTGAATTACAAAATTCATGAGGAAAGAGTTTCTAAAATCAATCCCACTTGAGTTACCTCATCAATGATTGCTTTATTAATCTCAGCTTCACGAATATAATTTATCATTTTTAGAACATGTTCTCGAACTGAGACATTCTCTTTCATTTCGGAATTCATAATTACTTTGATAACTTCATGATAATCTTGTTCAAAAGGTTTTTCATATATGGATTGGAGAGATTCCATAATCTTATATGTAGTCATCATATTTTCATGTTGCAATCTTGGCACGTCAGACATGCTAGCAAGTAGATAACACCTTGCATTATTATTTGATTCAATCCATTTTTCATAGGCATCTTATATAATATGAGAAACATTAGCAGCAGGTGGTGGAGGACATTCCTCAATCAGAACAAATATGTGATTTTTACAAATCAACACAATGTTCGTATTGCTTTTCCATTTCATAAAATTTTCCCATGTTAACTTTTTATTTGATAAGACTGTGAGAATGTGATTTGGCATGATAACTAAAATAAATAAATAAACATTTAAAAAATTTTAGTATGACATATCATTTATATTTGAAATATATCCGCATGATTTATATATAAATGATCTATGCCTCAAACAAATTATGAAAAATTTGTTAATGCCATAATTATACTAATTTTATCAATAATTTGCTGTCGTAAGGTAAGGCATATTATTATAAAACTAAATTGATAATTTATCAATTAATAAATAAAATCATAAATATCTCATATTATCTTTACTTATTAATAACTATTTATATGGACAAGATATAATTAACAAATTTAATATATATCTTCACGAGTGTGACCCATTATTTTAATTTTCTAGAATTTAATTTAAAATTTCTGCCGTAGAGTAGGTCAATTTTAAAATATATCACAAAATTTTATCTATAAGAAATCAACCTTATTATTGAATTAAATGGGCACCTTTCATAGGGGAATAAAATCAATGCATTGTTAGGCGCCACTTAAAAGTCACGATGTTGAATTAATAATGGAGAACAAGAGTTTTATAGTCATAATCCCGCTCCCACTCATTATTTATTTTATCATATAAAATATAAGAAAAAACATTCTTGACTAATGTTAATATTATCAAAATCATAAAGTTAATTTTACTAAAGAAATTTCAAGATCTACTTCAGAGTTTCTTGGCTAACAAAAATTGATACATAAACTCTTTTCAAATATCTTTTGCATAAACAACACTTGCATTTCATTTAAAATAAAATTTGAGAAATACTCTACTTCAAAATTAATAAAATTTATTGCAACAATTACATAATTATCAGATATATTACATTTAATCATTTTTTTATCTTATGAATAAATTGATTATAATGTCGGCTTAATTTATCTTATAAAATAAGAATTTTAATAATGCAGAAAGATTAATCCAGTAATAAACTATAGCTCTGATACCAATTGTTTGATCTATATATACATATATAAAAGCAAAAATCAAAATTAGGATTTTAGAAAATTAAATTTAGACTTTCTCTATTTTAATTTCTTAAGAACTAATAATTTTAAAATATGAAATAAAGATAATTTACCGAAATGTTGATTGAGACACTACAGGAAAATGTCTTATTACTGTCGAATTTTTTCGGTGGAACTATGCTCGCTGAAAATGGTGACGATGTTACCGGCGGAACATATTTGACGAAAATTTTACGGTGGTCTTTCTGGCGACCTACCCACTGCAAACATACCGGCTGAGAATTCACGACTCATGCACATGTTTTATAATTTAATAGGCGCATGGTTAGCCGATAAATTTTGGCAAGCGTATCAGCATTTGTTGCATCGACTTAACTTAAACACGACGAAGTTAAATCGGCAGACAATGCCGGTAATAATACCGTCAGAAGCGCTGCCAAAAATCTGCCGGTACTTATCATATATCGGGCGAGCCCTAGGGCTGCCTTTGCATTTCTCTATTTCATTATTTTTCGCTCCAGTCTCCCCTTCATTACTATTCAACTTTGCTCCGAAGTCTTCTGGCTATTCAATTTTTCTCAGATGATGGCAATCCTGGCTATTCAACTTTGCTCCAACGACTTCGCTCCAATGACAGCACTGTTCGCTGGCGATTCGACTTCGCTCCGATCCGACGCCTTTAGAATTTACTCCTTCGTCGCGGTTCGACTTGCTCCTCCAATGATGTTCGACTTTGCTCCTTGGTCGGTGTTCGACAGTGTTGCTATTCGACTTCGCTCCATCGCTCCTTCCACCACAGTTCGACTTGCTCCTTCGACCCTATTCAACTTTGCTCCTTTGCTATGATCCTCGCTCCTTCGACCGTGCTCAGGTAACTTTCTCTCTTTCATACTATTTGACTTCGCTACTTTGACGACCGAACTTCCACATTATCACTCGATGACCTATCTTCCACATTAATGCTTGCTCGTTTGTTATGTAGGTAACTTGTTCGACTTCGCTTGCTGGAACGGTTGTACAATATTTTAAGGGGAGATCGCTTGCTGTGCAGGTAACTTTCTTTCTTTCTCTTGTAACATTGCACATGCAGTAATCATCATCATTTTTTATAAAAGAAATGATCATATACATGAAAAAGTTGGAGTAGCTCTTATGGAAGATAAGATTAGAGAGAGTTGCCTTAAATGGTTTGGTCACATTAAACGGAGGCCTTATCTAGTGATGTCGTCATTGTTGATGTGTTGGAATTAGCTAGTGATATGCATAATATGTGGGAATTAACTAGTGATATGCATATATAATTATGATCTCTAATTATGCTAGTTGATTAGAGAGATGTCCATTCCGAGATCTCAGACGGAAGTTGATATATTATAGAGATGTTGTAACCTTAAAGATAGGTGAGATCTCAGACAGAATTTGACCTTAACCGCGGTTCGACTTGCTCCTTCGACCGTGTTCGACTTGATGAAATTTGACATTTTCAATTAAATGCATAACTTAAAACCATTGAAGCGTCATAACAACATTAGTTCCAATAAATGTTACAACATTATCTAATATATTCAAATTATATATAGGTCATATTATGGATATAAGAACTCAACGAAGTTGGATGTATAATCGATTGGAACAAGGACGAAATACATTAACGGATGAGTTCATTAGAGGGGTGAATATTTTTATCAGACAGCTTATCAACTACCCAGTTTCATCTCAGATGGAAAATTTTGTTGCCCGTGCTCTAAAAATAAAAATCTGGTGTACCTAAGCCCAGATGACATTACTGTTGATCTATATCATCGAGGCTTCATGCCAAAATTTTGGTATTGGACTTCACAAGGTGAGTGTGAACCACATTTCAATTCTCAATGATTCCCATCAATAAGTGCTACTATAGATGTGGAAGAATAATCATACCTAATCTTGAGGACTTAATTCACGATGCAAGTGGAGCACAATTTGAGCAATATACAGAAGAGTCACCTAAAATACTCAGAGTTAGCTTAGCCCGCCTATACCTACTCCTGCAGCCACTACTCAGAGCCAGCCTAGCCCACAACTCTACTCACCAGACCCACACTTACCTTCACTGGACCTTACGCAGACTACTCCTTTCTGCCCCTACTTCCCACCACCAACTTCTCATGGGGTCTATCCTACATAACTGCCATATTCATATCCACCATATGTCCCACCACCTGCTCAGCCCTCTACAGCACTACCTCAATCTTCTATAGCACCACCTCAGCCTACTACAACACCACCTTAGCCCGCTACAGCACCACCTCAGGCTGCTGCAGTAGAGCAGGCGACAGAGGGTCACATATTAATTGAACCTGATGGTGACATATAAGTACTAATTTTATTTTAGCCATACAAATAAAATTGAATTAATTTTTCTGACAAGTAATATATTTCTCTCAGGTTTCATCCATCAAAGGAGGCAACGCATAAAATACTTGACATAATACGGAGCAGATATGATGCTCCTTATATTTCATGGAAGAAACCCCAAAAGAAGTATGGAACATGTGGTTTAGAGAGTTTGAGGTTTGTTATTATATATATTTTTGTATTATATGTAATTTACATAATCTAAAAAAATTATTTATTCTTTATTGTATGTGTTTAAATGCAGAAAAAGTTTTGTTGGCTGCCACAACATAATGATAAAATCAAAAAGAATTTTGAGAAGCATGGCTTGACTCGCATGTGAGACATGTTTACTGATATTAGAAAGGCAGGCTAGCGACCACTCTGGATTGATGAGGGTATATGCGCAGAGTTGAGCACTGCTTGGGGTAGCCCAGATTATACCAGGTGGAGGGATCATAATAGAAAGAACAGAGCTTATGATGTTGGGGGCTTGGGTAGTTCCTTTCATATAGGAGGTTCTATTCCTCATACTGAGCATATAAGATGTTTGGTAAGGCAATTTAAAATATTTAATAATTTTCTTTAATTACAATACTAACATATGTTCTTCATAGAAAAGGGTATTGGATAGAGAACTGACTCCTGTTGAATTGCATAGTGAACCAATAAGCGGCAGGAGGACTAGAAATGGGTTGACGAGCAAGTGAGGAAAGCTTATGTAAGTATGTAAGTTTTATTTTTGCGTTGTTATGTATAAAAAGCTTAATTTTTATTAACTTTCATAGGAGGAGTGCACACAGCTTTGAGAAAGTCAGGCTGCAATAGCTGAAGGTTCTTCTACTGGATCAGCAGAATATTCTGACTACCACACTTGGCAGCAAGCGGTAGGAGGAATGCAGCACGGCAGAGTATACGGGTTAGGCTCGCAAGCTTATGCATATGAAGGGCAGACATCTAGTGTTTCCAATTTTTCATCTAGTACACATGATTCTTTATGTACCCAATAGATAGTTGCCCTTACAATAGAGCTAAAATAGGAAAGGAAAGCACAAACGGATTGGCAGATGCAAATGCAGCAGCAGTAGATGCATATGCAGCAACACCAAGCTCAAATGTTAGAAGAAATACAAAAGATGAGGGAGCAGCTGAGTAGTGGGAGGAGTACAACATTAGCTGAGGAAGGAACTGAATCAGAGTAGATATTATTTATCTATTTTACTGATGTGGACATTTATTTCTATATGTTTTATGTCATGTTTATATATGTGTTGTTTGAACATCTTCATTTCTGTTTATTGTGTACATGTTTAGTTAATTGTTGTTTGGACATGTTTGATTATGTAATTGGTGATGTTCTTGATCAGAATTTGATGTATAAATTCAAATTGTGTTGATGAAACTTGTGTTGTTTATATGTGTTCTTTTATGCTGGTTTTTTTTTGTGGAAATCCGTTTCTAAGGAAAGGAAGGTTTTTTTCTTTGTGTTCCAGGTTTCCGCCAAAATTTATGTCGGACACTCTGTCGGTATGATGATATGACATTTACGGTGGATATTATCCGATGGTTACGAATCATCTTATCAACAATGAAAGATCCGCTGGTAAGTCCGGCGAAATAAAAAATGAAAAATTGTGCTACGGCGAGATTGACCTTTTTTCACCAGAAATACCACTGGAAACATGTTTCCGGCGCAATTTGTGTGCAGGCAAAAATTTTTGACTCGCGATAATCTAGCGAAGGGTTTTTTAATGGAAATTCACCAAAAATTAATAATTTCCAACGCATTTTTGTTGATACCGACAGATCTAGTTCGCCGGTATAAGCATGTTTTCCTGTAGTGAGATACTAGATCTTTTTTATCAAAAAATTGATTGAGACCATAAGTCTTCTTCTTCTAATCACCTCATCAAATATATTTTAGTGAGTGGGCACAATCAATCAATTATTTATGAACACTCTTTCTTTTCAATGCAATTTGTGTTATCAACACAATTAAATTCTTCAAAAAGAAAAGACTAACAAACTAATATTTCTCTCATATATCATCTTTCATCTCTTATGAAGGAATCATGTATCTATTATTCCCTCTTTTTTTCATGTAGAACTTAATTCTCCTTTATAAGAAAAGTTTACTTTTTTTCATAAGCTCCTTTTCATAATTCATGAAGCATTTTCAATCTATATTAAAATGATACTTATCATGACACATCATCAACCTTATCTTTAATGACACATCATCATCTTTATCTTTAATGACAACATCATCTTTATCTTTTAATATTAAAAGATACTTATGATGAGTCATCATCATCATCTTTATGAAGTTTGATATAATAAAAATAAAAGGCGATCATAAAGGCATTACTAATGTAATCATAATTTAACATTTATGTTATGTCACATTCATAATGATACTAATTAATTAATATATAATAGTGCTTAGGTGATGAAGAAGAGACCTATGGACTTATAATTGAACCTCAAATAATTTAAGCATTAATTTAACTCTTAAATTAATAAATTAAAATTATTAATTTTAATATTATTCCATTATAAATCTGAAATTGTACTTTTGAATTTATAGTATAATTTACTCAATTTAAAAAAATTGAATTGTTCATTGATTTAATCATTACATATAAAATAATCCTCCATAAAAAGTTCATAATTAGAGCTAGGTAATTCTATCACCTCACTAATTATATCTTAGTCCTAGAATTCAAATTAATTCTCTAATGAATAATAAACCTTGTGATCTCATCACAAAATTTTAGCGCTCGATTGTTTAGGTTCTGAATTAATTATTTAAGGGAACTAATTTTCTAACTTAAAAAAATTAAAGGAATGGATTCCATATCTAAATATTAACATTCCTAAATATTTGTTTCATTGTGTTTATGAGATACAAGAATTGAATTTATTTCTTCCAAACTATTTTAGAGTAAGTCAAAAAACTAAATGCTACAAATAGGAATTTATTAGTAACTTAGGATTAAGAATGCTTTATATATGGTCATCTCTATGATTAATTTTAAATTCTCTATAGTTAAAATAGAATTTATTAGAGAATTCAAAATTTATCTAGTTTAGTTATATATAATCATATTATATAAGTATCACCATCCTTAATAACTCCATATCAAATAATATGGATAAGAATATTCCATTCTTAATGTTGATGGATGGTACTAATTAAATATAATTATAATTCCAACTATAATTAATTATTATGAACTTGCTTTGATTATTATCCATAACTAAATCCTCTTGTATATAATTATATACTGAATTATGGTTACATAAATAATAATGAAATAAAAATATTATATCAAATAATAATATTGATACATGCTAAACTTGTCTTTAAATATTTATTTCTATAGAAAATATATTATAAAAATATTTATGTAGATCATATTCCCTAATAAATACTAGGGTGATAACACAAGGGATGTACTCCACCACTATTTGATTTATCCCTAAGGAATGAAAGCACGATGAGTCACATCTAACCTTGAGGAGAAGAAACCTAGGTTTTTGGAGTTTGAGATTTAGAAAATTTTGATTCAAAACTAAACTGTGTTTTATTAATTTAAAAGTCAAGCTACAACAAGCTAGTATTTCTTAAGAAAATACCCATTGATTGGCAACATTTGGTGATTTCCTATACAATTAACTTGCTAATATGGGCCTCCTTCGTGGACTTTCTATATGATAATTGGTCCTTACCACGTTAATATAAACATTCAAAGAACCATAGCCAAGTCTCCTACTTGAAAAATTCTAGGTCACACTAACGTTTTGTGAGCTTTAACCATTTGTGCTTTATATAATTCTAAGTTTTGTTCAGCTTGGAGGTGATACTTTTTAAAGCCTTTGAGCTCTTCTAAATAGAGTGTTGCATTTTGTTCTATTGTAATTTGATTATGTATTATAATCCTTAGGGAAGGAAATTGCACTTCTAAAGGGAGAATAGACTCGGACACACACACTAAAATGAATGGAGTGGATTAGATTGGGGTCTTATAAGTTATCTGCTGGACACACAAGGCTTTGATCAACCTCTCATCCCATTGAATTTTGTTATTATCTAGGGCCTTTTGGATGATTTGTATTATGGTTTACTTAATGGCCTCAGTTAACCCATTAGTCCAATAGTAATAAATTATTGAGTTTCTCCAATTAATACCATGGAATTTTGCAAAGATAATAGTTATTATAAACTTTAATGTGGACCCATTATCAGATATGATCATGCAGGGTATGTCAAATTGATTTAAGATATGGACACAAAAGAATTTCATGACATGGTATGATGTTACATGGAATAAGGAAATTATATTCACCCATTTGGATAAGTAATCAATTAAAATAAAATGAAGTAATTACCCCTTACAGAGGGAGGGTTAATAGGTTCGATAACATTTGTGCCCCAACTCTCACAAGGATAGGAAGCTATCATGGGATACAAAACATAAGGCATCTAACACAAAACCACACTATGAACTTGGCATTGATGATAACATTTTACAAAATTCATAAAATTATTAATCATCGTGGGCCAATAATATCAATTTTTTTTAATTTTCATTTTCATCTTAGGACTTGATTGATGAGCATCGCATTGTCTAGAATTGACCTTGTTCATAATCTTCAGGGCCACCTACTTATATAAATAAAGTAGCCACATCTGATTGAATGATCAATGATATAGGGTTTTTTTTTAACAGGTGCATAAGAGGGCACATTTCATAATTTGATTGACAAGGGACCTACCATGAGAGAGCTTGCCTTCTTTAAGGTAATCAATAAAAGATTATGTCCAATCAATTTCTTCATCAATTATTTAAGAGGTACATAGGACTTGAGAAGATTTCTCGTTGATGTTCTTCAGATCTAAAGGAGCTAGGACTTGATGATCCTAAATATTTATAGAAATGGATCTACTTCTGGGCATGCAAATTCTTTTACAATATTTACTATGGCATCCATCTCAGAATTGCTTCGACATTGAATATTATTCAAAGTTATAATAGGAATCTTCTCAAGTTAGTGATTTGTGTGCTAATGGTAATTTAAAAGCTTTGAATTATAGACCTCATAGGTTCATGTAATCTAGTTGATAACCAGTTAAGAATCTCTAAAGATTTTTATTTCTTTTATATCCATCAGTATTATAAGTTCCAAAACACTTATGAGAGCTTCATACTCATCCTCATTATTTGTGCAGGTCTCTGATAAGTGATAGGGGAAATGCATCATTCCATTGTCTGGTAACATAAAAATTAGGCCAATTTTGACTTTTTTAGGAATGTTAGATTTTTGTGTATTATGTCGCTAGGAGGATGTTGCACCAACAAAATATAATTCTCAAACATGATCATTAGATTCCTCAAAACTCATGATTTGTTTGTAAGCTAAATCATCATTTAGAGGAGATTCCATCAGTAGGGGTGAGCCATAAGGAAGTCAGCAATGGCCTGCCCTTTAATAGCATGTAAGGGAATGAAAGTTATTTCAATTTGAAGTAATATTATAGACCACTGTGTAATGCATCTTGTTAACATAGGTTGGATCATTAGATATTGCAGTAGATTGACTCTTGAAATCAAACATACCTGATAAGAAAGCATATAGTGCCTTAGCTTTTGGGCTGTAAAAATTAAAGATAGCTGGTACTTTTGAATGGAAGGATACAAAATTTGTGTAGGAAGAAGTTATAGGCTTAGATAGTAGAGGGCATTTCTTTTCCCTCATCATTTACATGAGCCAACAAGGCACCAAGTGAATCATGTAAGGTTTAGGTATAGAGAATAAGAGGTTTCCCTAGAATAGGGGCTAATAACACTAGTAGATTAGTAAGATATTATTTGATATCATCAAAGGTGCTTTGATATTTCTCATTGATATGAATTTTGTATATTTTTTAGCTAGAAGAGAAAAGAGCTAACATCTTCCAAAGAGATTAGAAATGAACCTCCTTATATATGCTAACCTTCCTTGTAGAGACCTTAGTTTAGTAAGGCTTATAGGAGGCGACATATTAAGATGGCTTTGATCTTAGCAAGAGATATTTCAATTTCACGGTGCCTCACTAAAATCCCAAAATTTTTCTTGAAGTAATGATGAGAACACTCTTTAAAGAGTTCATTTTGAGGTCCTAGTGGTGAAATAACTCAAAGATGGTTCTTAAGTCATATAATTGAGACACTTTGAGTTTGATCTTGATGACCAAAATTTTTATGTATCATTCAACTTATTATGAATAAATTCATCAAAATTTTGGGTCATGGCCAGCTAGTAAGTTGCACTAGAACTTTTAAGGCTAAATGACATCACCTCGTAATAAGAGATCCTAATAAGGGTTTTGAATGCAGTGTTCCTCTCATCTTCCAGGGTCATCTTGATTTGATTGTAACAAGATGAGCCATCCATAAAGTAGAAAATGATATACAAAGAGATAATGTCCAATATGACCTTATGTATGGGAAAAGGAAACTCATTCTTAGGATATGCCTTATTCATATAGCTATAGTAGACACAAATCCAAATTTGACCATTCTTCTTTCAAATATGTACGACATTGACTACTCAAGAGGGATATTATTCCTTCATAATAAATTTTTCCTCAACCAATTTATTTTTTTTAGAAATGACTTGTTGCTCAATTTTTAGGCACATGCATTGAAGAGCTTGCTTAACAAGAATAACAATATGTTAAAATTCAAATTTATGAGTTACTACGTCAGTGAAAAGGTCTGACATTTTCTCGTATGTCTAGGTGAAGCTATCACTGAAATTAGAGAAAAGTTAGATTAGATCCTTTTATTTATCTTCACTCAATAAATAAATTATGAAAGTAAGGTGATGGTTATCATGTATTCCAAAGTTCATATTTTTAAGTTTGTCAACTGTTGATTTAATACTTTATTTAAATTAAGGGGTGCTTCCCGAACATGTAGTTCATCTAGATTTTTAGATGTCCCTAAATAAAGTTCATTAAGGTGGTTGATGATTTTTGTAGGGTCCTTCTCATATTCAAGATGACTAATCATCACCAGATAATATTCATCATTGTCAAAAGAATTAATGGTATAAAAGCTGTCACCATAACTTAAATTTCTTTTATTTTTTTATGCCAGAGGCTTTGTGGTATATGGCTTGACCCTTGGTCCATTGAACTAGTGTGAGACTTTTAGATATATAATTTTTGACACACAAAGGAAAGTAGCAATGAGGTAATTCCATTAATTCACTAAAATCTATCTCCTCAAGGATTAGATCATCTTCCTTCCTTAAGGTGGAAGGGCTAGGGAAAATCTTTTGGACATTCCTTACTTCATTCTGTAGATTAGGAGGGTCCTTAAATACTAACCTTGAAACCCTGCCAATAGATAATGAGGTTAAGATTAAGTCTTCAATTCTCATACTCAGCTTTACATACATTGTTAATTTAGGCTCTTCAAAGTAAACTTTTAAAGTGTCACCCTCAGGAATACTATCCTTTTCTAATATAAGATCAAATTTTGGATGAGGATTTATCTTTTAGTAAGAAAAAGGAATTCTTACATCTCATCATTTTGATTCATCATTTGAGTTTAACTCTAAATTAATGCACATCAGGGGTGTTTTTCTTTCAAGTGAAGCACAACCTCGACCATGTCCTCTTTGGGAATCCTCTTACCTATTCCATGCTATCGACATCATCTTAACTATTTGTTTATTTTCTTTTTAGCTTTTATCTTTTTATCTTTTTGATTTTTAATTTCCTTTTGAGCTTTACATATTTGTGTTCTCCTCTTTAATTTTCATATCTCCTTTAGGATAAGTAGTGGACCCTTTAACTGTGCAAGATGGATTGCCCTCATAGATTCCAACCTTTTTAATAGAGAATGGTGTCAAATAACCTTTAATTATGTATTTAATGGTGTCTTGTTGTTATATAATATGTTGGTGTAGGGTTGATGGAACCATCCTATACTCTTGGATCCAGGGCCTACCTAGAACTGCATTGTAGGACATAACCAAATATATTATGTGAGGCTTAGCTTCTAGTTTTAACTTTCCAAACTCTAAATGGAGTGTGATTGAACCTAAAGCATTCTCTCCATTCTCTCCATTCTCATTCTTTCCTTGTAACAACATTTTATTAGTGGTGAGCTTATGTTTTTGCACTTTAAGGTATGCGGTAGTCTTTATATTAATCATGTTAACTGATGAACTTGGATCAGCAAGGACTCTGGATAATTAAAGTGGGCTGTCATGATTGGAAGTTTCTTGAAGTCCTCATCAGAAAAGGTTATCCATGGGATTTCTTTGAAGTATAGAGCTTCATCATATAAATTCAAAGCTACTTCTGCTATGTAAATATATGGGTTGAGAAGTGCTTTGATTATGGTTTCCCTTAACTCCTTAGGGAGAATAAGGGTATTGTAGAGACTCAACTTAGCAGGCAACTTCCTAAGATGAGCTAACATGTTAAAATTAACCTTGGGAAAATCAAGATTAGGACATAGTGGATTGGATAGATGATTTTATTATTGAGGAAGAATTTTAATTGGATCATTAGAGATAACATATTTTTCTTTTTTTGAAAAGGAAGCCTAGTGCGTAAGAATTTACCACTATGAAGTTCTAACTCCATGATCTCTTTGGGAGAATAAATTATGGAGGGGTATATGCTCTCCTTAAGCGATGGAATATCATTTTATGATGCGGAATTTGAATCTAAAAAATCTATCATGATAGGACTCCCTTGAAAGTTAATTTTGGGGGTCTCAACATCTGATAAAATCTTAAACTTGACTCCCTCTTTTGAGGTTAAATTTAAAAAATTGAGTTGTTAAGGATCTTGAATGATCAATACTTTGTTTTGATTTTCTTCCAAGGAAGATTTATTTTTGTTTTGTTCTCATGATAAATCATTTAAATTTATGCAGAATGATCTTTTTCATTAATTTTTGACCCTTGGTCTTTGATGGGCCAATGAAAAATTAAGATAATATTAGTGGTGATAGTGTTTTATGTCACCATCCATTGCCTGAATACAACTCTCATCAATATATTTTATGTCTATAAAAGTTTCACTCTTTTTCTTTCTTTTTTTATTTATAATAGTTCTTTTAATTACTACAGAGGAAACCATCTCAACATCCTTTTTTGATGCTTCCAACTCAACCTCCAAGATCGGGTCCCGGGCTCTCATTGGTCGGTACTGAGAAACATAAAAAGATTTATTAATTAACTTTTTAAATGCTAGGGGTAGAACAATATCCCAACAATCTTCAGTTGATAGAGAAATATTAGAGTGTCCACCTAAATTGTTTTTATTGACCCCTAATCTAGATTTACCAAATACTCCTTAGGAGTTATAATGTTGCCTTATTTGAAATTTCTCTCAAGCTAGTCCTTAAAGATAAGGCAATCTTTGATTATTTGGCCCAACAAGGGATGGTAGGGGATAAAATTTGTATCATCCCTCTTGTTTTACTCTACCAGCTTCTTGGCCTCCAACAATCTAACGTTTGGCTTCTTAAAGAGACTCTTGAATAATTTTCTTTTTGATTATCTTTTAAATGTATAGACTTTCACCAATATCTCTTTAAAATAGATCAAGAAAGGCTCCTAGCATATTAAGGGGTTACCTAAAATAGTTATTTTTGAATTATTTGTGGTGGAGGGCCATTTGATTGACTATTAGGTGGTTTCTTTCCCTTATATACTATAGAGAATGTAGATGCCCTCTTCTCAAAAGACTTCAAGGGTTTGTTTGACTTCTTCTCAGTTGATGGATCCCTTAAGAATGACATCTAAGAAGCAACTTTCTATAGGTTATTCACCTTATTATGAAGCTTTTCAAATGTTTTTATGGTGAAACCTTTAAGAGGAAAAATAAAGCCAGTGGATATTCTTCAAAAGATTTTCCACTATGTGTTGCTCTTGCACCTATGGCTCACACTTCATAGAGAAATTTTTCCAACTCAAGATATACTCAGTTGAAGACTCTCTTGACTTTTGCTTCTCGATGAGTAGATCACCCATAGTTATGTTGAGCTCTAGAGAATCCCTTGAAGAATAAACCCTCCAACTCAGTAAAAGTCCTCACTAAATGTTGACCTCATTCTTGTATGAGGTCACTCTTACCTCCTCCCTGAGTCCTAGATCCTAGGATCTTTCTAGCTCCTAGCCCTTAGGTTCAATTCGAATCTTAATTCAATCCAAACCCAGAATCCTTAGGCTAAAGACTTAGGTTCTAAAGCCCTTCCTAGGTGATTTTTCAACCACCTTGAAACCCAGTCAATTGACATCTGATTTAGGGTCTGTCAATTACATATTGATGTGACATGTCTCTAATGTCAACCCTCCAAATGTGAGCTCATTTGGAGGACTCTAACCCCATAAACTCAATCCCAATCCAAAGGCTGTAAAATCTTCAGATATTTACAGTCTATGCCACTGAACATACCATTCAATAGATCTTAACCCTAGAGCTTTCTCCATAGCTTCTAGTCACCTCCAGACCTTTGATTATAACCCATTGAGCAGTAAACTGCATTTTGTTCAGACCCATTTTGACCCCTGGTTGACCATGGGGTCAAAATGACCAAAATACCCATATGGGATTCAAATGCCCATTTCAACTCAAATGAACTCCAAATTGCTTGGAACCACTTCCAACAAGTTTCAAATGCCAAACCCAATCTCTTGGATCCAAACCTAGACATTGGGTCAACCTAGTTGACCAAGTCAACCAAGTTTGACCAATTAACCCATACACCTCTTTTCATCCAAACTCATGGATCTAAACCACTCCAAATCCAGTTTAACCCAAGGGATGACCCCTTTGGGCATCCAAGAGACCCCTCTTGGAGACCCAAGACTTGGGTTCACTTAGGTTAGCCATTTGGCTTGACCTAAGTGACCAAAGAGAGGTCTCTCTTGAGCCATCTCTCAACCTTAATCAAATTGAATCCAAATCATGGTGCTATTGGGTTCCCCTTGACCCAATGCACCTCCCTGAAAGTTCGATGGGGATGTTAAGCCCTATGAACTTAGTCCCAAACTAACCAAGAGGGGGGGGTGAATTGGTATTTTAAAAACTTCTTTTTAAAACAAGGAGTTAAAATCATATAAACCAAATCACACCACGAAAATAATGCGGAATTTAAACGTGCGGAAGCAAGAAAAAGAACACAGAAATTTATAGTGGTTCGGTCGACTCGACCTACGTCCACTCCTTGGAGGCACCCTCCAAGTATTGCACTACACAAAAAGTGACTCTCCTTTAGCCCCCACGGCTAGGTGGAGAAACCCTTACAAGAACCTCCTTTTTGCCACCCCGGCAAGGCAGAGAACCTATCTCCTTTTGCTTCCTCCTGAAGCTGGCAGAGAACCAGAACCAAAAGCAACACTCCTTACCTCTACCGACCCTTCCACGGACGAGAAACTCTAGACGAAGACGACGCAGAGAGATCCTTGAAGCAACCCTTGTGACACCCCTCACAAGCTCCCCCTCACAAGATCCTCTCTCTCTCTTCTCTCTCTCTTTCTCTCCTCAAGGCCTTCTTAGGTCAAGGCAGCAGCAAAAGGTTTTTTTTAAAAATGTTGAACAAGAGCTCTTTAAATAGAAGAGCTTCAAAAGAGCTCATTAATTGCAAGTTGCCGACTTTATCGTCCAGGCCGATCTGGACATCGGCCTGGCCGATCAGTACAAAACCATGAAGATCGGCCAGAGCATAGCCCTGGATGTAAAGCTGGACGATTGAAAATTGGCTTGATCGTCCAGGCCGATCTCACGATCGTCCTGGCCGATCAGTTCAAATCAGAGGAAAATCGTCCTGACAATAGCCCTGAATACGGGCTGGCCGATATTGATCGTCCTGAAGTAACTTAAGGTTTTTGACTAGATCAGCCTGGCCGATCCTGCGATCGTCCAGGACGATATGATCGTATCAATCATCCTTAATTACTTCCTTGATTTTCTGAACAATTATGGCATAATTTGTGCATATCGTCCAGGCCGATCCGAGGATCGTCCTGGCCGATAATTTAAAGATATGGTATACCATACTTGTCTATGGCGGCTACTTCTTTCTGTTTTGAGCTTATCGTCCTGGCCGATACACGTATCGTCCAGGACGAACTGTTAACGTAGGCTGCCTTAATTAAGAATCCTTAATTAGACTTTCTGTTTTAAGCTGATCGGCCAGGCCGATCAAAGAAATCGTCCTGGCCGATATGAGTAAAACCAGAATTTCTAAGTCTCTCAAGTGTGTGTGTGAAGGGTTACAAAGCATCAGTCTTTTTGACTATTACAAGAGGACTCAAAAGGTAAAAAACAAAAGTACAGACTGACTCAACCCTAAACCTACGCATTTCTGAACTTGGCTCCTTTTTGATTATCCGATCGTCGATTCCTGAAAAGTTAGAAGCAACAAGCTGTCCAAGAAAAGCAGTGTTTGTCAATCATCAAAACATAAGACATGAAAAATAGATTTGCAACAATCTCCCCCTTTTTGATGATGACAAAATACAAGTAGGAAAATCAAAATAAAAAAGATTCATTAGAAAAAACAAAGTTACAACATCAACTTTTTCTTACCATATCCTATCCTACTCCCCCTTTTTGTCATCACAAAAAGAGAGTCCAGAAACAGTAAAAAAAAAAAAAAACAAACATCACGAAAGACTACTACAAAAAGACAAGAAACAATAACTAAAAGCACGAACTAAAAGAACGAGGGATCCTGATCATCAGATGGAGGAGGTGGAGGTGGCTGCTGAAAGTAACTGGCAAGGGTAGTAAACTGAGCATTGAACCAGGCGATGTCCTGGTCATGCTGCTGCTGCTGGTGAGTGAGAAAACTGTCAAATCGAGCTAAATCCTCAGCGCGGTGATGCTCGTAGCGGGCGATGTCCTCAGAGTGTTGCTGCTCCTGGGCAGCAACATATGCATCAAATCGGGTCTCCCATCGATCAAACCTCTCAATCAACTGATCAACCGGTGAGTGTTGGTGGAGAGGGACAGGGTCAGGAAAGGGAGCTGGAGCGGGAGCCTCCTCCTCTCGAGCCCCCCGTGGTTCATCAGGGTGGAGACGAGTACTGTGAAGGGTGCTGAAGGAATTGTTTGAGTAGAAGAGAGTTGGGAAATCTGGTGGATTGGGATATTGAATTTGGTATTTGGTTTCAAGAACATAGGCTATGATGTGTCCTAAGGCTAGATTTGGCTTTCTTCTGTGGCCTGGATCACGAATTGTTGTTAGGTGATCAATGTAACGAAAAAATAGGTCAGCAGTGTTGAATTCCCTATGAGCCATGATATAGAAGGTAGTGAGGGAAAGTAGAGGGGTAATGTGGACACGGTCGCCGGCTTTTGGAATGACGGAGGTGCGAAGGACATGTTGGATTGTCCTAGCATCTCTGACTAAAGAGCTAGTCTCTCCAACATGGTAACGGACATTGGTCTGACAAAGAAAGTGATTTGCCGTGGACCAGTCAAGATCAGGGTCAAGGGCAATTAAGTGCAGCTTATCTCCGGTGGTGGATAGCTGTAAGAGATCAACACAGTCCTGATATGTGATTTCGACAGGGCGTCGATTCACATAGGAGGACAGGGCTGTGAAGGTGGAGTTGATGCGCAGGTTTGCAAAAAATTCTAGAAGGAACTCAGAATTGAAGGGGAAAACAAGAGACAGAATGAAGCAAAGGGAAGTGTGAGCGAAGAGATCCATTACCGGGTAAGAGATGTGGACTGGATTGATAATCTTGGAAACAGTGATTCCACATTCTTTATAGCGGTGATATGCAGCTTCATCTTCTGCTTCACGGAAACGAGGGTCAACCCTTGCCCTCGAGGAACTTCCATAGGTCTGACGGACGCGCTTCCCACCAGCCATTTGAGAGATCTTAAGCAAAAACACAAAGGAGAAGGGATGAGGAGTGAAAAACATGGCTGGATCGGCCTGAATTTAAAGAAACGTCCATATCGTCCTGGCCGATCGCGGAATCGTCCAGGCCGATATGTGTCAATAATTACGTACAGGCCGATTGGTCAAAAAGGCGGTCCAATCGTCCAGGCCGATCAGATATCGGCCAGGCCGATTAGACACAGGCTATCGGCCTGAAGAGTCAGTCCGGACGACCGTTGAAAAAGCAGATCGTCCGGGCCGATTAGGTGTATCGTCCAGGACGATGCACAATAATTGATCGTACCGGCCGAAGTTAAAATGTTTTAAATGCTTGCCACGTGTATCGTCCAGGACGAACAGTGGATCGGCCCGGCCGATGGTCCAATAATGGATTGTCCGGGGCCGAATTTAAAGATCAAAACGTACTGACACGTGGATCGTCCGGGACGATCCAGTGTATCGGCCAGGACGATGCACATAGAATGCATCGGCCAGACAAATATACTATCGGCCAGGACTATCACAATGAGTTTGATCAAATCGTCCAGGACGATAATGTATCGTCCAGGACGATGAATTTCAGTAAGCACAGAAAAGGTCAGCAGATGGATTTTGGAAAGAATTTGTCATATCGGCCAGGACGATATAAATATCGGCCAGGCCGATGTGACTAGAAATTGAAATCAAGAAAAGAATGGTGATGATCAAGACCCTCAAAAATAAAACAAAAGAAAAGACAGTAAAAGACACAAAAAGAGAAAAAATAAAACAAACACCGAATATTTTTGGATTTTAATTTTTCTTTTTTTTTTTTTTATGGAGACATCATATGAGAATTCTTTTCATGAATTTAAACTTTTAAAGTTTTAGGAGATCAAGAGGTTTAACAAAATCCAATTAGAAGAAGGTGGAAAAACTGATTTCATTTACCCTAGATCGGACATCCTTCAGGGTACAAAATTTTCTTAAAAACAACAGAGTCCTGACTCGGAATAACAAAAGGATAAGAAGATCCAATCAAGACATGTTAACAACTAAAATATCTTATAAATAATAAACCAAAATAGTTTTTCTCAATCATGGAATTTGAAATCAAATCGTTGAATGTATCACATAATCAATGAGTTTTCTAAGTTTTAAGAGTTTTACCAAAGAGATGATAGCTTGCATTTAGTGGGCTAATTTTATGCTTCTTTTCTCTTTTATTGGCTCTTTTGAGCATCTTTTGATTTTTGATACACTTTTGTGTATATGGTTTTCTTTTCAATTTGGCTTCATTGGCCTCTTTCCTTTTTTTGACTTTTGCAAGCTAAAAAATTCTTTAATATACCCTTAAAAAAAAACTTAGTTGTGAGTATATCCTCCAAATATTAGCGAATATGAGCTCTCTCTCTAACATAGGGAAGAACAATCCACAACACAAAATCAAAATCACGTGATGACTGCAATGGTAAGATTTCAAAAGCTTGAATGATATCAAAGAATTTTGACTATTATGCATAAGATGACTTAATGTAGCAAGATTAGAAGGATATCTTAAAAAGCCATTGGTTAAACTGAGTTTAGACTTTTTGTTTTATAAAAGAAAAATCATGCCACTAAACAAAGTCAGAAGAGGGAAAAACATCACCAGTTTACTCTCTTTAACTAATTTAGAAAAGCTAAACCCTATCAAAAGAAAAAACTCCAATATTTAAAAGCTTGAGAAGTTTCATCATATGGAATGCCAAAAAATAAAGTCCAAAGTGAACAAAGCAAAAGCAAAAAATAAGCAAACTAAAGACAACAAAGAGTGAACACAAAAACTAAAAAATAAAAGTCACACAAAAACTAACGATTTCAAGCACGTGATAAAACAACGGATTTTAGCAATTTAGCTGCAAGCCTCCTTATGTTCAGTTATCCTATGCTCCCACGAGGTCTTTGGTGAGAGCACATCTGCAAAACTCAACAACAGTTAGTTTTAGGAACCCAAACAGATTTGGGCTCCTTTTTAGAAAATGTAGAGTGCAATGCAGATGTAGTATGTATTGAATCATGCATCTTAGGTCTCCACACCCAATGTGTACTGCGGTGAACTGTGCAAGTGTGTGAGATGTGTCCTAGCATGCCACATGAAAAACATTGAATTCCAGGAAAAGGTTTTCTTAATTGGTTTGGGTAAAAATGCCTCTTCCTAGGTTCTGGCCTTTGATTAAAAGTTGGTGTCATCCTAGCTTTCTTACATGTTTCCAAATCATTTTGAATTCTCAAGTTAGTTCTTTTTAATGCATCATTCTCAATCCTCAAATTTTTCTCAATCTCTTTAGATTTCTTAAGATCATTGTTAAGTGAGATGTGTGAAGCTTTTAATGCATTACTTTTATCAACTAATTCCAAATGCTTTTTGTTTAATTCATCAAATTCATCAAGGAGAGCCATGTGATTTGAATCAATCGTTGCATGATCTTTGAGAAAAACTTCATGCTCTTTTTGTAGATTTGAATGTTCTAATTTTAGGCTAGCATGAGTTTTCTTTAATTTCCTATATGATGCATGGATTTTTTCACAAATTTCAAATAATTCATCATAGGTTGGTCTACATACCTCTTCCTCATCACTTTGATTTTCTCCCATGAAACACAAGTTTGTAGTCTCTTCCTCTGGTTCAGTCTCAGAGGAATCAGTACCAGATTCTGCCTAGAAGCCTCTTTGGATTTTCTTATTCTCCTTCCTAGACTTAGCTTTTTCCTCACCTTTTTCCTTTTCTTTGCTTGAATGATCTTGAAGTGTAGGACAATCGGCTCTTACATGTCCAGGTTTCCTGCATTCAAAACAAACAACATCAGAAGATCCTTTAGTATGTTTATGATCCTTACCTTTTCTCCAGTTTTGATGATGCTTTTATTTCTTCCTTAGAAAGCTTTTGAATTGCCTTGTGATGAAGGCAACTCCATCGCTTTCAGACCCGGAAGATTCAGAATCCGATTTGTGTGCCTTCAATGCAATTGTTTTCTCCTTTTTCTTCTCACCTGCATCAAGATTTCTTTAATTCACCCCTTGCTCGTAAGCAATGAGTGAGCCAAGCAAGTTATCAATAGAATAGGTGTTTAAATCTTTAGATTCAGTGATTGCAGTAATTTTTGCATCATAAGAAGAAGGCAAGCATCTCAAAATCTTGTTAACTTTTTCATAGTTCGAAAGTTCTTTTCCTAGTGCATGCAATGAAGTAGCAATTTGAGTAAACCTAGTGTACATGTCAGAAATCGATTCATGAGGTTTCATACGAAAAAGTTCGTAGTCATGCAAGAGAATGTTTAAACGGGATTGTTTGACTTCATTAGTGCCTTCATAAGTAATGCACAATTTATCCCAAATTTCTTTACCAGTCTTGCAAGTTGAAACACGCATGTAATCCTCAGATTTTAAAGCACAGAAAAAACAATTCAAACATTTCGCATTTAGTTGAGCTAAATCTCGTTCATCAAAAGTCCATTCGGTAAAAGCAACTTCAGTTTTAAAACCGTTAATTTCACGAGAAGGTGGAGAATAACCTTCTTGAATAAGCATCCACATGCGATAATCAGTAGATTGTAGAAAAGTTGACATGCGAGTTTTCCAAAAATCAAAAGGTAGGTTATCGAACAGAGGAGGTCGGGTAATAGAGTACCCTTCCGTAGTGTTGCGATTCCCAAAGTTAGACATGGATCAAATTCAAAAAGTTTTCAAACTTTTATTTTCGAATCAAGCTCTGATACCACTTGAAATTTCGATGGGGATGTTAAGCCCTATGAACTTAGTCCCAAACTAACCAAGAGGGGGGGGTGAATTGGTATTTTAAAAACTTCTTTTTAAAACAAGGAGTTAAAATCATATAAACCAAATCACACCACGAAAATAATGCGGAATTTAAACGTGCGGAAGCAAGAAAAAGAACACAGAAATTTATAGTGGTTCGGTCGACTCGACCTACGTCCACTCCTTGGAGGCACCCTCCAAGTATTGCACTACACAAAAAGTGACTCTCCTTTAGCCCCCACGGCTAGGTGGAGAAACCCTTACAAGAACCTCCTTTTTGCCACCCCGGCAAGGCAGAGAACCTATCTCCTTTTGCTTCCTCCTGAAGCTGGCAGAGAACCAGAACCAAAAGCAACACTCCTTACCTCTACCGACCCTTCCACGGACGAGAAACTCTAGACGAAGATGACGCAGAGAGATCCTTGAAGCAACCCTTGTGACACCCCTCACAAGCTCCCCCTCACAAGATCCTCTCTCTCTCTTCTCTCTCTCTTTCTCTCCTCAAGGCCTTCTTAGGTCAAGGCAGCAGCAAAAGGTTTTTTTTAAAAATGTTGAACAAGAGCTCTTTAAATAGAAGAGCTTCAAAAGAGCTCATTAATTGCAAGTTGCCGACTTTATCGTCCAGGCCGATCTGGACATCGGCCTGGCCAATCAGTACAAAACCATGAAGATCGGCCAGAGCATAGCCCTGGATGTAAAGCTGGACGATTGAAAATTGGCTTGATCGTCCAGGCCGATCTCACGATCGTCCTGGCCGATCAGTTCAAATCAGAGGAAAATCGTCCTGACAATAGCCCTGAATACGGGCTGGCCGATATTGATCGTTCTGAAGTAACTTAAGGTTTTTGACTAGATCGGCCTGGCCGATCCTGCGATCGTCCAGGACGATATGATCGTATCAATCATCCTTAATTACTTCCTTGATTTCCTGAACAATTATGGCATAATTTGTGCATATCGTCCAGGCCGATCCGAGGATCGTCCTGGCCGATAATTTAAAGATATGGTATACCATACTTGTCTATGGCGGCTACTTCTTTCTGTTTTGAGCTTATCGTCCTGGCCAATACACGTATCGTCCAGGACGATCTGTTAACGTAGGCTGCCTTAATTAAGAATCCTTAATTAGACTTTCTGTTTTAAGCTGATCGGCCAGGCCGATCAAAGAAATCGTCCTAGCCGATATGAGTAAAACCAGAATTTCTAAGTCTCTCAAGTGTGTGTGTGAAGGGTTACAAAGCATCAGTCTTTTTGACTATTACAAGAGGACTCAAAAGGTAAAAAACAAAAGTACAGACTGACTCAACCCAAAACCTACGCATTTCTGAACTTGGCTCCTTTTTGATTATCCGATCATCGATTCCTGAAAAGTTAGAAGCAACAAGCTGTCCAAGAAAAGCAGTGTTTGTCAATCATCAAAACATAAGACATGAAAAATAGATTTGCAACACTCCCTTGACTAGCCCAGCCTTGGGCTCACTTGGGTCAAGAGCTAGGCTAACCCAAAGTGCCCAAAACCACTTGGGATTGAGCCAATTCTTAACCTAAGTCAAATTGAATTTGACCAACACTTCCATTGGGTTCCCCTTGACCCAATGCACCACCCTTGACCAGCCCAGCCCTTGGGCTAACTAAGGTCAAGAGTTAGGCTAACCCAAAGTGCCCAAAACCACTTGGGATTGAGCCAATTCTTGGCCTAAGTCAAATTGAACCTGATCAACACCCCTAATAGGTGGCCCTAGGTCTAACACACCTCCTCCAACCAGCCCATGCCTTGGGCTAACTTAGGTCAGGTTTTAGGCTAACTCAAAGTAGCCAAAACCACTTGGATCCAAGCCATCTTCCAACCCAAATAAAATTGAACCAAATTTGCACTTGCATTGAGTGCACCAGACCCATACCCACCTCCCATATCAAGCCCAGGGTCTGACCTGACTTGGGTTGAGCTCAATCCGATCCAAACCGAGCTGGTTTGGGTCCAACCGAGCCACCAGAGTGAATTGGACCTCCTCAAGACCAATCGAGCTCACTCTCGACTCCAGCTTATCCCCATCGACCTTCCCTGGTCAACCCGACCTAAACTCCGACCGGCGACAGTCGGAACCAATGGAGAACAAGCTCCGGTGGTCCCCCCCAGACATTCCTGACCCAAAGCCTTCCAAAGACTGTGGCTCACCTGCTTGAGGCTCACGAGCCCTCTAGGATGGTGCCCCCTTCCACCTGGCATCAATCCAGGACCCCTCCAGCTCAATCCCAGCCATCCGAGCTCGCGGGAGATGGCTGAATAGGGTGGAGCTCCCCAGACCTCGCCATTCGATCCCAAGTGAATTCAAATTGCTCCCAGAGTTCTTTCGACCTCCCATCATCTTCCTCCATCTTTCCAGACCGTCTCGTCCACCCGTTCGAGCGAACTCTGGCGAAAGCTCATAGCCTCCCGCTCAAAGTCATACCTCTGGCCATCCTCTAGTCCTGACATCTGAAGGAAGTCTGCTCGACATCATCTCCTGAAGCTTCCTGATAGATCAGCTCATCCATTGAGACTGTCTCTATGGTAACCCCTCCATCCCGAGCTCCCTAGCTAGGTAATCTGGTCAACTGCGAAGGAAACCTTCACCCCAATGTATTTCCACCGTTGGATTGAAGGTTTCCAATATCCTGATCCTTCCTGTGAAATTTCATCAAAGTTTGCCAACGGGATCACCCGGATCACGCTGGAGAAGCTTCACGGTCTCGGGTTCGAGCGGGAGGTTGAAGACGTAATCCTGGCCGTTGATTCGGATCAACAGTTTGGATTAGATCTCGCGGTTCTAGAGCGCCGTTAATCATGGCCGTTCGATCCTCCATTTGACCTCTATGGTTAACCCGACCATTATGTGGTCAGCGCCAATGATTGCCCCGCCATTCGCGATGCGCCGTGTGTAAAGCGCGGCTGACTGTGTAATGACCGGATTAAAAATTCTAGAAAATTCACAAGAACTTCAAAAATTGATATCTCCCTGCACACTTGGCCAAATTAGGTATTCTTAGGCTCATTGGAAAGGTCATGGGGAGACCTACAAAAGCCCTATGGTTCTAGGCCCTGATTAAATCTGTGTTGAGTTTAATTTTGATTTGAGTATTTTATCAATTATTGAAATTATTAATTAAATATAATTCCACGAGGCCTGGAATTTTGGGAGATTGAATTTGGGTGTGTTTCTGACATGTCCAAATTTTATCCCCCCATTTTGAGTTGTTCAAGGCCACTTTCTCCTAAGTTTGAGTTTAAGGGTCTTGGGTTGACCCTTAATTTCAAAAAGGGATTCAAACCTATCCAATGAGACTTAGGTTGTAATTTTTTGTGTGATGATAATGTTTAGGAAAAATAATTTAGGGCCAGTGATTTTGACCCAATCCAAGCCTAGTATAGCTCCCTAAGAATTTTTGAAGGTGACTTAGAGTTCACCTTAGGTGGCTTGGTTAGTCATCTTAGGATACTCCATTTTATCCCAAAGTTGGTGGGTTTAGTCCTTAGGATCTGGTAATCCTATGTCCCAAATATCATAAGATTTGGAGTTCATTTGGTTTACCAAATAGGAGCCATAATATTCCCCCTTAGAATTGGCCTTTAACTCTAATAAAATTCTAATAAATCAATTTTAATTCCCAAAAATTCCCTAAAATACTTCTAACTGACCTCAATTGACCCCATAATAATTGAAAATTGAAATAACTTGAGTTGGTCTTTTAAATCTATTTTAATTTAATTTTAAGTTAAAATCAATGTTTAATCAATTTTAATTAATTAATAATCATTAAAAATCTCAAAAAATCTTTAAACACTTGTTGATCTCTCCTTAGATCATTTATGATCTTTGGAGTTGATTTTAGGAAGTTTGGAACTCATTTGGGTTCAAATCATTAAAAGGGCCCTTAATTAAAACAATTAAATAATTTGAATAAATACCCAAACTTCCAAAATTCATAACTAATTGAAAAAAATTCCAAATCAATCAAACTCAGTGGCTAATGACTCTAATTAAAATCTAGTATTTTCCAAAATTGTCAAACCCCCAAAATTTAGTCAAAGTCAAAAAGTCAACATTTTGGTCAATTCTAAGTCAAAGCCGGGTCAAAACTTCTAAAAATCATAACTTTTGATAGAAGACTCAAAATTGAATATACCACCCGTCTAACAACTGATAATAAGGTCTAGTATTTGTTAAAAATCTGAGACCCCTTAATTTCCCTCTAATTTTAAAAATCAAAATTTGACCCCTTAGTTAACAAATCTAGATAACCCTCTAAAATTTATTAACTCCACCTGAATCCAGAATTTTCTTAATAGGCTAATAAAATCCTCAACCAACCCATTAAAATCAGTAACCAACTCCCCTTAATATTAATCCACTCCTTTAATTCCAACCAATTTAATTAACTTAATCAACCCCGATTGCTACTAGGTAACCCAAACCTACGAGGCTATTAGCTTAGCACCAAGGAAGGTGAAATAAACTTCACGGCCTCAGTGTGAAACAAAGGTAGTATTCAATTAAATTTTAAAATATATTTAACTAAAATTCTTAATATATTAATATTTAAACTTTAATCTAAATTTCCCTTTTTAGCCTTAACAAACTCAGACTTTTAGACAACTCTAATTAATCACCCATTTTAGGACCTAACCCAGCCACACGACCTTCTACACACACTTTAGATGGTTTTTTAGGTCAACCAACTCAAGATCTAGGTTAGGTCGGTGTTTACTTTACTATTGTGTGCCAGATTTTTCATAGTTTTCACTGCATGTTGTAAATGAAATTGCTTTGCTATGTCTGGTTACTTTTTTACTGCACTCTGTGGATGGTTGATGTATTTAGCGACTAGTTTACCCTTAGGTTAGGTACGATCTGGATGTTCATATAGTTTTCTGCAGGTGGCCATGCTCATGCAGGGCAATAAAAAGGGGTGGGCTAAGTTAATAAAAAAAATTGATTATTATAAATGGTTGCACAGGTGTTTCAGCTGCTAAAGCCCCAAAATAAAAAGAGCGTGGTCAGTGTGTTTACTTTCTTTTCTGCATATATATAAAACTTCATTTAGAATAACTGCTTTTTATTTATTAATTGCTTATGATAACCCTGCAGGTAAGTCTAGATTTTATTTTCAAGCAAATATAATTTGTGTAATTATTAAGTGTTGTGAAAGTTAGTTTTGAGTTGGGATATATATAGGTCCAAAGCTTGGACTTCGGAGAGAAAAGGGTGCCCCTTAGGGGAGCACTCCTTTTTTATTTGGAGATCCAAATTTGGATCATATTTCTTCCCTACCCAAAGGGGAAAGAGTTGCCTTCCCCTTGAAGGAAGTGCCCTCTTATCCATTTGGGTAGTCTACTACAAAGGATCCAAGGAGCTTGAATAAAAGGAGCCCAAAGAGGAACAAGACTGAATACTTGAAGATTGAGAGTATCCCACTCAAAACTACTTGCATCATTACTAGGTTTAGAATCTGGGTTGTTGTCAGTGGTGCCCGACCACTTTACTTTATGCAAAATTCTGGTTTGTAATAAGCAAGGCAACTTTGCCTATGGATATTTATTAATTAATTTATAATTGATGTGATGAATTGATTGCCTTTAGGACTGCTTGTTTTTCTTAGTTTTTTGGTGATTGTGTGCCGCTTTTATTTTTTCCTGGACTCGTGAGGCTCGTGAGAGTGTGAAAATTTTTATATTCATAACCTTAAAGTCTAAAATTTTAGTGAGTCTAAATAACATAGAAAGATAACAAATCTAGGGAATTAGCCAGGGATCGATCTTAGGGTCGCATGCATATTTCTGCATTACTCTTTCCTTGCTTTAGACCCTTCCCCGTCTGCGGATAGAGTCTGGATAGTCTGACCTATGAGGACGAGGTGCAGAACCTGGGGAAGCTCAGTCTTCTAAAAAATTATTTTCTAAGCCTATTTTTAAAATTTCAAGCATAATTGATTTGAGGTTGTAAACCAGCATGCATTGCATTAGATACAAATTAAAAGAGTCAAAATTTTAATTGCATAGTCCTTAGCATTTTGCACCCAACATAATTCAAAGGGGCCAATTAGAACAATCTCTAGATGTCGGCCCCAACTCTCCAAAACCTTAAATACAATGTCCCTACCACTCTTTCATAAAATACCAGACTCATCTCTTTTAAACCAATTAGGTGATTAGCTGGCTCCCCAATCCAGGCCGGGGTAAGTCCAGACCTTACACTGCATTAGTTAGGATCGGACGACTGTGGTCCAATATCCAAAATAGATTTAGGATCAGGGGAAGATCTTTGATTATAAGACCCTAAATTTCAGGAATATAATCTCAAATTTCTAATAAAATGTTCAACTCTAATTAAATATCATTTCAATCCAAAACATAAAGCCCAACACTTAGATTAAGTTGGGACACTTTCGGATGGTTCCGGAATCTCAAAGTGTCCCCTACCTCTCTTCCCTTGATTCTGTTAATAACTGCTCAACCTCGATCCATTCCCTTTTGAGTTTCCAAAATTCCTCTCTTTTTATAATCACTCCTAGAAATTCTAACGAAATTATTCCATCATTTTAATCGGGAGTTTTCGTAGGAGATCCTATCTACCTACGATATAATTAACTATGAGGGCTTACGCTCGTAGGAGATTTGGAATCACACACGCACCTGATTTTAAAATTAATTTTCCAAAAGCTTATTAGATTTCTTTGGGAAAGGGTAAAAAAAATGACTATCGTTATTACATTAGGAGGATTATTAATGAATGGTGTTATCTCCCTTCGGGGAGATGCATCCATCTTTGATAAGACTTTGGATGTGAATTCGACGATCATACTTCTTAAATATTATAATTGGATATTTAGTTAAATTTCATTTTGTTCCCTCTGGGCCATATGAAATTTTTTTCTTTAAAATCCGATCATGATATTTAAGATGAGTTCCATAATTCTAAGTCTGAATGCCGCTATGAGATTTTATTTTCATCCTCTGGGGTGATATAATTTTTCTAACGGGTTGATTCGACCTTAGAATTAGAATTAAATCTTAATTTTAGAATACCCAAAGAAAACTAATATTTTTCAAAACCTATTTTCAAAATTCCACCAACAAAAAGAATGGCACGCCCGGTGGGATTAAATCTCTCTCCCCATCTTTAATAGTGGCAGAATTTTATTTCATCGGTAGTTTTAACTATCATTTGTTCCGTTGGTCCCTCTACCCATTTCTTCCTTGGGTGAGTGTGGCCAACATCTAAGATAAAATAAACATCAAAAAGAGAGGTTTTACCTCCAAAATTTATTATATGTAAATCTTCATTCTGATTTTGACCTTCTACCCCGGCTTAGCCTGTGAGGCGATAGCGTCAAATCAGATCCTTGGATATTCTTTTCAAGTCTTATAGATTTATGGTTAATAAATTTCACATTCAACACATAAATTCTTAAGATTGAAAAGAATTTGAAAATTATTGATTTTGGACACTCCAAAGTACTATAGTCTTGACCCCCTCACTTCCTCTTTGATCCTCTAAGGTGAGGAGGGTTAGACTATTCGTCTTACCTGAGTTGTCTCATAATTCCATAAGCTTCCGGGCAAGGGGGAACTCTGTCCGTTGTGTTTTGGAGTCTGTGAGAAAACCCACCTTAAACCTTTCAAGATTCAAATTTTCTTCAAAAAAAAAAAAAACTTTCTTTAAGCTCCAAGTTTTCACATGTTATCCCATACGATCTTCTTGTGGGCTAACATATGTCAATTTTTTTTTTAGAAAACCTTTTTTGGCATGTACTTGGTCTCTTTACCCTACTAACATGTGTTTAGTGACACCTTTCATTGCTCGACAAGTGTTGGAGGGATGAGAATATCTTGCAAGCCTTAATTTTCAAAAAAAAATTATTTATGTTGTCTCCCTCTTGAGAGAAATCTAATTCCAATCCTCTCTTTAACTTTCAAAAAATTCCAAATGGCTGGCCAATTGATTTTCTCTTTCGACCGAGAGTTGTCCTCAACTATTAATGATCAAGGGAGCACTATCATCTTTGGGATGGGATTCAGTACCCTTGAGCTCTCCATGGATGGGCACCAGATTATTAGTTTGGATGCCAGTAAGGAAGTTCCCCCAGTGGTTGAGTTGATTGTGGGATCTGCACCTACCTTGCCAGTAGTTAGTGATGACCAGAAATAGTCTGGGCCAGTTATTGAGCCTCCCACTAAAGTTAAATCAGTTTTTGAGGAAGGTTCTAGTTCTGGACTTAGCTTCGCCACTAAGAATCAGAAGAAAAACTATTTGAGGAGACTTAGAAAGAAGATCTCTAAGGCTAAGAGAGTTATACCCTTTAAGACCTTAGCTCAAGTAGAGCCTGAGGCTACAAAGGAGCTACCTATTCTTGCTTCCTCTCCCCTCCTAAAGGGGAGTCGCTTCTACCCCCTTGCTTTTGCTAATGGGGAGGAGAGGGCATCTAGGATAGCCCATTCCCCACCATGCCCAGTCGACTACTCAACTAAGAAGACTTAAAAAGAAAAACACCTCCAGAGGACAAGGACTTTAAGGAACATAATTCATACCTGCGCTGCACAGTCTGGACAGACTAAGGAGGAGTATGTAAAACAATTGAAGGGAGTGATCTCATATTGCTTCCAAAAAGAAGTGTTGATGGAGGAAGTGTCTGAGGCAAAGAATTTGACCCAAAACTTTGTCAGAAAAAATAAGAAGTATGTTAGATAGCCTGCTACTTCAGTGCTAGTTGATGGATACCATTGGGTGCCACGCCCTCCGTCCTCTAAAATGGAGGGTATCGTGTTGACTAGGTCCGAGAGAGGCCACCATTCTACTGGTAGACCCCCGGTACCCCCTCCTAAACCTGTACAGTTGGCCTCAGTGGTTGTTAAGTCAAAAGGGGTTGAGACTCAAAAATCTGTAGATGTTAAGGGGAAAAGACCCAAATCTCCTGAGAAGAAATATGTGCCAAAGAGAACTAAGTTGGAGAGCCTGCCAACACCTCCTAGAACTTCTAAGTTCATTCTGCAGCTCCAACGAGTTCCAGTCAACCCTACTACAGTTTCAGTTGACATGATGGATGTTCAGACAAGTACCCCAGTTGTTACAGTTGGCAGCCCTCCCACAGCCAGTTTAGTTCAAGTTCCAATAGTCACCACCACTGCTGCCCCAGTTGATGATCCCCAAGGTCTGAGTGTCATTCCTAGGCTCCCTAGTCAGGTGTCTGAGGACCTTGCCTTGCCAGATGTAGGAGCCATTACTTTACAAGCTCCTGCTTCTCCCCCCGAGATATATGTCCCTCTCCCGGTAGAGGATGCCACTCTTCTGACTACTAGTTCTGGGATAGTCGAAGAGGAGAGAATTGACCAGGATCTAGAAATGAAAGATGAACCAGTTCCAAAGTCTCAACCAGATCCTAACCCAAAACTTATAGAAATCATTATCCTCCTAGATTCTGAAGAACTATTTGATATGGCTAAATACAAAGGATACTTACCCCTCGATCCTAAGTCAATTGGGGATAGACCGGTCGAGGAGTTAGTATAAGAGATAAGGAACATCTTGTTGAATAAAGAAGGGATGGCTTATTTTGACCCAGATCTGGATGATCTTCTTGGAGATGAAGATAATTATGTGGGTAGCATTTGTATGGTTGAGACCAGGGGGTTTAATAAAGAAGCTGAGCCCAGCTAACATCAACCTGTTAGAGATGATGATTCACATGCTGTTGAGTCAGATTCAGATGAATCTATAAAAGCTAGAGATGAAGAACACATAAAAAACTTGGAGACTCAGCTTGCTAGCATGATGTCTCAAGTTAGGGAGATGCAAGAAAGGCTAGATAGATCCCAACAAGAGTCCCTTAAAATCCAGCTTTCAGCACGAGAGATCACAGAAAAGGCTAAACGGGCAGAATTTAGTTCCAAACCCCTTGAGTCAACACCTGTAACTCTTCCTTGCCAGTTAGAAGCACCTTCAGTTCAGCCCACAGTTTCCACCACTCCTCCAATTCTGCCTCAGAAGGACATTAAGCAACTAATTGAGGACCAGGTAAGGGAGGCCTTAGCCCTTTTGCAAGGAACCACGTCTATTCTAAAAGGTAGACCTTACCCTGAAGAATATGACTCGGTTTCTTACCCAAAGGGATTTGTGCCACCAATTTTTAAAATTTTCACTGGAATTGAAAATCTAAGAAAGCATCTGGCCCACTTTTGAGCAAGCTGTTGCAACGCAGGAGGGTTAGATGCTCTATTATTTCGCCAATTTGTAAGTAGTCTATCCGGCATTGCTTTTAAATGGTACACCGATCTGTCCAATAGTTCAGTTGAACCTTTAGCGATCTAGAAAACCTCTTTTTTAAGAGATTTTCTGGAGCGCAACAACGCACCACTGTGGTCGATCTTGTAGTTGAAAAGTAAAAGCCGGAAGAGTCTCTGGTTGAGTACATCTTGAGGTGGAGAAATCTCTCGATGAAGTGTGAACCCCAGTTACAAGAGCAATACGCGGTGGAGATCCTTCTAAAGAATATCCATGGCCCTGTTGCTTTTCTCCTGAAGGGTTTCACTATTAAAACTTTTGAAAAACTTCTTAATAAGGCTAGCAATTTGCATGACGAGGCTCCTAGGATGCCATTCTTACGAGAGCGGTCTGAAGATAAGAAAGGTCCTAAGTTGGTGAAAACTTTTGAAAAGAAAACTGTGGTCTCAATAGTAGATAAAGGAAAGAGGCCAGTGGTTAGTCAGCCTAGCACTCCACCTCCACCACAACCACCTCAGAAGCAACCCTTTCAGATAGTTCATCAGCATACTAGAGATCCTGCCTTCATCCCTTTTAAAGAGCGATTGGCAAAGCCTTATCCATTTAAAAGGGAATCAGTTAAAAATATCTTCAAGAGCTTGTTAAAGAAACCTGACTTTCAGTTGCTAGAGGCTAGAAAACCCGAGGATGAGAGTAAGAAAGATGATCCCAAGTATTGCCCATACCACCGGATGCTTAGTCACCCATTTGAGGACTGTGTTGTGTTCAAAGATTGGCTTGAGAGGAACTACATCCAAGGTAACATTATAATTCCTAAAGAATACTTGGTCGATCCCGAAAAGGCTTCAGTCAAAATTATCTCAGGTAATCTTCTTAATTCTTCTCTTCCTATTGAAGATGGTTGAGACATTGCTTTGCCTCAGGCATTTAAAAAGTCAATTAACAAATCTTTTTGTCTTTCTCAACAACTGACTATGATAGCCCAGGCCCCGATGTGGAAGGTTGACCTGGACGCTTTGTAGAAGGATGTTAAGCCACTTCCCTCTCTAGTAGTCGTAGGAACTACTGAGAAAAATGTAAAAAGAAAAGAAAGATGATTTTGTAGAGAGAAAGTGTGTGGATGAGAGATGTTTTAAAATGGCGGATGGTGGTGTTTAAACCCTTTCCCCTCTTTTGTTATCTGACTTTTACTTTTCCCCATCAAAGACGAAGGGTCAAAAGATAAATAAAAAACATCCTTCTACTTCTGTGTTGATGATTGGCCATGAATCTCAAATGCAAATTGATGACTCTCCTATTTTGAATCAAACTTCTAGTGAAATAAATCTTGATGTTAATCAAACTGGCCTTCCCGAGTCGACTACTCAAGAAGATGTCGAATGTGAAACCTTATCATAAAGTGATTTACCCTAATTTAATTTTCAGGGAAGTCCTATCGAGATAGAGTTTCAGATTCTGACTCTCTTTTTAGAAAAGACGATCCAATGCCTATAATGAGTGTAGACACCGCTCTAGTTTGAACCAGCCGAGGATATCGAGCAGGTGAAACTCTATGGCGGTAAAGTCTTACCTCCTAGGCTGCCCCCTCAGGACATAGGAAAGCAATCCCCCTTTGAAGATCTAAATCTAGACTCCCCTCAATAATCAAAATTCCCTCTAATTCCTCTGGGTTTTGAGTCTGTCATCCCTAAGGTTGATTACAATATTTTGGCCCATCTTAGGAAGTTGTTAGCCAAACTAAGCATTGTTGACCTCATTTTTGTATGAGGTCACTAAAGCCCTTCCAAACTCCAGATTAATTTTTGATCCTAGGATCTACTCTAGACCTTAGGATTCTTTCCTAGAGCTAGACCTTAGAGCCTACCCTAGAGCCTAGGATTCCCTTAAATCCTAGATCTTAGAATCTCTCTAGATTCTAGGACCAATCCAGACTCAAATCAATCCCTACCCTTGATCAATTCAAACTTCAAATCAATCTGAACTCCATTCAAGTCAAATCCAAATTAATTCAAATTTCGAACATATCCAAACTTTGACTCAATCCACTTGAGAATCCAAATTTCAACCTAGACTTTGATCCTACCCTTAATCTAGCCTTGACCCAATCCATCCATTAACAATCACAACATGATTGTAAATGGTTTGGATATTTCAATTTTAATTATTCAAACCTGAAATTCATTCCAAATCCAGAAGTCCAGACTCAAATCCTAAGTCTTAAGGCCTTATCCTAAAGACCCTTTTTAGAGTTTTTTTTTCAAACATTTCAAAACCCAGTCAAATGGTCTCTGATTCAAGGTCTATCACTTGCAAGGTGATAGGACATGTCTCTAGAGGTTACCCTCCAACTTTGAGCTCATTCTGAGGTTTCTATCCCCAGAATCTGAATTAAAATCCAAAGGCTGTAAAACCTTCAAATATTTACAGCCTATGCCACTGAACCTAACCCCTTTGAGATCTTGACCTTGGAATCCTTATCAAAGTCTCCAATCACTTCCAGACTCTTGATTTTAACCCATTGAGCAGTAAACTGCATTTTCCAGACTCATTTTTGACCATAGTTGACCAATAGGTCAAAATTGACCAAACTACCCCTATGGGGCTCAAATAGGGATTTCAAACCAAATGAGCTCTAAATTGAATGCAACCACCTTTGACAAGTTTCAAATATCATTTCAAATCTTTTGAACCTATTTCCAACCCTTGGGTCAACCTGGTTGACCAAGTCAACAGGTTTGACCCAAGAGGCCCTTTAAGGGTCCAAACATGTGTTTTGACCCAAATGACCTCTCTAGGCCATCCAACCACTTCCTTTGGACTTGAAATATCATTTAAAACCTGTTGAGCCCAAACCCAGACCCTGGGTCAACCTGGTTGACCAAGTCAACCCAGGTTGACCAAACAGGCCCTTAGGGGCTCAAATAGGGATTTTGATCAATTTGACCTCCCCAGACCTAGGAACCACCCTCAATGGTCTTCAAATGCCTTTTCAAACTTGTCCAGCCTAGACTCACCCATTGGGTCAACCTAGTTGATCCAGTCAACATGGTTTGACCCAATGGACCCTTATGGTTTCAAATGAACCATTTCAACCTGTTTAACCACGTCAATATCTTCAATCCCTTGAAATCATTCTATTCAAAGCCTTGAATATTTCTAAACCCATTTTGAGCTCAACCCAACTTGGTTTGACTGAGTCAACCCTCAATCCTTGGTCAAACTTGTGGTGGCATTTGCTCCCATCCTTTCTAGCCTTGACTTTGACCTTTGACCCTTGATTGAACCATTCCAAATATCCTTCTCCCTCCTCAAGTGCCACATTACCAACTTTGACCTGGTTGACTGGTCAAACCAAGTCAACAAAGCCCTAAATCCCTCCTTGAATTGGTCAAACCTTCTATTTAACTTCAAGGAGTGTGAAATTAGGCTTGGAAGCTCTCCCATTGGCTGCTCCTACTTCCCTTCATGCCACATCACCAGCCTTGACCTGTTGACTGGTCAACCTGGTCAAACTCAAGCCTAAACCCCTTCTAGAAAGCTTTATCACATGCTAAGCCCCTTTCCCTTGATTTAAGCTGCCTTAGGCCGACCCCTTAATGTCCTAAAGCTCACTTGGAGCTCTCCTAACCAGGTTCAGGGCCTGGTTTAGCCTTAAATGGCAATGGTCCCCCCACTTGTCCCAAGTCCACCCAATGGAGGCAAGGCTTGGCCAGCCTTTGAGGCAGCCTTCTAGCTGTCCCAGGGACATGTGGCACCATCTAGGGAGCTCCTGCATCAATCCCAGCCATCCAATCCAGCCCAGGTCGTTTGAATAGGGAAAAAGCCAACTTTTGAGCCCATTGAATCAAGGCAGCTTCTCTCACTAACCCCAGCCTCCCAGAACGAGTTCTCAATTTGTTTTGGATCTCCAGAGCCCTCTCTACCTCCCCACTACAAAATCCAAGTGGTTGCACGTCACCGGCGGCGAGTTCTCCGGCGAGCCCACCACCTAGACCGTCCCAGGCCTGTAGCAGTCGATCCAGGCGTGTTCGAGCTCGGGTTTGTGCTAGGGATCTTCACTTGGACAGTCTACAAGCTTATCCATCCAGAAATTTCAAAGATCTAACGGTGTAATCCCTTAAAACCTTAGATCTAGTTCACATTAGATATATTTAAATAGCTTCATGTATTCAGTGCTTTAGCTGAAACCAATCTCTCCCCACTGTTTCTGTTCATGCTTACTCTTTAAGTTTAAAATTTCAAGCAATTTGGTCCATCCGATCGAGAGAACGAGTCAAAAAATGTTTTCTAGGGCGTCACTCACAGTTTCCGGTGAGTGTACGTTTTCTGGACCGTTGATCGTTCGATCAACGGTCCAGATCGAGCCCTTCCGCGGTCTGATCTGACCGCGCGTTTGATCTGTCGCTTGATCCGCCGTCCGGCGACATCTGGGCCCTCGGATCAGAAACCGCGGAGTCGAATCCCGCCGTCCGATCTCATCCCGCTGAGATCAACCGCGGGATTCGATCTCATCCGTTGGATCAGACCCGCTGTGATCCAACGGCTGCCACGAGCCGCTGACGTGGTTAAGTGAAAACCGCGTGAAACGGCCTGCGGCCGACGCGTGTCCCCGCCGTCACGCGGTTTCGATCCCGCAAATCCGCGCGTGCCGCGTGTCTGACCGCCGCCGTTTAATTAGTGAAAATGTCTTTTTAATTTCATTTTAATTACAGGAAATTAAAAAAATTATAGTAAATCAAATATAAGGTCAAAAAATGAGTATAATATATCATTTTTTTTAGAATTATGTCTAGTTTATTTTAAAAATAAAATCAAACCATTTTATCTATTATTTTAGTGGTAATTTGAGAAATACAGAAAAGTGTATTTTATTTTTAATTAATTATATATAAATTATTTTTATCTGAAACTTGGCATGCATGTCTTTGAGTGCATGCCTGATCTCCAGGAAAATTTCCAACATTATTTGAATAGATTTTGATATTAATTAGAATTATTTGAGTATCTTAATAATTTTTTTATATTTAACTAAATATTAAATATTTTTTTTAAAAAAAAAAAAATTTATTATCAAACTTCTTTGGAGATCAGTGGGTCTTTCAACTCATCAAAATGTATTTTAATAATATTTTTTAATTATTTTATAATATATATATATATATATATATATATATATATATATATATATATATATATATATATATATATATATATATATATATATATATATATATATATATATATATATATATATATATATATATATATATATATATATATATATATATATATATATATATATATATATATATATATATATATATATATATATATATATATATATATATATATCCATTTATATTTATATATTTTAAAATCTATTTTGAGACTATATATATTTAAATCTTTAAATGTTTAAGAGGTCACTTGAAATCTTAAATGTAGATTGAGCATATTTGAATAGAAATAAAGGGGATGATTAGTGGATAATCATTTCTTGATTATTCACTAATTTTGTCTTAATTATGTTAATTAGTCCTTGCATGTTTAGGGATCACACACCACTTAGTCTTAGGCTCTCCTAGATTTAGGTGTTGAATGTGTTTATGTGATTCATGCATGTCTTGTGTATTGAGTATGAGGGTTAGTTCAAACATTGATTCAAGTCCATCAAATTAGTGACATAATTAAGGACAATAACTAAGGATTCATGTATAGAAAACTTAGAAAAATCTCAATAATTAGGATTCACTTCCCCTTGAGTTGAAACTTTGAACATTAGAACTTAGTGACATCCTCAGCCCCTAGAGAAATTTTTATTGATTTTTGAGGTCATTAGGTCCCCTAATTAATTTTCATAAGGTCCAACCCCTAATTAAGCCTTCAAACCTTAAAAAATTGTAATAAATCCAATTTAAATCCCAAAAATGCATATAAACCCTCAAATTGACCAGAATCCAGTCCTTAATCCATGATAATTAAAAGCCCATTGATTTGACAGCAATTTAAACCTTAATCTAATTTTAAGTGAAAATCAATATTTAATTAAGATAATTAATTAATTATAATTAAAAACTCCAAAATTTTCCCAAACACTTGGAAATCTCTCCTTAGGTCATTTTTGACCTTTGGAGTTGATTTCAAGGAGTTTGGGATTCATTTGGAGGAAAATCACAAAAGAGGCCTTCTAATTAAGAAATTCCCAAAATTCATTAAAATACCCAAACTTCAATAATTCATAACTAATTCCAGAAAAATCCAAATCACCCAAACTCACTTGCATTCAACTCCTAATAAGGTCTAATATTTACTAAAAATATTAAATTCCAGAATACTGTAATATTTCAAAAAGTCAACAAATTGGTCAAACCATGCTTAAAATCTAGTTCAAACTTCAAACCTTCGTTATAAAATGTAGAAAAATTCGATTTCAACGTACTTACCTTCTAACTGATCGTAGTAAGGTCTAGTATTTTAATAAAATACAAACATTCTAGAATTTAAGCTTAATTAAAAATTCAACTTTTGACCCTTTAATTAAGTGATTAAAATATTCAAAATTCTTAAGAAACTCAAAATCATTCTAAAATTCAGAAAATATTAGTTTAATGTTTAAAACACTTAACAAATCCTTTAAAATACAACAACCACCCTAAAGATGAAGTTTATTGGTTGGACTACTCCGGGCTGCGGGGCTAAGTGTCCTAAGGAGGCTGGTTCCTCGAGCCTGGTGGCACAACGCCACGAATGGATTCTAAGGGGTGTTAAATCTTAAAATAAATTAATTTTAATTATTTAACGTTTTAAAGAAAATCTCCAATTCAACTTCATTAATTTGGTTTATCGGCTGGACTACTCCGGGCTGCGGGGCTAAGTGTCCTAAGGAGGCCGGTTCCTCGAGCCTGGTGGCACAACGCCACGAATCAATTAATGGCAAACTTAAATTAATCAAATCTTAAAAATCAGCGACCAACTCCCTTTAATATCAATCTACTCCTTTAATTCTAACCAATTTAAATAACTTAATTAACCCCGATTGCTACTAGGTAACCCAGGCCTACGAGGCTATTAGCTTAGCCCCAAGGAAGGTGAAATAAACTTCACGGCCTCGGTGTGAAACAAAGGTAGCAATCAATTAACTTCTAATATATATTTAATTAAAATTCTTAATTCATTAATACTTAAATTTTAATCTAAATCCCCTTACAAGCCTTAACAAACCCAGACTTTTAGACAACTTCAATTAATAACCTACTTTAGGATCTATCCCAGCCACACGACCTTTCTCACACACTTTAGATGATGTGCTAGGACAACCAACTCTAGATCTAGGTTAGGCAGGTGTTTACTTTACTGCTGTGTGCCGGATTTCTCGTAGTTTTCACTGCATGTTGTGGATGAAATTGCTTTGCTGTGTCTGCTTACTTTTTCTGTACTCTGTGGATGGATTGATGTGTTTGGCGACTAGATTACCCTTAGGTTAGGTACGATCTAGATGTTGACACAGTTTTCTGCAGGTGGCCACGCTCATGCAGGGCAATATAAAAAGGGGGCAAATCAAAAAATGCATAAATATTATAAACTCTTTGCATAGGTGTTTCAGCTGCTAAAGCCCCCAGTGTGTTTACTTACTTTTTTTGCTCATATACAACTGCTTGGGGATAACTGCTTTTTATATATTAATTGCTTAGGATAACCATGCAGGTGAGTCTAGATTTTTATTTTGATATCAATGTAATTTGTGTAAGTGTCAAGTGTTGTGAAAGTTGATTTTGAGTTGGGATACATAGATCCAAAGCTTGGATTCCAAAGAGGAAAGGATACCCCTTTAGGGAACATTCCTTTTCCATTTGGAAATCCAAATTTGGATCATACCTCTTCTTTACCCAAAGAGGAAAGAGTGGTCTTCCCCTTAGAGGGAAGTGCCCTCTTGTCCATTTGGGTAATCCACTACGAAGATTCCAAGAAGATCGAAGAAAAAGAGTCCAAGGGAGAATGAAATTAAAGATTTGAAGATTGAGAGTATCCCACTCAAAATAACTTGCGTCATTACTAGGTTTAGCATCCGGGTTGTTTTCAGTGGTGCCCGACCACTTTACTTTCTATAATATTCTGGTTTGTAATAAGCAAGGCAATTCTGCCTATGAACATTTATTAATTAATTTGTATTTGATATGATGATTTGATTGCCTTTAGGATTACTTATTTTTACTAGTTTTTTTTGGCGATTGCATGCCGCTCTTTATTTTCGCCTGGATACGTGAGGCTCGTGAGAGTGTGAAAGTTTTCTACTCATAATTTTAAAAGTCTAAAATTTTAGTGAGTCTAAATAACATAGAAAGATAACGAATCTAGGGAATTAGCCGGGGATCGACCCCGGGGTCGCATGCATATTTCTGCATTACTCTCTCCTTGCTTTAGACCCTTCCCCGCCTGCGGGTAGAGTCCGGATAGTCTGACCTATGAGGACGAGGTGCCGGACCTGGGGAAGTTCAGTCTTCTAAAAAATTATTTTATAAGCCTGTTTTTAAAATTTCAAGCATACTTGATTTAGAAGTTGTCGACCAGCATGCATTGCATTAGATACAAATTAAAAAAGTCAAAATTCTAATTTCATAGTCCTTAGCATTTTAGCACCCAACATAAGTCAATGGGGCCAATTAGGAGAATCTCTAGATGTCGACCCCAACTCTCCAAAACTTTAATTACAACGTCCCTACCACTATTTCATAAAAAAAGACCGGATTCATGTATTTTAAATCGATTAGGTGGTTAGCTGGCTCCCCAATCCAGGCCGGGGTAAGTCCAGATCTTGCACTGCATTAGTTATGATCGGACGACTGTGGTCCAGTGTCCAAAATAGATTTAGGTTCCGGGGCAGATCTTTGATTATAAGACCCCAAATTTCGGGAATATAGTCCCAAATTTCTAATAAAATACTTAACTCTAATTAAAGCTTCATTTCAATCCTAAAACATAAAGCCCAACACTTAGATTAAGTTGGGACACTTCCGGATGGTTCTGGAATCTCAAAGTGTCCCCTACCTCTCATCCTTTAACTCCGTTAATAATTGCTCAATTTTGATCCATTCCCTTTTTGATTTTCCAATAACTCTACTCATACTTTGATATCACTCCTAGAAACTCTAACAGAATTCTGCCACCATTTTAATCGGGAGTTTTCGTAGAAGATTTTTGTCTCCCTACGATGTAATTAACTACGAGGGCTTGCGCTCGTAGGAGATTTGGAACCACACACACCTGATTTTAAAAAAAAAAATTAATTTCTAAAATTTTATTAGACTTCCTTGGGAAAAGTTAAGTAATGATCGTCATAGTTGCATTAGAAGGTTTATCGTAGAATGGTCTCATTTCCCTTTGGGGAGATACACCCTTCTTCGATAAGGCTTTGGATGTGAATGCGACGATCATGTTTCTTGAATATTGTAATTGGGTACTTAGTTGAACTACACTATGTCCCCTCGGGGCCATATAGAGTTCTCCTTAGAACCCGATCATAACATTCAAGATGAGTTTACAAAATTCTAAGTCTGAACACCGCTATGAAAGTTTATTTTTGTCCTTCGGGGTGATATACTCTTTCTAACGAGTTGATTCAACTTTAGAATTAGAACTCAACCTTAATCTTAAAATCTCCAAAGAAAACTAATATTTTTCAAAACCTGTTTTCCAAAATTCCACCAACAAGCATCTACGACGCCCTCCTTCTTTCCAAAGAAATGAGGGAGTCTTTGGTGAAAGCACTTCTCGATCCTGAGATTTGTTTAGCCCAACTGGCTTCAACTTCAGAAGATGAGGCCCTCTACTTCAAAGAGGTCCCCGGAGTTACCTTCTCTGATGAAGATTTACTCTTGGGAACTGCTGACCACAACTATCCCCTTTACATTACTATAGATATGGGAAACTTCAAGTTATCAAGAGTCCTTGTTGATCCGGGTGCATCGGTCAACGTGATGAACATAAAGACCCTTGCTTATCTCAGAATTGATACTAGTAAGCTTTTGACCGATAGGTTGGTGCTTCGTGGGTTCAATGAGAAGGGCGAGATAGCTTTAGGTTCAATCACTTTACTCCTAGAAATAGGAGGGTTAAAAACTGAAGCTAAATTTCATATAATTGATTCGACAACATCCTTTAACGCTCTTCTAGGTAGACCTTAGATTCACGAATATAGAATGGTTCCATCTACCCTGTACCAATGCGTTAAGTATCAATGAGACGACATTGAACATGTGATTAAGGGTGATTTGCAACCATTCTTAATCCAAGAAATTGGGATCTATGAAGATGCTGCATATTTTATATCAAAAGGGTCCTCGTCCCGTTCTAAGTTGGAGATCAAAATTGAGGAGAAAAGGGTTGGACAAAAATCCAACCGAAAGAAAAAAAAAAGATAAAAATATCAATTAAGAAATGACACAATCAAGTAGTGAAGACGACTCTGATATCGTTGTCCTTAGGCCTCCAAGCACATTACCTCAAAGAGGTGGGAGGATGGCTTTAAGGGCACGAGGTCGAAGCCATGCTTCATTAGATAAGAGAGCAGCACCTGTGTATATTGACTTGGAATCAGACTCTGATGGAGAACTAGAAAATCAAGGTGCTGCCCTCTCTCTCGATTACCAGAATATAAACACTCCTCCAAAATTTGATCTCACCTTATACTAGGACAGTGACCCTGAGGTAGATATCTCAAAAGTTAAAAGTGACAAGCCTGAATTAACAATGTATGAAAAGCTCAGTAAGAGGATTGAGGCCCTTTCTCTGACCCCGCTGTCGGCATGCAGGATTGTAGGGTTAGAATTTAAAGTGGCCCCCAACCTGAATAGTGAAGTAAAGAAAGTCCAGAAATTATTTCCTGGCTCCTCCTCCGCAAGGGATGAAGGTGATGTAACCCTTGAGGAGGCAGATTTCCATGAATTAATGGAATTACCTTTCGGCTACTTCTCTGTTTGTGTGAAAAATACTTTTTTTAAGGGTTCTATACCATACGAATGGACTAAGGGTCAAGCTAGATACCACGAGAATATTTGGAAAACAAAGATAAAGAAAAATCCAACAAGTGGTATTGGCTTTGGAACCGTTAGTTCATTTGATGATGATGAGTATTGTCTAATGATAACTTACCATCTTTTGATTCTCCAAATGTCCCTACAGATCCCTTTTGTCCCCTGGATGGGCTATGTTTGGAGACTTTAGACGATCCCGATGACCTTCAAGTTCGGGATGCACCCCCTGAATTTGAAGAGGAAATTAAATCGACAGTCGATGAGTTAAGAGAAATTAACCTGGGAAACGATGATGAACCTCACCCGAATTTTATAAGTACTCTGTTGAGTGAGGGTGAAACCCGAGATTTAATTCAATTATTGTCCGAGTTCAGGGATTGCTTTGCCTGGACATACGACGAAATGCTAGGTTTTCCCGCTAAGGTAGCGGTCCATAAACTTGGGGTTCGGCACGATGTCATTCCTGTTAAATAAGCTCCTCGACGCATGCGCTTAGAGATTGAGCAACAAGTCATTTTCGAAGTTAAGAAATTTGCCAAATCTGGGTTCATTCGAGAGGAAAATTATCCCTCTTGGGTGGCCAACGTCGTACCAGTTCGAAAGAAAAACAGTCAAATTCGGATTTGTGTCGACTATAGGGATCTGAATAAGGCATGTCCTAAAGACGAGCTCCCCCTACCAATACCAGAACTTATAGTGGACATTGACTCCTCACATGCTATTTTCTCTTTTATGGATGGCTCATCAAGTTATAATCAAATCAAGTTGGCCCCAGAAGATGAGAGAAATACTGCGTTCAGAACTCCTATAGGGATCTTCTGTTATAAGGTAATGCCATTTGGCCTAAAGAATGCTGGAGCAATTTACCAGTGGGCCATGACTCGCATCTTTGACGACTTAATCCACAATGAAGTTGAGTGCTATATTGACGATTTAGTTGTCAAGAGCAAGGTCAAAGAGGCTCACCTATATGACTTAAGAGTTTTATTTGAACGGTTGCACCGCTACGATTTGAAATTGAACCCCTTGAAATGTACCTTTGGTGTCACTTCGGGAAAATTCTTAGGATTTGTAGTGAGGCTCCGAGGAATTGAGATTGATCCTGCTAAAATTAAAGCCATCTTAGATATGCCATCTCCCAAGAGTCTTACTCAGCTAAGGTTTCTACAAGGTAGAATTGCATATATAAGAAGGTTTATTTCTAACCTTTCCGGGAGATGTTAACCCTTTTCTGTCCTTGCAAAAAAAGACACTAAATTTGTATGGGATGAGAAGTGCCAGAATGCCTTTGACGATATCAAACAATACCTTTCCAACCCGCCAGTTCTGGCAGCCCCGATTTCAGGGAAGCCATTAATTCTTTACACCGCCGCCTTAGATGAGTCTTTAGGTGCCCTGCTAGCTCAAGCCAATGATGAAGGGAAAGAGAATGCTCCCTATTACCTTAGTTGAAGACTTCTTCCTACTGAAATTTGATACCCATCGATCGAGAAGCACTGTCTTGCTTTGGTTTTTGCTGCCCAGAAGCTAAGGCATTACATGTTGTCCCACCCAATCAATTTGATTTCGAGAGTTAATCCTTTGCAATATCTTATGACCCTACCTACGTTATCAGGACGCTTAGCTCGTTGGTCTATGATACTACTCCAATTTGAGATTACTTTCATTCCCCTCCGTGCTGTGAAAGGACAGGCCGTTGCCAATTTTTTGGCAGCACACCCGCTGCTGGCAGATTCTCCTTTGAACAATGATTTACCCGATAAACAAATTATGAGTTTGAGGGAATCTAGAGAAGTTGTCTAGGAATTATATTTTGATGGTGAAGCATCCTCTTGTAGGAATACCACCAAACAATCTATAATTCCTGGAAAGGCCGGAGTCGGTTTAATTTTTATAACTCTAGAGAAAGGGATGTTACTTTTTTTCCTACCATTTGTCGAAGCCTTGCACAAATAACGAGGTTGAATATGAAGCTCTGATAACTGGTTTGAAACTTGTAATTTTAATGGAAATTAAAGTGATTAAGATCTTTGGAGATTCCCAATTGGTGATCAACCAAGTTGCAGGAACCTATAAGGTCTTAAATCTTAATATTTTGAAATACCACCAGTACAACCTTCACCTGCTTGAACAAATTCCTATTGCTACTCTGTATAGGGTTCCCCGTGGAAGTAATTCTGCGGCAGATACCTTAGCAAAACTTGCGAAGGAATTTGCATGTCCTGAGGAAGATTCCATCCCTATAGAGATTCAGAGCCGCAAAACCCTCTCCCCTATAGATTTGGAACACATTAGTAAGAATCCCTTCCAAGTCCTTTCTGCCTCATCAACAACTGATGAGGAAGGCGATTGGAGATGACCTTTAATTGACTACCTTCGAGAAGGGAAACTTCCCCAAGATAAATCTCTTTCCAATCAAATTAAGAAACGTGCCCTATCTTATGCACTAGTTAACAACTTACTGTACTGTCGATCATTCGATCAGATGTGGCTGCGTTGTTTGGACAAACAAGAAGCCCTGAAGATTGATAATGAAGTTCATTCAGGACTATGCGGTGCACATCAATCGGGTCCAAAAATGAAATTGAAAATTAAAAGACTTGGATACTACTGGCCTACAATGATTGACGATTGCATGAATACTGCAAAGCATTGTCATCAATGCCAGGTCCATGGTGTGGTTTTACATCAGCCGTCTAATGTGTTACACCCTACGATAGCCTCGTGGCCCTTTGAGAGTTGGGGCACAGATATCATTGGGCCGATTGACCCTCCCTCTTCGAGAGGTCATCGTTTCATATTAGCTGTGACTGATTACTTTTCAAAGTGGGAGGAAATAATTCCCCTGTGTAATGTAACATCCCGCCATGTGTTAAAATTCTTTCGTGACCATATCGTATATCGATTCGGCGTACCACACAGAATTATATCTGATAATGGGTCCATATTCAAGTCTACAAAAATCAACAATTTTGTAAGATGCCATAACATTGATTGGAGATACTCGACAATCTATTACCCCGGGCAAATGGGTTGGCAGAGGCCTTCAATAAAACCTTGGTGCAAATCATTAAAAGGACCCTTGATGATAACAAACGACAGTGGGATGAGAGATTGGTGGAAGCTTTGTGGGCCTACCGTACCACTTATAGAATCCCGACTCAATCCACCCCGTTTACATTAGTGTACAGATCTGAGGCCGTTCTATCCTTGGAAGTACAAATCCCTTCACTCAGGATTACAGTTCGGAATCAAATTATGAATGAACAAAATGCAAAACTGTGGTTGGAAGAACTCGAAGGCCTTGAAGAGTGACTTCTTTAAGCTCAACAAAGTCTAGAGTTATACAAATCTCTTATGGTTCAAGCCCATGATAAGCTAGTGCGACCTAAGACCTTCCAAGTGGGAGATTTGGTACTGGTCCTTCGGAGGCCTATCTTATCCCATTGAAAGTTGGGTGGTAAATTTGAACCAACTTGGGAGGGACCCTTCGTCATAGAGACTGTCTACGAAGGAGGCTCGTATCAACTAGTGGATTGTAAGGGAAATCACCCAATGTTACCTGTCAACGGGCGTTTCCTTAAAAAATACTATGCCTGATGTAGCTCATTTTATCAATCAATAAAATCTCCTTTTTGATTTGCAACTTTGTTCTGGTTCTTTTACTTTTTTCCTACTTTTTAATGTATCTTTATCTTCTCTTTAAGGTCTGATTCTTCCTACCCTTAGGATTAGATCCGCTAGTGGTGGAGTACGCCCTCTGTGGCACCATCCTGGCATTTGACTTCCGAATTAGTGGTGGAGTACGCCCTTCGTGGCACCATCCTAATTCACACCCGCTAGTGGTGGAGTGCGCCCTTTGTGGCACCATCCTAGTTCCCAGTTAATTTTTCTACTAGGGGTAAGTCTTCTATCAGCATCCTGTAGACCTAAGGTTGGGTGATGCCCTTTCTTAGACCCAAGGTTAGGTATTCCCTACCTTGGTTTCCCAGTTGATCTATCGACTAGGAGTAAGTCTTCTATCAGCATCCTGTAGACATAAGGTTGGGTGATGCCCTTCCTTAGACCCAAGGTTAGGTATTCCCTACATTGGTTTCGTAGTTAATTTGCCTATTAGGAGTAAGCCTTCTATCAACATCCTATAGACCTAAGGTTGGGTGATGCCCTTCCTTAGACCCAAGGCTAGGTATTCCCTACCTTGGTTTCCCAGTTGATTTGTCTACTAGGAGTAAGTCTTCTATCAGCATCCTATAGACCTAAGGTTGGGTGATGCCCTTCCTTAGAACCAAGGTTAGGTATTCCCTATCTTGGTTTCCCAGTTGATCTGTCTACTATGAGTAAGTCTTCTATCAGCATCCTATAGACCTAAGGTTGGGTGATGCCCTTCCTTAGACCCAAGGTTAGGTATTCCCTACCTTAGTTTCCCAGTTAATTTTTCTATTAGGAGTAAGTCTTCTATCAGTATCCTATAGGCCTAAGGTTGGGTGATGCCCTTCCTTAGACCCAAGGTTATGTATTCCCTACCTTGGTTTCCCAGTTGATCTATCTACTAAGAGTAAGTCTTCTATCAGCATCCTATAGACCTAAGGTTGGGTGATGCCCTTCCTTAGACCCAAGGTTAGGTATTCCCTACCTTGGTTTCCCAGTTAATTTGCCTATTAGGAGAATGTCTTCTATCAGCATCCTATAGGCCTAAGGTTGGGTGATGCCCTTCCTCAGACCCGAGGCTAGGTATTCCCTACCTTGGTTTCCTAGTTAATCTATCCATTAGGTGTAAGCCTTCTATCAGCATCCTATATACATAAGTTTGGGTGATGCCCTCCCTTACACTCTTAAAATTCTATTTAAAATTGCCATTCGGTCAACGCCAATGTGTGCAACAGAAGTTTCTTCTACTACACACATTGGGGGTCCATTTGTTGACCTCATTCTTGTATGAGGTCACTCTTAACTCCTCCCTGAGTCCTAAATCCTAGGATCTTCCTAGCTCCTAGCCCTTAGGCTCAATTCGAATCTTAATTCAATCCAAACCTAGAATTCTTAGGCTAAAGACCTAGGTTCTAAAGCCCTTCCTAGGTGATTTTTCCACCACCTTGAAACCCAGTCAATTGACATCTGATTTAGGGTTTGTCAATTGCATATTGATGTGACATGTCTCTAATGTCAACTCTCCAAATTTGAGCTCATTTGGAGGACTCTAACCCTATAAATGCAATCCAAATCCAAAGGCTGTAAAACCTTCAGATATTTACAGTCTATGCCACTAAACATACCATTCAATAGATCTTGACCCTATAGCTTTCTCCAAAGCTTCTAGTCACCTCCAGACCTTTGATTATAACCCATTAAGTAGTAAACTGCATTTTTTTCAGACCCATTTTGAACTAAGTGGGTTTTTAAAAATGAGATGAATGATTTAGTCATAATGGTTAGAAATAAAGCAAGATTAGTGTCTAAGGGGTATAATCAAATAGAATGAACTGATTTTGAGGAGGCTTTTTCCCCTGTATCCAGACTTGAAGCAATAAGGGTACTTCTAGCTTTTACCTATTTTAAAGGATTTAATTTATTTCAAATTGAGGTTAAAAGTGGTTTTTTTAATTGGATGATAAAAGAAGATATTTAAATTGAGCAACGTCTAGGTTTTGAAAATTCATATTTTCCTAATCATGTGTTTAAATTGAAGAAAGCACTGTATGGACTAAACTAAACACCTAGGGCATGGTATGAAAGGTTAAGCATTTTCCTACTAGAAAATTTTTTTGTCAAAGGAAGTGTGGACACCACTCTTCATAAAAAGAATAGGAGATGACATTCTTATTATTTAAATTTATGTTAATGATATCTTTTTTGGATCCACTGTGAAAGATCTTTGTGATGACTATTTAACAATAATAAGGAAGGAATTTAAAATGAGTTTGATGGGTGACTTAAGCTACTTTCTTAGTTTTTACATAAAGTAGAGAGAGGATGGAACCTTTCTTAGTCAATAAAAATATATTAAGGACATCCTTAAGAAATATTAAATGGATAATACTAAACCAAAAAATACTCCCATGAGTTCCTTATGTCAGTTAAATAAAAATTCTAAAGGCAAATATATTGATCAAAATAAATTTAGAGGGATGATTGGATCATTACTTTATTTAACTTCAAGCAGACCTGATATCATATTTAGTGTTTGTTCGTGTGGTAGATTTTAAGCTGATCCAAAAGAATCTCACTTGACTTATATTAAAAGAATTCTAAGATATCTTTTAAGAACTCAAAATTTAGGGTTTGGTATCATAGACATAGCACCTCTTTTGAAATCTTTGGATATTCTAACTCAGATTTTGTAGGGTATAATGTTGATAGAAAGAGTACTTCTAAAACTTGACAAATCATGCGAAACTCCTTAGTCTCAGGCTCTAGCAAAAAATAGAATTCAATAGTTCTTTCTACTGCTAAAGAAGAATACATAACCTTAGGAAGTTGTGTGGCATACGTTCTATGGTTAAAACAACAACTAGTGAACTTAAGTTTTTTAATTGATACTATTCCCATTTTTGTGATAATATAAGTGACTTTGCATCTCAAAGAATCCAATCCAACACTCTAGGATAAATAATATAGACAAAAGGCATCACTTCTTTAGAGATCATATTACCAAAGGACAAATTGAGTTACATTATGTAGCAACAACAGAAAATTAACTTATAGAGATTTTCACAAAACCATTGGCTTTTGTGACTTTTAGTACATTAAGAACTAGATTAGGTGTTATTGATATTAATGCTTGATAATTGTAATTCTACAATTTGAAATTGCAATGTATTCCATTTGTGTTTATTATTATGTTTTATTCTTTGTTTTTGTGGTAGACTTGGTTATTTTTTCATTATTTTGTGTTCGATTTTATGTTTTGATTTTTTATTATTTTCTATTTGATTTTTGGTTCATTTTATTATTTATTTTTGTCTTTTCATGAATCTTGTATGAATTTGTTTTTGAAGAGTATCTTGATCTTCATGTAAAAAATTTAAATTTTCTTTTCTATTCATATTGTACGAACACAATTCATACTATACAAATTCCATATTGGACATGATTTCTTTTCTGCACTGAACTAACAAAAATATGTTTTATGTTATTGATTGTATAGTACAAAAACATGTTCATCTGTACGAACCATCAATTTTTTGTATATACGATCCCAGCAGGCATTCCAATGATAGTTATTTTTTAAACATTGTTTGTATGAACACCTATTTTTCTGCACGATCCAATTGTCAGTTTGCACGTGGACGATCTCAACCATTAGGAATGAATATTCTATTAACTAATCATCCCGTATAAACACATGTTCGTATGTACAATCAGTTTGGTCAAAATATCATACAAAATGTCTCATCGTAAAGCAAATTAAAAAAAAAATAGACCTTCCATAACATTAACTATTTTTGACAGTTTTCATTCATATGAACGAACCAAATATCATCCCGTATGAAGAGCTAAATCATACGTACTACTGTAATTTTGTACCGTACAAAATAGTTCAAATTCAATAAATTGGATTTTATTCTTTAAATTATTTAAATATTTTTCATCTCCAGTCCCTTTCAATTCTTATGTTGGAACTTTTTCTCAAAATGGCAAGTAGTAGCAAACAATAATGACCATCCAAGGGTGGATCATCTCATTCTGAATGAGATGACAATTTTATTTTAGGGAGAATGAAAAAGCATTCGATAGGTTTATTCAAGCTAAGATTTCACATTATTGTCTTTTGATTCAAGAAGACATTAGTTTTTAATTCATGCCCCTTTTCAACTACAATCAATTCTCTTTCATTCTCACTTTAATATATGCATTTCATTATGAGACTTTTTACTATTTCCTTGCCAATCTGAGAATATGAGAAAACAACACGATAATGACCTCTTATGTTTTTCTTCAACGTGTTGAAATTACCAAGGATGATTTGGCGACTTTTATATACCTTAGGACTGAAGGAATTAGGGCTCATTCAATGGCATCTAGAAGTGATTTTGATTGGAGCATTATTAATCAAACTCTTAGGGGAAAAACTTCAATCTCTCATTTTTCCCTAGTTTCTACTTTGAATCAAAATGCTATGATCATCCAGCATGTCTTAATGACATATATCATTCCTAAAGCCGGTGATCATCTCAATATCACTCATTTGTTGAGTATTGTCACATATTATATCTTGTCAAACACTCCATTCGATGAAGCCCAATTTATTATGGATTAAATCCATAATCTAACTGACAAAAGACTCCCTGTTATCAGAAGAAAGAAGAATGTAGCTCTAAGACACCAGGTTGCCTATATTCTTGAAAAGAAATACAACCCCATTCATCATGAAACCCCAAATAACTTACTTGTTCATTTCACTGATGCCTCATTATGAATTCTTTCTTGCTGGGATCAAAGGGACAAAGGAGAAGAATTTAATGAAGAAGGAAATATACCAACTCCTGCTCCTATACATGATCAAAAGTTCTATAATACATGATGCAGAGATTTGATCGCCTCAAATCTCATATAGATCAACATTTTGATCAAGTTCAGACACATCTAGACCAGTACGATTTTGGATATAACGAATATATGGGTTGGGTTAGAGGATAATTTGATTTTTGTAACACTCATGTAGCTACCATTAATAGCTACTTCATGCAATTCAGTCCTCCACAGCCTCCTCCAAATCAAGACCCTCCAAACTATTAGTTTAGTTACAGTTTGTTGTATGTTTTATTTTTTGGATTTTATGATTGTATGTTTAGTTGCTAATTGTTCTTGTCTTACTTTTTAGTTGATTTAGTTTTTGAGTGTTTTGTAGTTTCTTTTTATTATAAGTTCATATAAAAAATTGCGATTGGTTATTACTAAGTTTTTTTATTCCTTACCTCTATAATTGTCATTCAATGAGCTAATACTAACTAATCTAAAATATTCTTTTAAAGAAATGAAATTTTGCAATTTTCGCATCACAAAATTATTTCCTTAGTAAATCTTTTTCTTTTCACTGACTTTAAGTCAAATTATAATGAGATCTAGATAAGGAAATCTTTTCGATATTTTTATAAGACATGTATCTCATAATTATAATTATTGCAAAAAGGTAACCTTATTTCCTTTTATTTTATTGTTCAATGTGTTGTTTTTATTGTTATGCATAGGAATCTATTTTGTGGTTTATTTCTCCTTATATGAGAATATTTTGTTCTTTAATTTGGAAAATACTCACATAAGATAAGATTTACTGATTTAGGTTAAGGAAAGAACAAAATGTCAAAAGATGCATAAAGTGTGCCAACACTAAAAAGATGCACAAAATGAGCCCAACCTGAAAAGATGCATAATGTTTGCCAAATAAAATTCAAAATCAAAAGATGCGCAATGATCAACAAAATTGAAAAGAGGCATAAAATTAGCCCACACTACCTTTAGTTCTTTCCTCTATATCTCTAATTCTTAGAAAAAGTTAAACATTTAATAATAAGCTCAACTATTAAATTTGAATCTATATTATTTTTATTTAATTTTTTCATTAATTATTCTTTTTGAGATTTCTACTCTCTAGAATAAATATTAAATCTGATCTACTATTTTTATCTTATTTATTTTTTGGTTATAAATATGAATTTAAAAGACTTTTATTTTCAAGAATTTAATCTTAGTCTTGATAATATTTAAATTTCTTTTACTTATTAGTCTTTTAGATTAGTCTATATTAGCTTTCATATTTAGAGGATTTTTTATTTTCTTTCCATTTTTTGTTGATGTCAAAAAGGGGAGGTTATTGTTTGTGTTTGTTTGAAATCATTTGGTTTGTATTTTTGTGTTTTTGTTTTGAAGTTTGTTTTGATTTTCAATTCTATATCAAAATGCTCTCAGGGGGAGGTTATTTATGGTTATATTTATTTGAAGTCTTTTTGTGATTTGTGTCATACTTGTTTATTTTAGGGCCTTTTTGGTGTTTGTATTTTTTTATGTTTGTTTTTCTTTGTAGTTTATTTTGTGTTTGTCTATAAAAATCAAAATTAAAAAGAGGGATGAAGTTTTATTTATCCTCATCATTTTTAGTTTTTATTCATTTGTGGGAAGTTTAAGAGAATGGAACTTTTCTTTGTTATTTAAATGATAATTATTTTTGTCATCATAAAAAAGGGGGAGATTGTTGCAAATCAAAAATCAAGATTTAGATTGTGATTTTTGATGATAAAAAAAATATTATTATTATGATTTTATTGTTTTTCTCCTAACATGCATTAGATATTTCTGTTTGTTTCTATGAGTACTAACATTTCATGGAAATTATATACTGCTCCAAATTGTTGAAGACTTCAAGACATGGTAGAAAAGAATTTTATATAAAAGTGTATGTATATCTTTGTTTTTATTTCTTGGGTATGAGCATGTGTAATTATAATTGAGTAATCATGTAAACACATATAGGGGGAGAGTATTTTTTTTTAACTGAATATATTATATAGTGTATTATCATAATGTACAATTTGACTTAACATTTTCTCCATAATTCAGTTACTCAATCCATGGTTTAATTTTCTTAATTGATTATATTGTATGATATACATTCATCCAGGTAAATTATAGAGAATGAAATTCAGGTCATCCCAGATTGTACCATATAAACATAGTTATTTTTGAACTGTTCATACTGTATGATATTAATTCATGTAAACGACTGATAGAGTACAAAATTTAGGTCATCCCAAATCTTATCAAACAAATTTATTCATTTTTCAGCTATTTGTATAGTATGATATCAATTCATACAGACGACTGACAATGTATGAAATTAGTTTCGTATTAGATTGTACCACATAATGGATAACTATTTTAAACTAATTATATTATATGATGTCAAGTCAACTAATGTCTAATAGTGTATAAAATTAGGTTTGTACCTGATCATACCATACAAATTATTCATTTTTAAACTATTTGTACTATACAATATCAAGTCATACAGATGACCCACAGTGTATGATAATAAGTTCATCCCAGTTCATACCAAATGAAACCATCATTTTTAAACAATTTGTATCGGATGATCTATGATTGTGCAGTACAAACCGTGGATAGTTCTCTTGAAAAAATTTAGTTTTTGGACAATTTTTCATGTGTTTTCTATAAATAGAGTCCTAAAACTATCATCCTTGTCCTTTGATTTGAAATTCTCTCTTAAGAGTGACTATTGGGAGTGTGTTTGAGAGAGATTTTGAAATTGTAGAGGGAGAGATCTAGTGAAAGGGAATAATGAGAGATTCACAAGGTTGCCCAAAAAGAGGATTTCTTTATTCTTCTTCTAATTTCTTCCCAACTTCTTTGGAGTTTCTTGAGAGAATATCTTCAAGACTGGATCAAGGATCTTTGCCTTCGCCAGGAGGGTAAAAAAGATGTGATAGTTCTCTACATTAACCAGGAGAGTGAATAAGGAAGCTTGGTTCTCTACCTTCACCAGGAGGGTAAAAATGGATGTGTAGGTACTCTGCCCTCACTAGGTGGGTCAAAAAGAATGAGGAGGTATGTTGCCATCACTTATAAAGTGTAAAATGTGATGGTTCTCTATAGCACTGGGTTGGTGGAAGTCACTTTGTAAGGGCTTCTCTAACTTGCTACAGGTAAAAAGGAGAGTCACTATTGTTTAAGACAATACCTGGAGAAGGAGTCTCTAGGGAGTGGATGATGGTCTAGTTGGTCCGAACTACTATAAAATTTTGTATTCCTTTGTTACTTTTTTTTTTGCATTTTATTTTAGTGCCCTTTATATTTAAGGTTGAAAGATTATATGAGAAATTCATTTTAATTAACAACTACATATTTTAAGATTAGTATTTTTAATCTTCTAAACAAATCTAAAAAACTAAAAGGTTTTTTAAAATCTAAGATTTTTTTTTTTAAATAACAATTCACTCCCATCTTGGTTAGCCTTGGGACATTTTTATATGGTCAAACAACCTACACTAACTTTCATCTCTACCTTCTCCAGGAGGGAGAAAAAGAAGTCTAGGTTTTCTGTGTTCTCCAAGAGGGAGAAAAAGTAGTCGAGGTTCTTTGTCTTTTCTAGGAGGGAGAAAAAGAAGTCAAGGTTCTATTCCTGTGAAAGGAGCCTCGATCCTCTACCATACCGGGTTAGTGGAAGAGTGTTTTAAGGGCTTCTATGCTTTGCTGAGGGAGCAAAAGGAAGAGTCACTTAGTTTAGGTTAAGGTTGACCAAACCACTATAAAATTTTCTGGTGTGCTTTTCATTTTTTGCATTTTACTTTTTGAATTTAATTTTTATTATAACTTCTTGGTGAATTTTTTAGATCAATGTTCTATTGTTCAATTTAGAATTACATCATCATTATTTTCAAATCATAATTAATTTGTTAGCTTCCACATTGTGAAATTAAATTGCTAATTTCAAAAGTATAAAAATTATACAAAAAACTAGTACTCCTATTTAGAATTATTTTTAAAGTACCAATTCATCCCCTCTCTTGGCACATCTCAAACTTTTTATTTTCTTCCACCTTATTCTATACCTTCTAAGGACCTTGCTGGCCTCATTTTTATATGAGGTCATTAGGATCCATCTAGACTACTACCTTTCAGTCACATGTTTTTTTTTTTTTTTTTTTGAATAAAGATGCAAATTGCATTAATACTAAAAAAAGAAATAATTACATACTACTAATGAAAGATAAAACTATGATAGTCCTTCCTTATCAAGTCCAAAAAGCTTGATGGAAGTTCTGTATCTATAAAGGTATCCCAATAGAAATCATTTAATAAAGAAATATTGGCCAATAATCTACAGCCTTATTATAATCTCTAGGAACAAAATTAAAAATTATATTATTAAAGATTTCCAGAAATGAGAGATCTAACCTTATAGCTTTATTATTCTTCACTATTCTCCTCTTGATTGAATCTTGGAGCTTCCTTATGATATTTACATTATCTCCTTCAATGATTATTCCTTCATATTCATACATCCAATCTTGAATGTAATTCCCAAATGTCAAAACTGATTTAAGCTCCAAAAATGCAATATCCCAATGTATCATCTTCTTGCCATAAATGCATAACATTCTCCCTTTATGGTCTCTTAGCACCCCTGCAATTCCTACTATATTTGATGGTAAGAATGCTGGTCTACACTCAATTTCATCCAACCTTCAGGTGGAGGACACCAAGCTTTAAATAGCTTTTGCTGATTGGTGTTCCAGTACTTCTCGATTGGAGCTGAATGTATAAAACTAGCAATAGATAAAATTTATGCTACAATATAAGCTATCAGTGGCTCTATTTTTCCATGCTTAGATATGTTCTGAAACTTCCAATTGAAGTATACTGCTGAAACATAGATTATTGCTAGACCACAATTATTATTTACTCTGTGCTGGAGTTCCTCTACGCAATTAGATACGCTTTTGAACAACGGAACATCAATTCTCAATTGTCTCAGTTTTTGTAAAATTTCCTTTAGCTTGAAGCATCTTACAGCCACATGTTTTATATCTTCAGTAGTTTGAAATCCTCTAGGACAATCTCTGTTACAAAATAATCTTCTATGGCAAAACCATTCATTTGTCGGCAAAGCATCATTCAACAATCTCCACCAAAATAGTTTTTCCCTTTGGTTTACTTTTAATTTTTTCAATCAACTCGTATTACTGATGTTCCCTTCTTGACTTTGGTTATTTGCTTCATAAGACAATAAAGTTATTGATCTTCCTGAATTTGTGTTGATTAATTCTACCTCATCTTCTATACCTTCTTCCCCTATTTCAATCTGTTGAATCAGATTTTCCATATCTTCAGAGAAATATGTGGTCAGTTTCTCTTTACTCCAGCTTCCATTTTCATCAATTATGAAGGCAACTTTTTGGACATAAAGTTCATTTACATTACAAGTAGCTGACCAAGTATTCAATCTTCTATCAAGTATCCACGTATGATTTGTGATGTTTATTTTTCCTCCATTGTTGACTTTCCATCTTACTATTGGTTTGAGATACTTTGCACCTTCTTTCATAATCTTCCAGGATGGAGATATACTTCTTTTCACACTTTCTTCCCAAATGGCATCCCCATATTTGCTCTTCAAAATTATGCTTAGAAGTGATTCTTGGTTCTGTAGAAACATCCAAGCTAGTGTAGCTCTCAAAGGGCCTTGCCTCATAACTACTCCTAGAATACCAAATCCACCATAATTTGTAGACATACCTAATGTTGACCATGCAATATAATGCATCCCTTGACTCCCATTTTTCTTGTGCCATCAAAAATTCCTGCATAGCTTGTCTATTTTCACCAAAATGCTTTTTGGAATTAGAGAATGTACCACCTGATAAGGATTTATATTAGAAAAAAAAAATAGTTTTTTATTAGTAAAATTCTCCCTTCCAAGGATAACCATAAAGCTCCCCATGAGTTCAATCTTCCCAAAACTTTTTTAATAGCATTGTTGTATCTGATGCTTTCATTCTCCTTAATACCAATTTGATTCCTAAGTAAATGAGCTCTTTGACTTCTTTTATTCCCATAAGATTGTTTAACTTACTTCTTCTCTTCTTCGATACCATCTTTCCATAGAGTGCCATAGAATTTTGAGAGTTTATTTTTTATCATGTCCAGCTACAATAGTCTTTAAAGATTTACATCAACTTTTTAACATTTCTTCTATATGTTTTGGCAACCACTATGACCTCATCTGTAAATAGTAAATGTGTTACCCTTTCAACATTAGTTGCTAATCTTATGCCCAATTTATCATATTTTTCTTGGAGAGCCTTGGATAGTAGTTCAGAACATAAAATGAACAAACTAGGTGACAATGGACATCCTTGTCTAAAGCTACAATGTGTCATTATCCAACTAGTTCTTCTCCCATTTATATTAATCGAGTATTTAGGATTACTGACACATTTCATGATTAGATGTGCCATCCTGTTTGGTACTCCCATTAGCATCATAACTTGTTTTAAAGTTTCCCAACACATGCTATTATAGGCTTGTTCCATGTCCAGCTTTAATAACAAGTATCCCAATTTTTCTACTGAGAATCTCATCTTGTTAGTAATATCTTGAGCTATTAGGAAATTATCATATATACTTCTTCCTGGTACAAAAGCTCCTTGGTTCATCGAAATAACCTTTGGCAGACACCATTTAAGCTTATTAAGTTTCATCCCTGCAACCATCTTGCAGATAGTTTGGCACAGACAAATAGGTATGAATGTGGAGCATTCATAAGCATTTATGACTTTAGGAATAAGTATCACTATTGTCTCCTTCCAATGCTCTGGCATCACCCCTAATTTGAAGAAACCTTCAATTGAATTCCAAGTTTCTCCTTGTATAATGTTCCAATAAGATTTGAAAAAACAAGCATTAACACCATCTGCACCTGGTGATTTGTTGTTATTCATATTCATAACAGTACTTGTCAAGTCATTTTTTGTGAAGTATGAATTCGTTAACTTCACCATCTTTTCTTGAATGCATTCACCCTTTGTGAAACCTGACCAATCTTCCTTGTTACAATTATGTTTTCTCCATTTATTAGAAAAATGATTGCCAATTACCTCATGAATTGACTCCTGGGCAGTTTCCATAGTTTCATCTTCTCGAGCAATTTGATTGATTCGGTTGCTTCTTTTCTTTGTCGTAGTGTATGTGTGGTAGTAGAGAGTGTTCTTCTCTTCTTCTTTCCTCCATTGTCTTTTTGACCTTTGTCTCCATCAAGTTTACAATCTACCAAAAGTTATGTTGAGTTCATGCACCTTGTTTCTAAGTTTTAGTATATTATCCTGATTCAACCTGCCTTCCATAGCCTCCACATTTTACAAATGCAAATTTTCACTTTGAAGCTCTTGTTTCTTCAAGGTTAACTCTCTCAATTTATTTTTGCTCCAATAATAAAGATTTTTTTAGAGATCTTTTTATTTTCCTTTTAAGGATTTCATCAGCGCCTCCAAAATCCTTCTTCCTCTTAGAATTAGCAATGACATCCCTAGCATCCTCATATGAACACCACAAGTTCTCAAATCTAATTTCTCTTTGCTTGTGCAATTTTGTAGTGTAAAGTTGAAGTAGTATCAGGCAATTGTCCGATGCTACTCTAGGTAGATGTTTAATGACTGCAGGAGAGATATCCATCATTGATTTTGAGTTTAGCCAAACTCTAGCAAGTCTCTCCAAAATTCTAGCTAGTCTTTCTTTGTTGTTGCACTATGTGAATTTAGGACCAATAAAACCAATATCTTGATAGTCATTATTAGTCATAAACTCCTTCATTTCTTGAGGGCCTTGTGAGAAACTAAATCTTTTACCTCCGTTCTTCTCATTCTTATTCAATAAGCAATTAAAGTCTCCCCCAACTATACACGGCTCCTCACTATTCATATTGTTTTCAATCAATCTCCATAATTTTCTTCTTTCATACAGGTTTTTGTTTCCGTAAACAATGTAAACCTTAACCGAGTTTCCTTTAGGAGTTGTTATATTACCTATTATACATTGATTCGAAGAATCAATGACTGTAAAGGAAGTTGTTCTATGTTTCCACAATGCAAGAACACCACCTGAAGTTCCACTAGCCGCAACATGGTGGAACTCCCAATCGTCTCCAACTAGTTTCCTAACTTCATCTTTTCCCAAATTTTCTTGCTTTGTTTCCATAAGACAAATGAAGAACATGTCATTTTCTCCAATCAAACTTCTCAAGTAGTGGGAGGCTTCTTTCTTTTTCACTCCCCTACAATTCCAAAACGTTACGGAAGACATTAAGAAAGTTATGGGGATCAGGCCCCAACCTTTTAGCTACACCTTCTCCTTTCCTTATTCTATGATTTCCCTTTATAGGACCTAGCATTTTCATTTTATTTGCTAGTTTAACTTTACTGGTTGATAGCTTTGCATTGTTCTTAATAGCTCCCATCTTCCCATTCAGTTGTATCACTTTACTACCATCTCCATCACCTTTACCAAGTTTAGTAATATCTAATTGCCCTCCTGAAAAATCTATCATTTCAAGCTGACTGAGCTTTACTTGGTCCTCAAAATCCTTGTTCTGATATAAAAAAATTTTATTTTCAGAATCGTTGTTGATCTCGATTGAATCTAACTTAGAAATTTCTGTAACAGGTCTATTTGATTTTTCTACTTCTTCAACTTCCATCTCCTCTTTAGATTGGATCATCACATCTACTTGATCAACTGCCATGCAATGATCTATTTCGCTAATGATTTCTCCTTCTTCAATCACTGTATTACTCAGGATATCCTTCTGTTCTTCCTCATTCACATTTGTTTATTTTTCTTTGATTTCCCAGCTCCCTGATTTTGTTGTTTCCTTCAATGTAGTGCTGCTTGAAACCTTTTTAACAAATGTTATCTTAAATGGTCTCCCATTAGAAACAAATTTTGGCTTGTTTCTTTTGTAATTCACATGCACCCATGGCCATAATAATTATTCTCCTCATTTTCCTGCACCATTTAATGAGAGTGCTTGTTGTTTCCTTCTACTTTGTTTTTTTCCACCAAGCTTCCTTTTTTGCTTTCACCTTTAACATGTCCTATTTTCCCACAATCAAAACAAAATTTGTAACTCTTTCATATTCAAATTTTTGAAAAATTCTTCCCGTAATGCCTTTTACCCAAGCACCCAATGGTAGTGGTTGATCTAATTTCACACGAACACATGCTCTTGCAAACTCTCTTCTTCCCCAATGGAACATGTTACTGTCCATCATCAACGGAACTCCCACCATTGCATATATCCTTTCTACATTGCTCTCATCCCAACATTGCAATGGTAGTTGAGGCATTCTTATCCAAATAGGAGAGGTAAGTCCTTTCATTGATAAAGGAGAAAACTTCGGGGATGATCGATCCATATAATTAATGTGCTCATTCACAAACCATGGGCCTCCAGACATAACTACCTCTAGAGCATCATTAAATTTAAATGAACACAAAAACCATCCCATTCCTAGAGTGGTAAAATGGAATTGATCATATTGAGCCCATTGGCATCTGAGTTCCCATGTTAAAACATGAGGTGGTAGTTCTTTCCTAAACACCTTACAAACCAGGGAATTACAAAGTAAGTTTACATTTTTTATTACTGGTTCCTTTATCATTTTACCATCCTTTCCATCTTCTATCAACATATCTTATCCTTCTATGGAATTCAGTTTTTTATATGGTTTTTTGATCCATACATTACCAGGTGCATTCTTCTTACCATCCCTCTCAGTCATTTAATCATCAATATGATTTATTATTTTTTCTTTAACAAAAACTAACTTTAGCGTCTGTTAGTCCATTGGTTTGTCTGCATTTAGAACAACACTTTTGTTCTCAGAACTCAAGGAAATTCGCATTTATCGCACTGTTTCCAGGGATTACATTTGAATTCTCGAATCTTGGAACAAAAATGTTCATTCTCGAAGATGAAGCTTCATTGTCAAAAGTTTTTGCTGGTGACATTTCAGCCATTTTCATAACATGGGGAGTTTTATCTTCAAACTCCATTGAAAATTTCTTTCCTTTGCCTTCAACATGATTGATATATTGGAGATATTACCAATGTTTTTGTCTATTACTAACATACCTTTTGATCTTCTTCGTCGAGCCTCCTATGCATCCATTGATAACCTTCCATTTGACATCTTGTATGAAGTTGGGTTCAGTATCAATGATCCACCTTTATTAGTGGAGTCCATCGATGTCCGCCGCCATATTTTTGCCATCTGCAGAAGCGACGACTGAAAAATTGGGAGCGTTGAATTTGAATTCTTCTCTCTCTAGCGGGGAGCTTCTCTCTCTAGAGGGGATTTGAATTCTTATGATTACACTATAATTAATCACGTAGTTGTTAATCATCTTGAACTCAATCCAAACCTCAACCCAAAGCTTAATCAATCCAGGCGTTAAACTAGACCTAAATCAATCTAGACATCAATCTAGATTTAAAACCAGGCTTCAATTAATTCAGACTTCAACCCAGACCTCAGTCAATCTAAATTTCAATCCAAAATTTAAACCATGCTCTTTAATCAATCATGATTTCAATCTAAACTTTAAACCAGACTCTTTATTCAATATTTTAATTTAGACTTTAAACCATACTCTTCAATCAAATCAGATTTCAATACAAACTTCAAACCACACTCTTTAATCAATCTATATTTCAATCAAGACTTAAAATTAGATCTTCAATCAATTTATATTTCAATCCAAACTTCAAACCAGACTCTTCAGTCGTTACAGATTTCAATCCAAACTTTAAACCAGACTCTTCAGTCAATCTAGATTTCAATCCATACTTTAAACCAGGCTCTTCAATTAATCCATATTTCAATCCAGACCTTGATCTAGACTTCAATTTACATTTCAATCAAAACTTCAACCTAAACTGCATTCCAAATTTCAATCAAAACTTTAAACTATACTTCAATCCAGACTTCAACCCAAGCTTCAACTAAACTTTAATCCAATGCAAAATCAATTTTCAATCAATCTTCAATCAAGCATAAATCTTATTCAATCAATCTCAACCATCCTATTTTTTTTCATTGATGTAGGTAATTAAAAATCAATCAATCCAATTCAAAATTCCATTCAAATCTAGGTCTCTAAACCAAATTTCAAGGGTAAATGCCCATATCATGAAACCCTTTCTAGGTGATTTTTCAATCACCTCAAAACCCTATAAAATGACATATGATTCATGATATATAAATTTTTTATTAATTAGGCATTTTTCTAGGTTCAACTCTCCAAATTTGAGTCAAATCTGAGGCCTCTAACTCTAAAAACTCAATTAAAATTCAAAGGCAACAAAACATTTTAATATTTACAACCTATGTCCCTAAACCTTCCCCTTTGTGGAATTTCACCTTGGGACCCTTCCTAAAGCTCTTGATCATGTCAATAACTCTTCTTATGATATGTTGAAAATTAAAATATATTTTGGTGGACCCAATTTGACCCTCACTTAACCAAGGGTCAAAATGACCAAAATGCCTCCTAAGGGCATAATTAAATTTTCATTCAAAGTTCAATATGGCATAGTCTAACCAAACCCAAAAATTTCTTCTAATGCATCCTAAACTCCATTAGGAGTGCATTTTACTCAAATTTAATCCTTGGTCAAGTTTGGTTGACTAATTCATCTTATTTTGATCAAATTACCCTTTTAGAGCTTAAATGGCCATTTCAAGCCAAATGACTACACCTTTCTTGGAAAATCTTCCATTGGCTCTTAAATGTCATTTTGAACCTGTTGGACCCAAACCATGGACTTGGCTTGACTTGAATTGGTTGACCAAGTCAATCCTAGTTGACCAACTGGCCCTTAAAGGATTTAAATGGTCATATTGACTGAAATGACCATTCCAATCTTTTAGATCATATCCACTGATCTTGAATGATCAAAGAAAACTTATTGAGCCCAAACCCAACCCCTAGTTTTTCTTAGTTAAGGAAGTCAACCATTGTTGACTAGATTAACCATTAAGCTGTATTTATGTTCAATCAAGATTCAAATCCACCCTAAACTTTATTGAAATCTCCTAATCATCTTTCCTACTTATTTGGCCCTGACTGGTCACCCTAACCCAGTCAATAGTTAACTTGGTCAATAGGGCCAACTCTAGTAAAACTTTACCTATTTAATCCAAATCACCACATATAATTCAATCAAACTATTCAAACACTAAAGCATATTCTTTTGCATGATAAAAATGCACTCAAGTTTATTATGAATCAACTATAGATTGGTTTGACTTGGTCATCCATTGATATTTGGTCAAACCATGGACATACACTCTCCATTTATTTAAACTTAGATCAAATTGCTCTTTGGATTTCCCAATTAATTTCACTAGCTCATCATACTCCCTAGGTGTCACCTCAGCACCATAACTTAGTTGACTGTTAGGTAACCCACGCTTAAAAGGCTATTAACTTTGCCCCAATGAAGGTGAAATAAATATCACAGTTCAAGTGTAAACAAAGATAGTAATCACCAAATACTTAAAATACACTTTAAAATCAACTTTGAACCATTAATACTTAAACTCAAACTCAAATCCCTTAAGCCTTCAAAAAATCAAAACACTAGACAACTTTAACCTACTTCATACATAAGACATATCCAAGCTACACAACCTACTATACACACTTTAGATGGTTTATTAGGACAATAAACTCTAGTTTTAGGCAAGGCTATTATTTTACTTTCTTATTATTATGTGCTAGATTTTTTATGATTTTCAATGCATGTTGATTGCTAGAATTAATTGATGTTATTATTTATTTATTTATGAAATTTATGAATTGATGTAGTGAGTTTTATATTTAAATTTATGAGATCCACCAAGAGGGGGGGTGAATTGGTGCTTTTAAAATAATCCTAGCAACAGTATTAATTTTTGAAGATTTTTCAAAACACTTAGAAATAAATAATTTTAACTTTTGTATGCGAAAGCTAACAAATTAAATATGCCCTAAAAATAGTGATGATGAAATTCTAATTATCAGAACAGAACATAGATATCAGAAATTTATCAAGCTATTATAATGAAGATGAAGTGAAAAAAGTAAAAGGAAAAAAAGTAAAATCATAACGAACACACTAGATAGTGGTTCGATCAAACCTTGACCTATGTCCACTCCCCAGACTCTTCCACTCTGAGTATTGCACTAACTCAAAGTGATTCTCCTTTTACTCCCTTAGCAAGGTGGAGAAGCCCTTACAAAACACTCTTTAACCAACCCAATGTGATAGAGGATCGAAATTCCTTTCATAGGACCGACTAAGAAGCCACTCTCATTTTTCTCGCTCCTAGAGAAGGCAGAGAACCTCGAGGACCAACTAAGAAGCCTCTCTCCCTAGAGGGCTCCCAATAGACTCACCAAGGCCACAAAAGGAGGAAGTGGGCAACAAACCCGGAGAAACCTTGTGATTCCCCTAACACTACTTCTCCTTCATGCTAAAGCTTACATTCTCCTTCCTCTCACAAACCCTACTTTCCTTCAAAAGCTCCCTCTCAGAGTTCCTTCTTCAGCCATGTTCCTATCTTCTCATTTATTTAGAAAAAGGTTAAAGAGTTGCTTTTACAATAGGCTTCAAGAAACCCTAAAAATTCAAGTTAGTCATCACTATTCGTATAGTACAAACCAAGTTCATATAGTACGATCAGTTCAAAACTAGTTCCATTAAGTACAAAGGAGAATGAACAGTTCACAATTTTTTTACACATTGTGCAGTACAATCTATTATATTTCCTCTGTTCGTACAGGATGAAACTTGGGCTGACTGAAAGTCATCTATGTTAACCATCTCCTATTATATACTTCGTACAGTACTATTAGTTAATTTTAAGTAGTTCATCTAATAAGATATTAATACTATAACATATAATTAGAATAAAAATTATAGTTTCATCTAGTACAATATATGAGACGACCAAATTTCTTCTCTGTTCTTCATACAGTATGATAAGAATCATATAGAACTAATAGAAGTCTTTAAATAACCATGATTTAATTGCCTAATTATGGGGGTTAATTTTAGCAAGATTTCAAATGATTGTACAATACAATTGTAATTATATAGTATGAATAATTTGAAAATCAAATTTCAAAATATAAGGCCAAAGTAGCACAAAAATTAGCTACATTATTACATTCTCTATTAACATGATAAAAAATGACTTTATTGAAATCATTGAGGAAGAATAGCTCCTTGACCGGCCAATTCTCCAAATGCCACTTTACCTTCTTCAAAGAATCTTGAATGAATGTAATAACATTAATATTATCACTCTCAATGATAAGTCCTTTGATTTCAAGCATCCAACTTTGGATGAAATCCCTTATCGTTATAACTGCCTCCATCTCAAGTTGTGCAACATCCCAGTGTACTCTATTCTTCCCAAAAGCAAGAAGAAGTCTACCTTTGCAGTCTCTAAAAATCCCCCTAATGCCAGCATGATTTGAACTCAACAATGAAGCATCCACATTAATCTTGATCCAATCTAGCGGTGGAGGGCACCAAGTTTTGTAGGACTCCCTATGGAGATTAGCACCCCAATTATCTAGATATGGACTAGATTTCAACATGGATAAAGAAAGTGCATTTGCTGCCACCAAGGAACTAGACATAGCAGCCTTACCATGCTTCACCCCATTGTGGTTCTTCTAGGACAGAAAAACTGTAGCACAATATATTCTAACCATACCATAATTCCAAACTAAAATTCTTCTCAGTTCCTCTAAACATCAACCAAGTGATTGAAAAACAGGAATATAAAATGCCCGATCTCTAATTTTTGAAATAACATCAACAAGATATTTGCAATGAACCATAATGTGTTCATAGTTCTCAACCTCTTGACATCCTTTAGCACAAGAATCATCAACAGCAAGCCTTTGAAATTTGAGAAAAACGATTTGTAGGGATAACAAACTTACTGAGGCGCCACCAAAAGAGTTCCACCTTAGTGTTATGCTTCAACTTCTTAAGCCAATTGTAGAAACCACCATCATCTTCTTTACATCTCCCTTTCATCACATATTGATATGCCAAAGCAGAAATTGATCAACCTGAGTATTTGCATAAGGTCTCCACCTAATCCTCCTTCCAAATATAGTCAATATGTATTTGCCTGATTAACATAATAGGTTCTTCATGAAAGAATCTCTGTAGCTTCACTTCATCCCATTTTCCTTCATCTGAAATGAGCTGCTGAACCATCATGTCCTCTAAAGCTCCACAGTCAGTAAATGTTGGCCAAGCATTAATACACTTGTCTAGCAGACAAATGTCACTTAAGACATTAATTTTATCACCTCTACCCACCATCCATTTGACAATGTGTTTAAGATGTTTACCTCCATCCATAATAATTTTCAGGCACTAGAAAAACTCTTTTTACAAGTTCTATTTATGATATCATCTCCATACTTTTCAAATAAAGTTCTGTGAAGTAAAGAATCAGGATTCTGGATAAATTTCCATGCCAACCTCGCCCTCAAAAAACCACCTCTAAGTATAGTTGAATGCACTCCCAAACCACCATCACATCTTGGTCTATATATCTCCTCCCAAGCAACATAATGCAAACCTTTCTTCCCATCTGGTTCATGCCAAATAAATCTCCTACACATTTTCTCCAACTCATACAACGCTCTCTTAGGAACCAAAGAGCATGTAAGTAAAAAATTTGGCATGAATAGTAATTCTATCTACTAAAGATAAAGACTTCTTCCCCCCAAACATTCAATCTATCCATCACATGGCTCAACAGGTCTTAAAAATCTGCCATATCAAATCTTCTTAAAGTAATCTTAATACCTAGATAATACATTTCCTTCAATATTTTAAAACCAAGAATTCTAGCAACCTTCTTCTTATGAGATCTCATAACAGTCTTATCAAATATAATTTCAGACTTATTGATGTTAACTCTTTGACCCGTCCATTTACAGAACTCCTACATAATATTCTTCAATAATCTAGCCAAAGTAGTGGTTGCTTGTGAAAATACAAGCACATCATCAGCATATAGAAGGTGTGTAATCCTCGGTCCTCTAGGAGATATCTGAATACCCAACTCTTGTCTCGTTTTCTCAAACGAGTTGGAAACAAGTTGGGAGCACATAATAAACAAATATGGTGAAAGTGGACACCCCTGCCGGAATCCACTATGAGTATTGATCAATCTTGAATTCTTCCCATTCAAAATAATTGAATACCTTGCATTCACCACACATTCCATGAGGAAATAAAAAAAATAGTGGGGAAACCATACAATTTAAGAATTTGATGAAGATTTGGCCATCCAATGCTATCGTAAGCCTGCTCCATGTCTAGCTTTATAGCCACCATGCCTTTTTTATTCTTAGAGATTTTAAACTTGTTAAAGATCTCCTGAGCCAATAAACAATGTTATGACATTGATCTACCTGGAAAAAAGCCAATTATTCCTCCGAGATCATCTTGGACATGTATTTTTTTAGTCTATTAACCAGCATAGTAGCAACAATCTTATAAGTAGTTTGACAAAGGCTTAAAGGCCTATAGTTAGATGGAAAAACTGGGTTCTTCACTTTGGAGAATAAGACAATTAACGTATCTTTCCATTCCTTGTGCATAACTCCAGAATTAAAGAAATTTTTGATAGCATTCCAAGTAGTTTCCCTCGCTATGCTCCAATAAAATTTATAAAAAGAAGATGTCACCCCATCCATACCATGTGATTTATTATTACCTTGCTGGAATACTGATTCCATAAACTCTTCCAAGGAAAATTCAGTAGCCAAAGCTTCCACATCTGAAGCAGTCAACCTCTGTTTATCAAAAATTACAGGCCAATCAGATAAATTGCATTCTCTGTATTTCCACTTCTCCTCAAAGAACTGTAGAAACACCTACTCAATCTAATCATCCTCCTCCAGCAATTAGTTATTAACATCTTTGATTTGTCTCACCCACTTTACATTTCTCCTAGCTCATGCAAAGTTATGAAAAAACTTAGAATTGGTATCCCCTTCCTCTTGCCATCTTGCCTTAGCCCTTTGATTCCACCAAGTCGAAAGCCTTCTTAAAGTGACATTAAGTTCACGTACCTTGCTTCTAAGACGAAGCAAATCTTCCAAAGAAAAATCCTCAACCGTGGCTTCCTTAATCTGTAATTCCAGAATTTCCCTCTTCAAGTCTTCCTTCAACTTACACAAATCTTTTTATTTGTTTTTATTCTAGAAGAATAAAGCTCTCAACGTTTTTTGAAGCTTTCTATGAAGCACCTCCACCTCATCACCGAAATCAGATTTCTTCCAAGAATTATACACAATGTTCCAAGCAGTCGGGTATGATCTCCAAGTGTCTTCAAATCTAATGATCTTTGTCTTGTTAAATTGCTTAACTTCCAATTTAAATACAATTGGACTATGGTCTGATGCTACCCTTGCAAGATGTCTCACATTTCTTGAAGGGACCATATGTAAAGATGTAGAATTCACCAAGCATCTATCAAGCCTTTCCCATATCCTTGAAGCTCCTTCTTTATTGTTACACCAAGTAAAACTTGGTCCAACAAAACCTACATCATGGAAATCAGAGTTAGTCATAAAATTCCTCATCTCTCTAGGTCTTCTAGGAATGAGGAATCTCTTTCCACCTTTCTTCTCCTCCTTATTCAGAATACAATTAAAGTCCCCCCCCCCCCCCCCCCAACAATGGATGGAACAGTACCCAACTTACACTTCTCTAGCATGCTCCAGAGACTCCTTATCGTATTATAACATCTACTCCCATAGACAGTGTCCACCTTCCAAGATCCCATAGATGGGGTAGAAAGAACTCCAAACACCACCTGAGAAGAACTCTCCATCACCATAAAAACACCACCTTCTTATTCCAGACAACCAAAATCCCACTAGAAGTACCCACAGCAGGATGGTGGAAGAAGTCCCAATCACTCCTAATAAGGCAATCAACATCCCTCCTATCAACACTAGTTAACTTAGTCTCCAACAACCCAATAAAAAAGACATCATGATCCCTAACAATCTCCCTAAGATACAGAGAGGCCTCCTTCTTATTGGCTCCCCTATAGTTCCAGAAGACGAAGGAAGACATTAAACAATCAAAGGGGAAACGTCCCCACCTAACACATTCCCCTTACCATCCCTCCTTTTTTTTTCTATGCTCAAGTTTTGAAGGACCCAAAAGCTTTAATTCCTTGGCCTATTTAAGTTTGACCAAACTGTTATTATGAGTAACAGCAACCTCCATTTTATCAGGAATCTCTTCAGTAGCAACAATGCCCTGTGGCTGTGGCTTATCCACTGTGAGATGACTAACAAGTTCCCCTTCTTTAATATCTTCAGTCAAAACATCAAATTTATTTTCTACAGCAATATCTGTCTCCTTCTCCCTATCAACTTCCCCTTTTCTAGAACTTCTATCTTTAGCCGAGATATGTTGATCAATTAGCACCACCTATGTATCCACTTCAGCCACCTTATATTGGACTGATTTCTGCACGGCATCATCAAGGACTTCAATCATCTTATCATTCACATCATTCACATTTCTTCCAAATGTCCCTCCACCAGCAAACCTTCCATTTTTGAACCTTCTATTTTTAAATTGAACGTGAATCCACGGTCCATATTCACTACTATGCAAAGACGTTTTTCCATCAGCTGGTACCACCAGATCACTTCCTACTGCCAAATTTTGTTTCTTCACTGTCTGTTCATTATGATCAGGCACCACATCATTAGAACAATCCTTTCTATCATGTCCCACTTTGCCATAATGATAACAGAGAAAATCAATTTTCTCATAATCTAATTTTTGGAAGAATCTTCCTGCTATTCCATCTACCCATATGCCATTCGGAAGCCTGTTTTCCAAATTTATTCTCACACACCCGAGCAAATTCTCATTTTCCCCATTTAAAGGAGTTCCCATCCACATACATAGGTACTCCTACACACGATGTAATTCTCACAATATTCTCCTCGTCCCAACAGTATAATGGCAAACAGGAAAGTCAAATCCATACTGGTGTGGTAGTACCTTTAAAATAATAGGGATTGAACAAAGGGGACATTTGTCCATGCCAACTATGTGTCCTCCTACATACCAAGGACCTCCATTCAATGCTTCATCCATTGCTTCAGCAAACTTGAAAGAATATAGTATCAAGTTCATACTGAGCGTAGTCATCTGAAAGCTACCGTATTTATTCCACTGCCTCCTCAACTCCTGGCTGCAAATAGGAAATGGTATTTTGTTTCCCAAAACTTTAATAACCAATGAATACTTCAGAACTTGTGAATTCATATGTTCCCTATTAGCATTTAGTTTGATTGTAATCTCGTCATCTGACATCTCTGCTTGGTCACCGTTGAATGAAATCTTGATATGTGGAGGTTTCTTCCAAGCTTCAATAAAATGGTCATTAAAACTAGTTCTATCACTATCCCCATCATCATTATTACCCAACTTTACATTAATCCTAGGATTCTTTGCAAGATTAATGCCTTCAGCTTCTTCTTGATTTCCCAAAGAATTAATTTTAGATGCTAAATTACGGCCACCATTTTCTTCAAGATTTCGCACAAACTTATTTACCTTCAAAACCAAACCAGCAGATGAAGAAGCCTCAGGATTATAACTTCCTAAATTAATGTTATGTCTGCGTTATCTTTGTCAATTCCTGTAGCACGATCAATCAACACCTTCTTCCCTTTTCATTCAAACAACACTTCTTGATGAACCGGAGGTCTTGTACCCTCTCTGATAACAAGATTGTTATTACTTCTTCCAATGCTATGATTGGTATCAGATGGATGAAAGGAGGCCATGATCTCGGCTGAAGATGGCCGACAATCAGTCATCCAACGAGCAGCCGTCATCAATTCTGCCTTTCGCGGAGAAACTACAAAAAGAAAAAAAATTCAAAAATAGAACTTTCTCTCTCTATAAAATCAATCGAGAGCTTCTCTCTCTAGGAACCTCTCTTGCTAATCCTGGTAATTCTTTCCATTTGGATACCTAAACATGACAAATCAAAGGAGCTTGCAGAAGGATGAAAAAATGAATATATAGAGAAATCCCACTCTCAAAAGTCATTTATATCAATCTTAGGAGTGAAAATTGGGTTGTTATTAGTGGTACCTTATCACTTTTAAATTCTATAGAACCTAGGTTATAATATTAAGTGGCATTTGCCACATGGACATTAAACTTATTTAATTGATTTGATTTGTTTATTTACATTGATTGTGTAGTTCAAATTGCATGCTTTTTAAGGTTTCTTTCTTGCATGTCATGTTTTATTCTAGCCTAGAATCGATCAAAGCCTCGTGAGGGCATGCTAAAACTTTTTTTCACTTAAATTAATTAAAAATTATCACGCTCATATAGAAACTTAATGATTTTAAGAAGTAAGTTCTGAAATGACCTGGGAGTTTTTTATTTTTTTTATTTTTTGAGAAAATTCCATTTGCATTAAAAAGAGAAACTATTACAAACTACTAGGTGATTGAGAATGCATCACAATCCTCCTTTAGCAAAGAAAGAAAAGGAGGAATCTTATTATAACTTATATCATCCCAATAATAATCAACCAATAAAGCTAAGTTAGCACATAAATCAGTTAACTTATTACATTTCTATGAGAGAAATGAAATAAAAAACTCCCAAAGTCCTTCAAGAAAGACAAGTCCTCCACCAATTGATTATCCAAATTGTTACAAGCTTTATCAACCGAACTTTGTAGATAGTTGATGACATTATAATTGTCTTTTTTTTTAAATTGCAAAATGCATTAGAAGAGAAGAAACAAATTACAAGCTATAGAAAAGGCTCACATTCCTTCTTCAGCAAACAAAAAAGAGAAGAAGGGATGTTAGCAAAAGAAAAACTATCAAAACAAAAATTATTCTCTAAAGCCAAAGTAGCACAAAGATCAGCTACCTTATTACAATCTCCACGAACATGGTGGAAGATTACCTTATTAAAGTCAGCCAAGAACAACAAATCTTCATCTATCCAAGTGTTGCTTTGCCACTTTGCCTTCTTCAAAGAATTTTGAAAAAACTTGATAATGTTGAAGTTATCACCTTCAATAATTACTCCTTTGCTATCTAACATCCACCTTTAAATGAACTTCCATATTGACACCTAAACCTCCATCTCAAGTTGGTCCTCATCCCAATGAATCCTTTTTTCCCCAAAAGCAAGAAATAACCTTCCTTGGTAGTCTCTACAAATACATCCAATTCCAGCACAGTTTGAATTTAAAAGAGATGCATCAATGTTTATTTTGATCCAATCTAGCAGTGGAGGTTGCCAAACATTTTGAGACTCCCTAAGGAGATTAGCACCCCAGCTATCTAGAATTGGATTAGCGTGAATCATTGTTGAAGATAATACATTTGCTGCAATAATAGAGCTTAGACTTGTTTGCTTTCCATGAACTTTCTCATTTCTATTTTTCCATCATAAGTAGACTGGAGTAAAATACATCTTGACCGTATTAGGAGATGAAATAGCAATTATTTTTAGCTCGCTCAAACATTCTTTAAATGAATGGTACGTAGGAATGTTAAATCCCCACTCTTGTATTTTTAGAAAAATTATCAACAGATACTTACAACGAACAACAATATGTTCAAAATTCTCCACTTCTTAACAACCTCTTGCACATAAATCATAATCGATAAGTTTCCTATATCTCAGAAACTCATTTGTAGGAATTGCAAATTTGCTCATTCTCCACCAAAACAGCACCACCCGAGTGTTTAATTTCAACTTCCTTAACCATTTTGAGAATCCAAAATCTTCCTCCCCAATGCCACAGTATAAGGATTCTTCATAAGCTTTAGCAGTAATAGTTTTACCTATATGATGACATATCTCTTCCAAGTACGCAGCTTCAGCATTATAATAGATAGGAATTTGCAAGATTAGAGAGATAAGATCCTCACGAAAGAACCGTTGTAATTCTTCCACATTCATTCATAGAAATGAATTGATTGATCATTACATCTTCTAATCCTAAGCAATCAAAAAATGTTGGCCAAGAATCCAAACATTTATCTAACACCCATATGCCTTTTAGAACATTAATTTTCCTTCCATTCACCACTTTCCATCTTAACAAAGGTTTAAAAAATTAGCACCATATGTTAAAATTTTCCAAGCCATTGTACCTCCTTTTCTATTATCAACATTAAAAACATTATCACCATATTTAGTAATAATGTTTCTATGAAGTAACGATTCTAGATTTTGGATCAGCCGCTAAGACAATCTCGATCTAAGCAGCCCATCTCTAAGAACAGCTGAATGAAAATTTAGCCCACCTGCCACTCTCGATTTGCACAACTCCTCCCATGATATGTAATGCATTCCTTTTTACCATTGCTTTTATGCCAAATGAACTCTTTACAACATTTGTCTACTTCATGAAGAACTTTCTTTGGAACCAAATTATGCATTGATATAAAATTTGGAAGTGATTAAAGAGAAGATTTAGCAAGAATTATCTTACCAGCCATAGAAAGACATTTGCTCCACCAAGCATTTAGCTTTTGCAGCACATTATCCCATAAATAGTGAAAATATAATTTCACCAATCTTCTCAGCACCATCTTAACACCCAAATAAAGCATTTCTCTGATAATTTGAAATCCAAAATCTGCTTGACTTGATTCTTGTTGGACCAGTTCGTAGCCTTGCTAATTAAAATTTGAGATTTCGATTTATTCCCCTTCAATCCTATCCAAGAAAAAAATCAACAACTATATTCTTCAAAACTTTAGCTAGCTTTTTAGAAGCTTAAGCAAAAATTAAAACATCATCGGCATATAAAAGATGGGTGATCTTTTGAGCTCTTAGTGAGATTTGAATTCCCAATTCTTGTTCTCTTTATTCAATAGCATGTGAAAATAACTGAGAACACATGATAAAAAGATAAGGAGATAATGGACATCCTTGATGAAACCCATTTTCTACCTTAATCCAATTAGATACTTTCGCATTTAAAAGAAAAGTGAATCTAACATCCCTAACAATCAATTCCTTTGGGTGATTTTTAGAATATCTCAAATTTTTAGGCACTGGGTTTTCTATCTCTAAATTTTCTTCCAAATTTATTTTATCAATCTTTTAGGAGTTAATCTCTATCCCATCCTCTTCAACAATTGGCTCTTCCAAACTTTCTATTTCATCAAATACAACATCTGTGGTCTCCTCAATTACCAAAGTTCTTTTATTGAATACTCTATAAGATTTTCCAACACTTGAGTATCCTATAAAAATTCCTTCATCTGATTTTGGATGAAATTTTCCTAAGGCAGATTTTCCATTATTATGAATGAACACAATACATCCAAAGACATGCAAATGTGACAAATTTGGTGCTCTCCCTTTTAATAACTCATAGAGGGTTTTATTTAACTTTGATCTCACATTCACCCTATTCAGAACATAACATGATGTGCTAACTGCCTCAGCCTAAAAATATTTAGAAAGTGAATATTCTGCCAACATGGCTCAAGCGGCTTCTATTAATATTTTATTCTTCTTTTCGACTATCCCATTTTACTGAGGGGTTTTTGGTGCAGAAAAATTGTGATCAACTCATTTCTCCTTACAAAAATCCTTAAATTCTTTATTCTCAAATTCTCCTCCATGATCACTTTGAATAGTCATAATTTCACATCCTAGTTTTCTTTGAATCCAAGTCAAAGAATTTTTAAATTCCTCAAATGATTCACTTTTATGATAAAGAAATCTAACCCAAGTGAATCTAGAATAATCATCCACAATTACAAATTCGTATATCTTTCATCCTAGACTTATAGTTCCAACTGGTCCAAAAAGATCCATATATAAAATCTTCAATAGTTTACTTGTTCTAAGATCCTTGTTGGATTGAAAAGAGGACTTCACCTATTTTCCTTATTGACATGCATCGCAAAGGTGATCCTTAGTAAATTCTAGTTTTGGTATACCTCTCACTAAATTCTTTGGATAATTTTCCAAGGCTTTTCAAGCTAGAGTGGCAAAGTCTCCTATGCCAAAATCATGATTCATCAAAAATAGTTTTTAAACAAAAATTAGTATGAGTTTTAATGCAATTTAAGTCTAGCATATACACATTATTTAACCTTTTACCAATCAAAACATCTTTTCCATTTGGTATACCTCTCACTAAGTTCTTTTGGGTAATTCTCCTAAGGTTTTTCATGCTAGAGTTATTTGAATAGTTGCTATTTGAATGATTTATATTTGTGCAACTTATGTAGTTTTGATGATTCCAAACATTATTGTTCAAATGTATAGTTATCTCCTAACAACTTCAGAAGATTTGCACTTGCTCTTGTGTGTACTAACATTTCAGGAAAATCAGACTCCAGACTACGAAAACTTCAAATCAAATTCAACATGAGATATTTCGTTTATTTGAAGTTTGACTTTTCTTTGAATTAATTTTGAAAGGGAGTGATTGTAATTGAGTGAATAAAATCTCACACACACAAATAAGGAGATCTTGAAATTCTATAATGATCGTACAGGACGATATTTATCGTACTGGACGATCTGTCAGTTATCTCCTATAGAGCACTTGGAACGAATAGGAACTTGCTTGGAAAAATTTTTCTAAGTCCTATTCGTCCAGGACGAATTTTATTATCGTCCCGGACGATGGGTTCTCTGTAAAATTTTCGTCCAGACGAATTTTATCATCGTACGAGGCGACCAGTCCTCTGGAAAATTTTCGTCCAGACGAAAATAAATATCGTACAGGACGATCAGCTCTCTGGAAAATTTTCGTCCAGACGAAAACAAATTATCGTCCGCGGCGATTGGTTCTCTGGAAAATTTTCGTCCAGATAAAATAAATAATCGTCCAGGATGATCGGCTCTCTGGAAAATTTTCGTCCAGACGAACATATTTTCATCCAAACGATAAACCGACTTAGAACAGTTTTCAGCAGTTTCTAGAACCGACCTTGTAATAACCGTTCGTACTGGACGAACCTAGTTCGTACAGGACGATCAGTTGTACGAAGTCATTTCGTACACATATACAAATTGGGTCGTTTCAGATTGTTTAAGTAATATCGTCCAGGACGATCCAGGATCGTACAGGACGATCCACTGCGTACAGAATTGGAAATTTGCAGTTTTTGGGCGGTTTCTCTTGTCTTTTATATAAATAGTCCAAATTAGACTGCCACCCAATCTTTTTGTCTTTTGATCTTCATGCCTCTTGAGAGAATAGCCAAGGAGAGAGTGGAAGAGAGCATTCAAAGGAGGATTCCTACCACTGGAGCAAGAAGGCTTCACTTGGATTACTAAGGTAAGAGTCTCTACTTGTGAAATTGGATTTCTTCATTCTTTTCCTTCTTCCTTCTAGATTCTTGTGAGAAGATCAGTCAAGGAGATCCGGTTCTCTGCCGACACTTGGAGAGTGTGAACAGACGAAGGGTTCTTTGCCCACACTAGGAGAGTGTAAAAGGACGAAGGTTCTCTGCCTACACTTGGAGAGTGTGAACAGCCGTAGGGTTCTCTGCCCACACTAGGAGAGTGTAAAAGGACGACGGTTCTCTGCCAGCACTGTGGATTGTGTAAAAGGATGACGGTTCTCTGCCGCACCGGGTAGTGGTGAAAAGAGTGTTTTGTACAGGCTTCTCCGCCTTGCTATGGGTGCTAAAGGAGAGTCACTTTATGGTATTAGTGTAATACTCAGAGGGTGCCTCTGAGGAGTGGATGTAGGTCTGGTTATAGACCGAACCACTATAAATCTGGTGTCATTTACTTTATTGCTTCTACGTTTCCGCATTTTAAATTTCAGTTTTAACAACTCTATGGTTGAAAAACATTTTTCTACAAACTTTAAAAGAAAATTTTATTTCGGTTCTTCTTTATCATTAAGAGGGTTTAAAATTTTTAAAACTACCAATTCACCCCCCTCTTGGTAGCCGTGGGACATTTACTTAGGCTTAACAACCTAATTACTGGACTCAACAAGTGGTATCAGAGCATTATTTCAAAATCATAAGTTTGAACTACTTTTTGATTAACGTAGATGGCTACATTTGGAAACCGAAACACACCTGAGGGTTACTCTATCACTAGACCTCCACTGTTTGACAATATTCCTTTTGATTTTTGGAAAACACGCATGTCTACTTTCTTACAGTCACTTGATTATCGCATGTGGATGCTAGTCCAGGAAGGTTACACAAAACCAACTAGATTAGTTGATGGAATTAGGGAAGAAACACCTTATGCAGATTGGACTATAGAAGAACGTGACTTAGCACAATTAAATGCGAAATATTTAAATAGTTTCTTTTGTGCTTTAAAATCTGAAGACTACATGCGAGTTTCCACTTGTAAAAGCGGAAAAGACATATGGGATAGACTTTGTATTACTTATGAAGGGACAAATGAGGTTAAGCAATCAAGACTCAATATCTTGTTACATGACTACGAATTATTTTGCATGAAACCTAATGAATCTATATCTGACATGTACACAAGATTCACTCAAATTGTCACCTCTTTGCATGCACTTGGTAGGGAATTAACAAATGCTGAAATGGTTAATAAGATTCTTCGTTGTTTACCTACTGCATATGATGCTAAAATTACTGCAATTACAGAGTCTAAAGATCTGAACATTTATTCAATTGACAATCTTCTTGGTTCACTCATTGCTTACGAGCAAGGAGTAAGTCAAAGAAAGATTGATGCAGGTGAACCAAGAAAGGAAAAGAATATTGCACTAAATGTGGAAGAGTTAGAAAGTGAACACTCACAACCTGAGGATGAAGACGATATTGCACTGATGACTAGACAATTCAGAAGCTTTTTAAAAAGAAAGCAGAAGAGACGCCAGCAATGGAATAGAGGTAAGTATAACAGAAATGGCAAGGTTTCTAATGAAGTGATTTGTTATGAATGCAGGAAACCAGGTCATATAAAGACTGATTGTCCAAAACTCAAAGCCACTCCTAGCAAGGAGAAGGTAGAGGAGAAATCAATGGTAAAGAAGGGCAAGAAGAAGTTTCAAAAGGCTTTTTGGGCGGACTCAGCTTCGGACTCATCTAAGACTGAAAAAGAAGAAGAAGTCACCAACCTTTGTTTGATGGCAGATAAATCTGAACAATCAGATCAAGAAGAGGAATACTCTCACACAAGACCTCGTGAGAGTATATGGTACCTGGACAGCGGATGTTCTAAGCACATGACTAGAGATACTGCTCAATTCATAACGCTGGAAGCCAGGAGTGGAGGCAAGGTTACACTTGGAGATAATACCACAAAGAAAGTGGTTGGATCAGGTATGATTGGAAATTTGAAAAACTTTTTCATAGACAAAGTTTTATTAGTTAAAGGCTTAAAACATAATTTGCTTAGCATAAGTCAGCTATGTGATAAGGGCTATAATGTAAAATTTTTACCTACTAGCTGCATAATTAGCCTAAATGGGAAAATTGTTTTAAATGGAAAAAGGGTGAACAATGTCTACATGCTAGATTTAAATTGTATTCAATCTCCTACTGCTTTTTGTTTGAAAACTGTTTCTGATGAATCATGGCTTTGGCATAGGAGACTTTGTCATTCTAGTATGAAAAATCTTAGAAAAATTACCCAAAAGAATTTGGTGAGAGGAATACCTAAACTAGACTTTACTAAGGACCATCTATGTGATGCATGTAAACTAGGAAAACAAGTGAAGTCCTCTTTTAAGTCCAATAAAGATCTTAGGACCAGTAAACCATTAGAAATTCTTCACATGGATCTTTTTGGACCTGTAAGCACGGTAAGTCTAGGAGGAAAGGTATATGGATTTGTTATAATAGATGATTTTTCAAGATTCACCTGGGTTAAATTTATTTTCATAAGAGTGAATCATTTGAGGAATTCAGAAATTTTTCAACTTGGATACAAAGAAAACTAGGATGTGAAATAATTTCTATACAAAGTGATCATGGAGGAGAATTTGAAAATGAAAGATTTGAAGATTTCTGTAAAGAAAAGGGGATTGATCACAATTTTTCTGCACCTAGAACTCCTCAACAAAATGGAGTAGTTGAAAGAAAGAACAGAACATTAATAGAAGCCGCCCGAGCAATGTTAGCAGAATACTCGCTTCCTAGATATTTTTGGGCTGAGGCGGTTAGCACTGCATGCTATGTTCTGAATAGGGTGAATGTGAGATCAAATTTGAATAAAACACCCTATGAGTTGCTAAAAGGTAGAACATCAAATTTGTCTCTTTTGCATGTATTTGGTTGCAAGGTGTTCATACATAATAATGGAAAATCTGTCTTAGGAAATTTTGATCCAAAATCAGATGAAGGAATTTTTGTTGGATATTCAAGTGTTGGAAAATCTTATAGAGTATTCAACAAAAGAACTTTAGTCATTGAAGAAACCACACATGTTGTTTTTGATGAAAATGAAAACATGGAAGAGCCAAAAGTTGTTGAAGAAGAAATTGAAGAAAACTCCCAAAAGATTGATAGATTAAATTTGGAAGAAAATGTGGAAGAAAATTTAGAAAGAGAAGACCCTTTGGCTAGAGATTTGAGATTTTCTAAAAACCATCCAAAGGAATTGATTATAGGTGAACCAAGTGAGGGTGTTAGAACTAGGCGTGGATTAAACAAGGAAGTCAATCATTCAGCCTTTATTTCAACTATTGAACCCACTAACATTGATCAAGCACTTTCAGATGAATTTTGGATATTGGCCATGCAAGAAGAGTTAAATCAATTTATAAGAAATAAAGTTTGGGAACTAACTACAAGGCCAAAAGATCAAAGTGTTGTTGGAACCAAGTGGGTGTTCAAAAATAAAATAAATGACTCAGGAGTAGTCATTAGAAATAAGGCTAGATTAGTAGCTAAGGGGTATAATCAAATTGAAGGAATTGATTTTGAGGAAACTCTTGCCCCTGTAGCTAGACTTGAAGCAATTAGGGTTTTACTAGCCTTTGCCTGTTTTAAAGGTTTTAAATTGTTTCAAATGGATGTCAAAAATGCCTTTTTAAATGGGGTAATTGAGGAAGATGTTTTTGTAGAACAACCTCCAGGTTTTGAAAATTCTAAATTTCCAAATCATGTTTTCAAATTAAAAAAGGCATTATATGGATTGAAACAGGCACCTAGGGCTTGGTATGAGAGGTTAAGCACCTTCCTACTTGAAAGATCTTTTGAAAAAGGAAGTGTGGATACAACTCTCTTTTTAAGGAAAATTGGAAAGGATATACTTATTGTTCAAATTTATGTGGATGACATCATCTTTGGATCTTCAAATAAACATCTTTGTGATGATTTTTCTAAAACAATGAGTAGTGAATTTGAAATGAGTCTAATGGGAGATTTAAATTACTTTCTAGGATTTAGCATTAAGCAACTTGAGGAAGGTACTTTTCTTAGTCAAACCAAATATATTAAGGACATCCTCAAAAAATATGAAATGGACAATGCAAAACCTGTTAGTACACCAATGAGTTCTTCAGTTCAGTTGGATAAAGACCTTAAGGGAAAATCTGTTGATCAAAAGAAATTTAGAGGGATAATTGGATCTTTACTTTACTTGACTGCTAGCCGACCAGATATTATGTTTAGTGTTTGCTTATGTGCTAGATTTCAATCAGATCCAAAAGAATCACATTTGACAGCAGTAAAAAGGATTTTAAGATATCTACTAGGAACTCAAAACTTAGGAATTTGGTATCCTAAGTTTAACTCTTCATTTGAAATTATTGGTTACTCAGATTCTGACTTTGCAGGCTGTAGAGTGGATAGGAAAAGCACTTCTGGAACATGTCAATTCATTGGAAATTCATTAGTTTCATGGTCTAGTAGAAAACAAAATTCAGTGGCACTATCTACTGCATAAGCAGAATACATTGCATTAGGAAGTTGTGTGGCACAAATACTTTGGTTAAAACAACAGTTGATTGACTTAGGATTAACTATAGGCACTATTCTAATTTATTGTGACAATACTAGTGCTATTTGCATTTCCAAAAATCCTATTCAACATTCTAGAACCAAACACATTGATATAAGGCATCATTTCATAAGGGATCATGTATCCAAAGGAGAAATTGAACTCATACATGTTTCAACTGAAAATCAACTTGCAGACATTTTTACAAAACCTTTAGCCTTTGATACCTTCAGTACTTTAAGAACAAGGCTTGGTGTTATTGATTTGAATGCTTAACCAAAATGTCCTTGCAACATTGATGCTTGTTGTGTTTTGTTTTTGTGATTTTGTGAATTTTGTGTGTTTTTGAATGAATTGTTTTTTGGATTTATGATTTTGTTTTATGTTTTCTGTGTTTTGATTGTTTTTGTTGATTTTCTTAATTTAAAAAATTCAAAATTAAAATTTTTTTTTTGAGGAAATCATCCAGGACAAAATTGGTTTCGTACGGGATGATGTGTAAAGGAACAGTTTGCGCGAATTTAAACCGTTTTGAGAGCAGTTTTTAATTGGATCGTCTGTACGATATGTGATCGTCCATGACGAATTTTTTTTCTCTCAAACGTCGGGACGATTGAATGCAGCGGTTGAGTGGATAAGACAATTTTTAATACGAACTTCGTCTGTACGAAATTTTCGTTCGTCCAGACGAACATATGTCGGTTCATTGTAGGGGACGGTTTTCAAGAGTCATTAAAACGAAACACTTTTCGATCGTCTGTACGAAATTTTTTCATCTGTACGATCGGTCAAGTCAAAAAGCCTGTACGAAGGGACGCATCGTAAGTTGTGTTGATTATGAAAAGCCGTTACATTTTAGACAAATCGGATCATCTGTACGAAATGATATCGTCCAGACGAACGATAATTTTTTGTCCAGGACGAATATTTTCGTCCAGGACGAACGTATCATTTTTCTTTAAATATGAAGGCTTTCAAACTTGACAATTACACTTTCAAACTTCTTTTTCAATCCCTTTCTACATCAAATCAACTATGGCCTCCTCTAGCAAAAGACAAAAAGTTTTGGTGAAGAAACCAAACAGGAATGCCCCAGACAACTTTCTTTCCAAGGCAAATGAGGAATCTTTTCCTCGTTTTGCATCCACAAAAATCACTCCGTCTCGCATTCTTATCCAAACAGAGTTGAAATTTCGGGTATTGCACCTCTTCGCCTCAACCCAATTTCAGTTCATTCTTTCTCTCGCCCACTTCTACAATAAGCAAACCTACCATTACTTTCTAGCAAACATGAGTTTCAATTCTGACCATTCCACCATTAGTTCTTTTGTTTTTAAGAAAAAAGTTGAGATCACCAAGCACGACCTTGGTGCATTTTTAAACTTAAGAACTGAGGGATATAGAGCCCACACCCTAATGTCAGAAACCTCCTTCAAATGGTTTCAAATCAATAGGGTAATTAGAGAAAATGCGATTGACAATCATGTTGCTAGAGTCTCCGGTATGACCCAAGATGCCCGAATCATCCAGCATATCCTTAGATCCTCAATTATTCCTAAAGCTGGTGATAGGATTAACATTACTCCTCTCCTTTCTTGTCTAACTTTTTTAATCATGCAAAGACATCCTATTGATGAAGCCCAACTCATCATAGATCATATCTATGGGCTTTCAGAAATAAGACATGCTGATTAGAAGAGAAAGAAGAACATTTCATTAGGGCACTTAATTACTTATATTTTGGAGAAGAAGTACAATATAGTGCATCCTGATGAAGAATATGAAGAGCCAGTTTACTATAACGATGCATCATTCAGATTGCTCTTCAAGGAGAAAAAAGAAAAAGCACATGCTAGTGCTTCAGAAGAAGAAGAAGAAGAAGGAGTGCAAGCTTCTGCTTCTCAATCAGATTATCAGAATCTGATTGAAAGATTTGATAGACTAGAGACTCACATTGATCAAAGGTTTGATCAAATTGATGCTCAACTTACGCAGCAGCAACATGACATTGGTAATATTAAAGATGAAGTTCATGAAATAAATACCAATGTAATGTTGATGGCCTCCTACTTCAACCTCTTTGGCGGCATTCCTCCTCCTCCTCCAGAACAGTAGAAATTATTTTTATGTCTGTGTCTGTTGTATTTTTTTTTGTTGTTTGTTTTTGTTTGTTTTGTTTTTATCTTATCTGTTTTATTGTAATGTGTTTGTTTTTATGTTTTTAAGTTCAATGTATTTTTTTTCCTGTAATCTGTTTCTTTAATATCAATGAAAGTTTGTTTCTATTAGATTTGTTTTGAAATGTGGTTAATGTTGGTGAATTTCATTAGTATTATTTAATCTATATAGTGCTTAAATTCGATTGTATTTTGAGATTATCTATATTAGAAAATCTAGACTTTCTAAATTTATAATTTGTTTGTAACTTGTTGTAATTAGAACTTTTAAATTCATGTCTATTCATTTAGACTACATAAAAGTTAAAATTATTATTGCAATTTTGATGTTTTCTTATTTTGTATTTCTATGCTCAAATGATATTTATGCACCTAGAAATATTTGAAATTTTAGATTATAGATTTTGGAAAGAATTGGTCAAATTACTCTTGAACATTGTACAAATGTACAAAAATCAAAAGGAATTCGCAAAAATTTGCAAAATGAAAAAGAGGTACAAAATAAGTCCAACCAAATAAAAATGCACAAAAATGTGCTCCAAAACTTTGAAAAGATGCGCAAAGCACCACATGAGGTAATTCTCTTCTTTCCAAATTCGTTAAATCTCTTAATTCAAATTAATCTTATGTTCATTTATATTCTATTGAACTTTGAAATATAGAATTTTTTTTTACATCTCTCTTGTAATGATTTTCAATAGTCAAAATGTCTAAATTGAATCATGTCTTTGATAAATTCTTCTTACTTACAATGTTATATCATTTCTTAAATTTTATGAATTTCTATGATTGACCTAATATCTTTAGTTTAAAATTGCATACCCTATGTCAATCACCATTTAGATTAATTTTTAAAAAAGAATTTCATATAATTACTTACATTTCTTGTCTATTTCTTCTTCACTTTTTGTTGCTGTCAAAAAGGGGGAGAAATTATTGTGTTTGTGTTTTCTATTTTTGTTTTCTATTTTTTATTTCTGTTTACAAGTTTTTTTTTGAAAAAAATAAAAATATTGTTCTTTAATGCCTCCTTATTTTAATGTCTCGTCAATTCAGGGGGAGTTTAGGAGATAGGAAAATTGTTTAACTTGAAACCTTACAAATAATAATTGTTTTGCCATCATCAAAAAGGGGGAGATTGTTTAAATAGTTGCTATTTGAATGATTTATATTTGTGCAACTTATGTAGTTTTGATGATTCCAAACATTATTGTTCAAATGTATAGTTATCTCCTAACAACTTCAGAAGATTTGCACTTGCTCTTGTGTGTACTAACATTTCAGGAAAATCAGACTCCAGACTACGAAAACTTCAAATCAAATTCAACATGAGATATTTCGTTTATTTGAAGTTTGTCTTTTCTTTGAATTAATTTTGAAAGGGAGTGATTGTAATTGAGTGAATAAAATCTCACACACACAAATAAGGAGATCTTGAAATTCTATACTGATCGTACATGATGATATTTATCGTACTGGACGATCTGTCAGTTATCTCCTATAGAGCACTTGGAACGAATAGGAACTTGCTTGGAAAAATTTTTCTAAGTCCTATTCGTCCAGGACAAATTTTATTATCGTCCCGGACGATGGGTTCTCTGTAAAATTTTCGTCCAGACGAATTTTATCATCGTACGAGGCGACCAGTCCTCTGGAAAATTTTTGTCCAGACGAAAATAAATATCATACAGGACGATCAGCTCTCTGGAAAATTTTCGTCCAGACGAAAACAAATTATCGTTTGCAGCGATTGGTTCTCTGGAAAATTTTCGTCCAGACGAAATAAATAATCGTCCAGGACGATCGGCTCTCTGGAAAATTTTCGTCCAGACGAACATATTTTCGTCCAAACGATAAATCGACTTAGAACTGTTTTTAGCAGTTTCTAGAACCGACCTTGTAATAACCGTTCGTACTGGACGAACCTAGTTCGTACAGGACGATCAGCTGTATGAAGTCATTTCGTACACATATACAAATTGGGTCGTTTCAGATCGTTTAAGTAATATCGTCCAGGACGATCCAGGATCATACAGGACGATCCACTGCGTACAGAATTGGAAATTTGCAGTTTTTGGGTGGTTTCTCTTGTCTTTTTTATAAATAGTCCAAATTAGACTGCCACCCAATCTTTTTGTCATTTGATCTTCGTGCCTCTTGAGAGAATAGCCAAGGAGAGAGTGGAAGAGAGCATTCAAAGGAGGATTCCTACCACTGGAGCGAGAAGGCTTCACTTGGATTACTAAGGTAAGAGTCTCTACTTGTGAAATTGGATTTCTTCATTCTTTTCCTTCTTCCTTCTAGATTCTTGTGAGAAGATCAGTCAAGGAGATCCGGTTCTCTGCCGACACTTGGAGAGTGTGAACAGACGAAGGGTTCTCTGCCCACACTAGGAGAGTGTAAAAGATGAAGGTTCTCTGCCTACACTTGGAGAGTGTGAACAGCCGTAGGGTTCTCTGCCCACACTAGGAGAGTGTAAAAGGATGACGGTTCTCTGCTAGCACTGTGGATTGTGTAAAAGGACGACGGTTCTCTGCCGCACCGGGTAGTGGTGAAAAGAGTGTTTTGTACAGGCTTCTCCGCCTTGCTGTGGGTGCTAAAGGAGAGTCACTTTGTGGTATTAGTGCAATACTCAGAGGGTGCCTCTGAGGAGTGGATGTAGGTCTGGTTATAGACCGAACCACTATAAATCTGGTGTCATTTACTTTATTGCTTTTACGTTTCCGCATTTTAAATTTCAGTTTTAACAACTCTGTGGTTGAAAAATATTTTTCTACAAACTTTAAAAGAAAATTTTATTTCGGTTCAACTTTATCATTAAGAGGGTTTAAAATTTTTAAAACTACCAATTCACCCCCCTCTTGATAGCCGTGGGACATTTACTTAGGCTTAACAACCTAATTACTGGACTCAACAAGAGTGATAAAGTCTCCTATGCCAAACCCATGATTCATCAGAAATAGTTTTTAAATAAAAAGTAGTATGAGTTTTAATGCAATTTAAGTCTAGCATATACACATTATTTACTCTTATATCATTCAAAACATCTTTTCCATTTAGGCTTAATATGCAGCTAGTAGAGAAAAATTTTACACAGTATCCTTTATCATATAGCTAACTAATACTTAACAAATTATGCTTCAAGCCTTCTACAAGTAGAACATTTTCAACAAAAAAGTTTTTAAAATTTCCAATCATACCTGACCCAACCACATTCCTTATGGTATTTTCTCCAAGTGTAACCCTGCCTCCACTCTTGGCTTCCAGCGATATGAATTGTGCAATATCTCCAGTCATATTTTTTGAGCATCTGCTATCCAGGTACCATATGCTCATACGAGGCCTTGTGTGAGAGTGATCATGCAAAATTATCAAACGTTAGATCTGGGAACCCAAACAAGTTTGGGTTCACCTTTTTGCAAGTTATAAATAGATGCAAATGTGATATATCTAGGTTTATGCATCTTAGGTCACCACACCAACTGAGTTTTCTTCTTCAATGTACATGTGTGAGATATATGTTCAAAGAATCCACAATTATTATATTTGACTTTCGAAAATGGATTTCTAAGTCTACTATTATTTTTCTGTCTATTTAGGGATTGTATAAATTTAGGATACAAAATAGGATTCGTGAAATCTTCAAGTCTTGGGGGTATCCTATTATCCTCGAGAGCTTTTAGAAATCAATTCATATCTTCCAAAATTTAAATAGCATAATTTATTCGATACATCTTGTTCTCAAATTCATCCTTATTATTTTTTATTTATTTTTGAAGTTCTGTATAGGATGATTTTAAACTGTCATTGTTCTTATTCAATTCAACAAACTCATCAAGTAATTTCATGTAGTTGTTATCAATTAAAGTATGATATTTCTTAAGGATTTCTTATTCTCTTTGAAGGTCTTATAATTATAGGTTCATACTAGCATGCAATTTCTTTAATTTTCTATATGCAACATGTATGCATTCTGAGACTTCTAAAAGTTCATTGTAAGTCAAGTCACATACCTCTTCTTGATCTGACTGATCAAGATTATCAGCCATTAAGCATAGATTGATGACTTCCTCTTCCTTTCAGTCTCCGATGAGTCTGAAGCTCAGTCCGCCAAGAAAGTTCTTTGGAATTTCTTTTTGCCCTTTTTCACCATTAGTTTCTCCTCTACCTTCTCCTTGCTAGGAGTGGCTTTGAGTTTTGGGCAATCTAACTTAATATGTCCAAATTTCCTACACTCATAAAAAATAACATCATTTGAAACCTTGATATTTTTATTAAATTTACCTCGATTCCATTACTGGCGTCTCTTTTTCTTCCTCTTCAGAAAGTTTCTGAATTGTCTAATCATTAGAAAGATGTCGTCTTCATCCTCAGGTTATGAGAGATCACTCTCTGACTCCTCCACTTTCAGTGCAATGCTATTCTCCCTTCGTGGTTCACCTGTATCAATCTTTATTTAACTCACCCCTTACTCGTAAGCAATTAGTGATCTAAAAAGATTGTCAATAGAGAAAATGTTTAAATCTTTAGACTCTGTAATCACAGTTATTTTAGCATAATAAGCAGTAGGTAAGCAATGAAGTGTTTTATTAACCATTTCATCATTCGTTAATTCCCTACCTAATGCATGTAAAGATGTGACAATTTCTATGAATCTTGTGTACATGTCAGAAATGGATTCATTGGGTTTCATACAAAATAGTTCAATGTCATGCAACAAGATATTAAGTCTGTATTGTTTAACTTCATTAGTCCCCTCATAGGTTATACAAAGTCTATCTCATATGTCCTTTCCACTCGTGCAAGTAGAAACCCGTATGTAATCTTTAGATTTAAGAACACAAAAGAAACTATTTAGACATTTGGCATTAAGTTGTGCTAAGTCACGTCCTTCTACCAACTCTAACTCCGTCAACTAGTCTAGTTGGTTTTGTATACCTTTCCTGAACTAAGATCCATATACGGTAATCAAGTGACTGTAAAAATATAGACATGCGTGTGTTCTAAAAATCGAAATGAATATTACCGAACAATAGAGGTCTTGTTATAGAGTAACCCTCATGTGTGTTTCAATTTCCAAATGTAGCCATGGTCGTTAATCATAAAGTAGTCTAAACATATGATATTGAAAACAAAGCTCTAATACCAAATGTTGAAACTCGTTAAATATGAATTAGGTTATTAGACCTAAGCTTATATCCCAGCGGCTAACCAAGAAGGGGGGGCGTGTAAATTGGTAATTTAAAAAATTTTCCCTCTTAACTTTTAAACCGATATAAAACTTTTTTAATGAAATTTTTTAAAATAATTTTTCAACCACAGATTAAACACAAAATAGTAAAGTAAAAAAGCATCAAAAAAATAAAAGACATAAGATTTATAGTAGTTTGGTCAAACACGACCTACATCCACTCCCAGAGGCACCCTCTAAGTATTGCACTAATACCACTAGTGTCTCTCCTTTTGCCCCCACAGTAAGGTGGAGAAGCCTTCACAAAATTTCTCTTCCACCACTACCTAGTGCGGTAGAGAACCGTCAGTTGTTCACACTCTCCAAGTGTGGGTAGAGAACCCTTCGTCCTTTCACATTCTCCAAGTGTGGGCAGAGAACCGTTCATCCTTTCACACTTTCTAAGTGTGGACAAAGAACCCTTCATCCTTTCACACTCTCCAAGTGTCGGCAAAGAATCGGATCTCCTTGAAAGATCTTCTCAAGAGAAATCTAAAAGGACAAGAGAAAGGAGTGAAGTAATCACAAATCACAAAGTTGAGATCCTTACTTTTGAGTAACAAGTGAATTCTTTACGCTCCAGTAGTAAGATCTCTCCTTTAAACACTCTCTTTCACTCTCTCCTTCAATCTCCCTTCAGTTTGCATGAAGACCAATTGACAAAAAGATTGCAAGACAGTCTTATTTGGACCTTTTATATGAAAGACATGAAAACCGTTCAAAAATTGCAATTATTCAAATCTGTGCGTTATTGATCATCCTGTATGATCTTAATTCGTATGGATGAATAGGGTAACAACTGCTGTGTATGAACTAAAAGTGAACTGGTACGATTTTACTTTGTACCCAATCATCATCTCGTACAAACTATCTTCATCCGGTACGAACGCTTATTTCCATAGTTCATTTTATACAAAAACTAAGTGACTCTTATGTTTCCAGAACAGAGAAGATCATCCTGGGATGAACTATAATTTTTGTCTGGACGACCTTATTCAGAGAGCATCGTCCTGGGACGTACATAAATATCGTGCAAACGACTACATCCAGAGAGCATCGTCTTGGGACGAATGTAATTATCGTCAGGACGAAGGAATCCAGAGAGCATCGTCCTGGGACACACATAAAATATCATGCAAATGAATGCAACCAGAGAGCATCGTCCTAGGACAATCTTGATAAATCGTCTGGACTAATAGTATGAAACATGAGTTCATAGGACATCGTCCAAGGATGAATGGGACACTTTGTATGGACGATCAGGACTTAGAAAAATTTTCTCACTTTTTGTTTGTTCCATTGCTCTCCAAGGGGTAGAACTGACCTAATCGTCCCGTACGAACAAGGTTCGTCCTGTACGATCAGAATAAGAAAATTTTGACTTTTTAAAGATCTCCCCCAGTGTGTGTGTGTGTGTGTGTGTGTGTGTGTGTGCTAGGATATTTAATTACACTTACACTCTCTCAAACTTAATAAAGTGAATAATACAGACTTCAATTTACAAACTATCTTATGCTGCGTTTGATTTGAAGTCTTCATTAGTTTGGAGCATGATTATCCTGAAATGTTAGTCCACACAATATCAAAAACAATTCTTCCAAAAAAATGTTAGGAGAAAATAACAATTAGAATAATAATATTTGGAATCATCAAAACTATACGAGTTGCAAGAATGTAAAACATGCAAAAATAAGTAGCAACTCTCTTAATAGGACTTAATTAGATTCTTTATTGATTCAAAAAAAGTTCTAAGTGGTTGACCTTGGTATATTGGTAATCACTTTTTTGGCATGGATAAATGGTCCATCTCTTTTTCCTAGGAAACATAAAGGTATTACATCTCCAGTTTGGATTCGATTTCCTTTTTTACCATTGAGTTGTTGGGATGAGGAAAATATCTCTAGAATTATTTCTATGATTGGTATTCCAATGTTTCTTGATGGGAACTATTTTAAATGGGGAAAAAAAGAATACGCACGTTGTTGTGTATGTATTAACCTTGAAAATAAATTACCTAAGGGAGTTTGGATTGAAGGACTCCAAGGAAGAACATATCAAAGAGTTAAATATGAGAATATGAATTCTCATTGCTACCATTGTGGGAGAGTTGGGCATAGTAAATCTCTCTGTCCTAAAATCAAATCTATGCATATTAAGGAGAGGATTACTGCTGGAACAAGTGAAGTGAAGATGGATGATAATATACCTGTTAAAGATGGTTCAAAGCACCAAGAGGATGATGAATATGTCCCCTAGATTCATGTGAAATTCAGAAAAAAATATTTAGAACTTTTAAGAAGAATGCAGGATTAACAATGCAGTATAAGCAGGAATATAAACCAGTTAGTACTTTGGTTCAGAATCAGAATGAGAGGATGCAGGAAATTTGAATTGAATCAGAAAGTCCAGAGAAGCTGCAAGAAATCTATGGAAAACATCCTCATTATGAGGAAGTTTGTATTACAGAGTAATTCTATGAACAAAAAAACTCCTATTGATATTTGTGTTAATAACAAATTTTAGAATTTGGATGAAGTTCACGAGGATGGAGAAGTTTTTGAAGTTGCTGAAGCAAAAGATAGAAACAAAATTGATGATCATATTTAAGACTATAATGAAAATACAGCGGTTTCAGAGAAAATTCAATCATTTTTTTTTTTTGAAAGGTTACCTGGCAAAGAAGATCAAGCATATGTTGAGTATTCTATGACAACTTCAGGTAAAAACAAATTGTCAAAGGAATTGAAATCAATGGGCCCAGTTGAAGCTGCTCATAGGAAGAAAAGGGGGGAAAGTAAGTGTAACAAGATAGTTGGGGATTCTAAAAATTTGTTAGGGATGTTAGGCCCTTATGAACTAGCCCAAGGCTAATTAAGAGAGGTAAATTAGTATTTTAAAAAAATCTTTTGTAATAAAAAAGCCAAACCAAAATCCACCATAAAGAAAACACAATGCGAAAATTATATGTGAAAATAATAAAGGAAAGAACACACCAAATTTATAGTGGTTCGGTCAAATCTTGACCTACGTCCACTCCTCGGAGGTACCCTCTGAGTATTGCACTAAACTAAGTGTCTCTCCTTTAGCCCCCACAGCTAGGCGAAAAAGCCCTTACAAAAACACTTTCACCTTCCTTGGTGCGGTAGAGAAGCCAGGTCCTTTGACTCCAAAGAGATCTTCTTCTTCCGTGAACTTCCCTCAAGACAAGCCTTGAATTCGATGGTACTAAGGTGCAAGCTTGCCAGAGAAACTGTGTGGAATCCCTCTCCACACTCCCTTGAGTCCCCCTCCAAGGATCTTCTCCCTCTCTCAAACTCCACCATTTCCTCTCTCCTTTTCAAGCTCTCTCTTCAAGCTTTCCCTAACAAAATGAAGCTACAATGGCTACCAAAGACACTTACAAAGTGCCTTGACAAAGCTTAAATAGAAGAGCTCAAAACGAGCTCATTAATTGCAACTTGCTGACATTATCGTTTAGTACGATACTAATATCATCATGTACGATCATTACAAAATAAGACTAATCAACCGGGATGATATGAGATGATCAAAAGAAATTTGTTCATATCGTCCACCACATCATCCCATATTATCTAGCATATTGTCTAGGACGATCCTGTGATCGTCCAAGATGATCCTGCAATCATCCAGGATGATTTGATCGTGCAATCATGTCTTGATTGATTTCCTTAAATACCATATTAGTTTAGGCAAAATTGGGCTGGATCATCCAGGACGATGCCCGGGACGATGTCCAAAAATAAATAATTCCTAAATAAATCTAGCGATAGATTCTTTCAATTTTGAGCCTATCGTCCGGGTAAATACAAAATCATCCAGGATGATGTGCTTAATGTTGCTGCCTTAATAAGGATGCCATATCATCCTGGGGTTTCTATTTTTGAACCGATCATCTAGGCCGATAGAAATATCATCCCGGATGATGTTACCAAAAATAGTAAACTCTAAATCAATCAAAAAAAAAATTCTAAGTGTGTGTGTGCAAGGTTACAAATCAAGCAAGCACCCCTACAGGACATGACTCAAGAAATAAAGAATTACATCAGTGAGAATTACAAGTAAAACATTTTTCCCAAATCTTGAGCTAGTTCTAATTGCAGTCTGATCTTGTAGACGTAAAATGTCAGTAGGTAAGGCAGTCGTAGATAAATAAGAGTGTTTGTTATCATCAAAATCATAATCCATGAAATCATATTTGCAACAATCTCCCCCTTTTTTATGACGAAAAATATTACTGGTTGAATTTGCAAAAAGAAAATATTTTATCCTAATCTCCCCCTTACAAAAATAAAACTTTAAAAATAGGGGAAATAAAAAAATTTTGTTGTTTTTTTTATTTTTGAAAGAAGAAAAAAAAAGATACAAACACAACAATATGAAATAAATAGAACAGTACATTCTCCCCCTTTGATAATATCAAAAAGAGAAGGGGCGTGAAAAAACTTAAAAAAGAAAAAGTTACCTCATAATTTTATTAAAAACTCAGTAAGAAATGGATTGATAATGCATAATACACAAAATGTTATAAATTCAGAAATTGTTAATCCAAGCTCAAGTTCTTTTAAAGGCTCAAAATTTTTTTAATCCAATATCTAAATCAATAAATAAATTAGAAGAAGAAATACAAATTTTTTAAAACTCCTTTCATAAAATATATCTAATAGAAGATTAATTCAAAAATTGGTGAATCAAGGATCATGATTTACAAGATCAAGTATAAAAAATATCAAGGGTTTTCTTAAGATTTAAGTAATACATAAAAAGTAAGCATACTCTTTGTGGGCTCATTTTATGCCTCTTGTTAGTTTTTAGCGCACTTTGCACATCTTTTACTTTTTGATACACTTTGTATATCTTTTTCAATTTGGCGTCGTTGCGCATCTTTTGATTTGACATCATTGGCCACTTTTTTTATTTGGCATCATTGACCTTTTTTTAATTAAATATGCTACATTTCTAAAAATTTTAAAACCAAAAGTAAACCCATTCTATTAATAAAGCAAACTACTTGTTTAAGAAAATTATGAGGTAGATTCAATAACTTGCAAAGGATCTCTATGCAATAAACAAAATGTAGGGAGATGAAAAAGTTCAGTTTCAAAATCCAATTTATAATATGATGAAGATTTTGAATCAAAAGTAAAATAACATTTTAAGAAAAGAGATAGAGAGATAAAATCATGAGTTTTCTTCCTTTAACTATTTTTAGAGAAGTCAACCATAACTTACATAAGAATTCAAGAAAAATAGGAGGTTGATTTTTCATTTTTTTATTTTTTATTTTTTTAATAAAATAAAAAACACTACTTAAAAAAATAAAAATGAAATTAAAAATTTACTGAAGAAGAAAAAGAAAAGAATGAATGAATGAAAAAAGATTAAATAAAAAAAACACAAAAAAATACAAAAAATGAACAAAATATGCAAACACAAAAAAAAATAAAGCGCACAAAACAATTTAAACATCATTTTGCTTCTTATCTGATGATTCAGAAGCTAGGCCTGCCCAAGAGATTTTTTGTTTTACATTACTTGCCCTTTCTATAATTTGCTTAGCTTTAGCATTTTCTCTTCCATGATGAGTTCTAAAATTAGGGCACTGATTTTCATATGTCCAATTTTCCTACATCCAATGAAACTAACATCAAAAGAAATCTTAACATTCTTAACATTTTTACCTTTATTCCACTTTTGTTGATGTTTATATTTTAGTGAGCTTTCCAATTTATTTGATAAGTCATCGCTTTCATTACTAAACAAGCCACTTTTCTCCATGTCTTCAACATTTAGTAATATCATTTTACCTGCATCCAAAAGTTTTTGACCCAAACTTTGCTCGTAGGCAATGAGTGAGCCAATCAAATTATCAATAGAATACTCATTCAAAATTTTTGATTCACAAATAGCAACAACTTTAGCATCGAGCTTATCAAGTAGTCAATAAAGAATTTTATTAACTTTTTTAAAGTTTTAAAACTCTTTTCCTAAAGCATGTAATGATATAACAGTTTGAATAAACATAGTATACATGTCTAAGATCATCTCATAAGGTTTCATGCAAAAAAGTTTATAATCATGCATTAAAATATTCAAGTTGGATTGCTTGATTTCACTAGTGCCTTCGTATATGGTGTGTAATTTATCCAAAATTTCCTTACTAGTAGTGCACGTGGAAACTAATATACAATCTTCAAAATTTAAAGCACAAAAAAAATAATTTAAAGATTTTGTATTCAATTGAGCATTGATTTGTTCTTCCCTGTTCCATTGATTAAAAGGAATATCTGTTTTAATTCCATCTAAAATACGTGACGATAAAGAATAACCAGTTAAAATCATTTGCCACATTCGATAATCAATTGATTACAAGAAAGTAGACATATGAATTTTTCAAAAATCAAAAGTAATTTTTTCAAATAATAGTGGTCTAGTTTTTGAATAACCTTTCACAATATTACGATTATAAAAAATTTCCATGGATCAAAATTCAAAAGTTTTTAAAAATTTATTTTTATGAACCCCGCTCTGATACCACTTGAATGTTCATTAGGGATGTTAGGCCCTTATGAACTAGCCCAAGGCTAATTAAGAGAGAGGTGAATTGGTATTTTAAAAAAATCTTTCGCAATAAAAAAGCGAAACCAAAATCCATCACAAAGAAAACATAAAGCGGAAATTATACGCGAAAATAGTAAAGGAAAGAATATACAAGATTTATAATGGTTCGGTCAAACCTTGACCTACGTCCACTCCTCGGAGGCACCCTCCGAGTATTACACTAAACTAAGTGTCGCTCCTTTAGCCCCCATAGCTAGGTGGAGAAGCCCTTATAAAATCACTTACACCTTCCCCGGTGCGGTAGAGTAGCCAGGTCCTTTGACACCAAATTGATTTTCTTATTCTGTGAACTTCCCTCAAGAGAAGCCATGAATCTGACAGTACTAAGGTGCAAGCTGACCAGAGCAACTGTGTAGAATCCACCTCCACACCCACTTGAGTCCCCCTCCAAGGATCTTCTCCCTCTCTCAAACTTCACCATTTCCTCTCTCCCTTTCAAGTTCTCTCTTCAAGCTTCCCCCAAAAGAACGAAACTACAATGACTACCAAAGACACTTACAAAGTGCCTTGACAAAGCTTAAATAGAAGTGCTCAAAATGAGCTCATTAATTGCAACTTGCCGACATTATCATCCAGGATGATACTAATATCGTCCTGAATGATCAGTGCAAAATAAGCCTAATCGACCAGGATGATCTAAGACGATCAAAAGAAATTTGTTCATATCACCTAGCATATCATGCCATATCATCCAGCATATCGTCCAGGATGATCCTGTGCTCGTACAGGATGATTTTATCATATAATTATGTCTTGATTGCTTTCCTTAAATACCATATTAATTTAGGCAAAATTGAGCTGGATCATCCAGGATGATGCCTTGGACAATGTCCAAAAATAAGTAATTCCTAAATAAATATGTGACTGGTTTTTTCTGTTTTGAGCCTATCATCCTGGCCGATAAAAAATAATTCAGGACGATGTGCTTAATGTAGCTACCTTAATAAGGATGCCTAATTAGGGTTTCTATTTTTGAATTGATTGTCCAGGCTGATATAAATATCATCCCAAATCATGTTACAAAAAATAATAAACTCTAAATCAGTCAAAAAAATCCTAAGTGTGTGTGTGCAAGGTTACAAATCAAGTAAGCACCCCTATAGAACATGACTCAAGAAATAAAGAATTACATCAGTGAGAATTACAAGTAAAATAGTTTTCCCAAATCTTAAGCCGGTTCTAATTGCAGTCTGATCTTGTGGACCTAAACTGTCAGTAGGCAAGGCAGTCATAGAGAAATAAGAGTATTTTATATCATCAAAATCATAATCCATGAAATCAAATTCGTAACAGATTATTCCCCTATTGTTATTTAATGTCTTCAATTATTTTTTGGGATTGTAGGGGGGCCAGAAAGAGGGAGGCCTCTCTATATATTTGGGAGATTGGGAAGGATAATGAGGGGTTTTTTTATTGCTCTATCAGAGACTAAGATGTCTAGTATGGATAGAAGAGATGTTAATTTCTTTATTGGATGTGATTGGGAGTTTTTTTATCATCCTACTGAGAGAACCTCGGGTGGAATCCTGATTCTTGTGAATAAGAATGTTGTATCCTTTGAAGTAATTGAACATTCTTCTCAAGTAGTTATGGGTGTTCTTAACAGCACTTTATTGGGCACTTGGAATGTGGCAACTGTCTATGGAAATTAGAATTTGCATATTAGAAGAAGTATGTGGGAAACTCTTGAAAAATGTTTGCCATGTGATACACCTTCTATTATTGGAGGTGAATTTAATTGTATTTTATTAACTTTCTTCCCAACTCCAAGTCCATTACTTCAAAGCTCTTGGGATGATTCAACCAGCACCTCACACTCCTTCCCTACCACCTCATCCCACCTTGACCAGTTGACTAGTTAAAATGGTCAACCAACACTCAAAACTCCATCAAATGGTAAAACTAACATGCCAACTCATTTTCCTCTAGTTTTGGCTATTGGGTTAATCCTAAATCAAAGCTAAATCCCTCTTAAAGCTCTCTAAACCAAGCCTAGCTCTTGGTTTAGCCTTAAGAGGCAATAAGATCCCCCTTTTCTCAAAAGCATCTAATAGCCTTAGAGCCTTTTCCAACCCTTCTCCTGCCATCCTAACCACCTAGGGCATGTGGCAATTATCCAAGGAATGTTTTTGATCGATCAAGGCCGTTCATTTACCCCATAGTTATTTTAATAGGGTAAACTTTCCAAAATGACGTCTATTCTAAGCAAGTCATTCTCTCACTATCTCTCACCTCCCAAAGCATGTTACCATTTTATTTGAGCTTCCAAGACTCCCCTTTCCCTTTTCTAAGTTCAACACCACTAGTAAAACCTTACTGGCGGCAAGTTCTCCAATGAATTAAAGATTTTTTTTGTCCAAGCCTTCCTTAGATTGATCCAGCGCATTTCATACCACACTTCCAACTAGGAAAATATATCATGAAAATCTACAAGCTCAATCGAACCATTAATTCCAAAATCAAATGGTACAATTTCTTAAAATCTTTAACCCTAGGTCGCTACACTTAGGATCAAATATCTTTTCATATAGTGGATTTTAAACCAAAATTTTAATTCCCTAGTGTTTATGTTTATTACCTAAATATATTTTTAAATTTCAAGTCAAATGATCGATCCAATCGGAAGAATGAAGTCAAATAGATATTATATGGCCTTTTTATAGTCACTGTTAAGTGTATGCTTTTTGGATTGTTGATCATGCCATTAATGGTCCAGATCGAGCTCTTCTAGGGCTCTAATTAACAACAAATCAATCCTATGGTCAACCTTCCAGTCCGGCTAAATGTTTTAAAAAAATTAGAGAATCACTTAAAAAGTTTTTTTTAACTTGAGATTAAAATTAATTCAAGATATATACTTTAAATAAACTTAAATATTTAAATACTTAATTAATATCTAATTAAAAAAATATAAGTAGTTTTGAAAACTTTAAGAAAATTATTTTAAATAATTTTAAAATTTAAAAAATATTTAATAATAAATTTAATTTAATTTTATAGATATTTTAAATAATAATTCATTTTAAATAATTTTAAAAACATTAAATTATTATAAAACTTTAAAAAATCAAAACAAATTCAAATCAAATTAGAAAATTTATATAACATATCAAAATTTTTTGAATTTAAAATATTTTAATTTAAAATTAATTTCAAAATTAAAAACTTAGTTTATTTTGAAATAATTCTAATTATTTAGTCATTTTAATATTTTATTATTTAATTAATATTGAATTAAATCTTCAACTAAATATTTAATTTTTAAATGTTTTTTTTAATATTTTAATAAGTTGGTAATTATTTTAAAACATTTTAATTTGAAATTATAACCAATTTAAGGTATATTTACTAATTTAATTATTCAACCACTTTAATAATTAAATAAATGTTTAATCTAATATTTTTTTCATAAATAAAAAACTTTTATTAAATATTTTCAAATATTTTTTCATAAATAAAAAACTTTTATTAAATATTAAATGTTTAATCTAATATTTTATAATAATTAAAAACTTAAAATTAGATAATATAACTTAATTATTTTGAAATTAAAAATTTGATTTAAATATTTATTAGATTTTAAAAGTTTAAATTACTTAAATATTTAAATTTTGACTAATATTCAATTAAATTTTAACACAAGTATGTTCCAAAACTCCAAGAATTTTATTGCAAAATATTTTCAAATTATCAAAGTATCTTTCAAAATTATTTTGAATTCATTTTAAAGTTACTTTTAAAATTATTTTGAATTATTTATAATAAAAATGTATTATGAAATTATATATATATGTTAAATTTTGAGAGTTTTGAGGGGAATCTTGAAACTTCAAACATAGCTTGAGCTAATTTGAATAAGAATTCATGGAGAAGGATTAGTGGATAGTTGTGTTCCAACTATTCACTAATCAAAGTGTTCTAAATGTTAATTATTTTCAATTCTAGCATGTATGTGATACACATATATACAATTAGCTTAGGCTCTCCATGATTTAGGAATTAATTATGATTGTTTGTGCATGTACATGTCTGTCAAGGGTTAATTAAAATCTATTTCGAACCCATTCAACTTAGTGACATATTAAGGATAATAAATAAGTGCATCGTCAAGAAATAGATTAATTTTAGAAATTAAAATACATGACCATTAGGGATGATCATTGGACACCTAAACTTAGTGAAATCCTCTATATTAATAAATTTTCTCACTAGTTTTGAAAATCATAAAATCACTTAATTATTTAACACAAGATTAAATCCTTAATTATTCTTTAAAATATTTAAAACTTTGAATAAATTCAAATTAAATCTAAAAAATATAAATAATACCTCTAACTGACCAGAATTAAACCCTTAATTATTAAAAAATTAAATTCCTATCAAATAACCCTTAATTTAACATTAATTTAATTTTTAAGAAAAGTTTACAATTAATTATTTTAATTAATTAAAAAATTTAAAAAAAAAATCAAAAAAACCCTAAACACTTGAAAGCACTCCCTTAGCTCATTTTTACCTTTGGGAGTATTTACAAGAAGTTTGGGATTCATTTCGATCAAAATCTAAAAGGCTCCTTTAATTAAACAATTTTAAAAATTCCAAATTTATGTTAACATTGAAAAATCATTTATAATTCTAGAAAAATTCAATTTCATCAAAATCAAATCTATTCAACTCTACTTAAATTCTTTCATTTTCTAAAAAAGTCAAACCTTCAAAATTAAGTCAAAAAATCTTTGTGTTAATCTTAATTCAAATTTAGGTCAAAAATTTGAAACCTCACTTAATGCAAAAAAATCCAAATTCAACAAACTTACAGTCAAATTACTCGTCTAAAGTTCTATTATTTGAAAAAAATATAAATTAATTTTCCATATATCAATCTTATTCTAAAAGTCAAATTTTGACCCTTTTAATTAATGCATTTAAATAATTTTAAAATAATTCTAAAAATTTGATAATCGATCTAAAAATCTAGAAAACTTTAATCTAGCTTAGAAACCAATAACCAATCAATTATAAATTAAATTCATTAACATTCAAACCTTAATCAATTCAATTTACTTAATCATACCGATTACCACTATATAACACGGGCCTACGAGGCTATTAACATAGCCCCAATAAACGTGAAATAAACTTTACAACCCTAGTGTAATATAAAGGTGGTATCCATATAACTTTAAAAATGCATCTTAAAATTAATCTAAAGTCATTAATAATTTAAATTTTATTATAATTTCATTTAAGCCTTTCAACCAATCAGAACATTAATCATCTTTAACAAATAAACCCGTGTAGGATATATTTAAACTACAAAGCCTACCTCACACACTTTAGATTATTTGTTAGGATCACCAACTCTATTCTAGGCTAGGTCAGTATTTACTTTTATAGTTGTACGCCAGGTTTTCTGAGTTTTAACCGCATGCTGTGATTAAAAATTGATTGATGTGAGTATTTACTTACTTTAAGTGTAATCTGTGAATTGATGTGATGGGAGATAGTTTACCCTTAAGTTAAGACCAACCAATTTGATTGTTCACTAGTTTTTCTGTAGGTAACCACACTTGTGCAAGGAAATAAAAAGGGGCTAAATTAATTATAAATTTAAATGCTGCAGGTGCTTTAATTGCTTAATCCCCAAATAAATAAAAGAGTATCAAGCTTGATTTATTTTACTACATATATATAAACTGCTTGGGATGTATTTTATTTTTAAATACTTTGGATAAGAATTTAGGAGAGTGAGAATTTATTTTTATGTAGATGTAATTTGATTAAGTATTGAGTTGTGAAAGTGCATTTGCATTGGGATATAAATATCCAAAATTTGATTCTAAAGAGGAAGGGATACCCCTTAATGGGATTGTTCTTTTCCATTTACAAGCCAAAATTTTGATAATTTTAATACCCAAAGTAAAAAAGAAACAACCTCACCTTTGGGAAAAGGGTTTTCTTTTTCATTTAGGTATCCAGATACAATGAATCCAAGGAGCCCAAAAAGAAAAAGTACAAAGAGTTAAAGACAAAGAGTATCCCACTTAAAGTCACTTACATCTGCCCTAGGATTAGAATCTAGATTTGATGTTAGAGGTGCCCGACCACTTTTAATTTATGTAAATTTTGTGTTATAATAAATAGGAAATTTTCCTAAAAACATTTATTTAATTAATTTGATTTGATTGAAGTGTTTAATTTAATTTGATTGTGATTAGGATTGCCTATTATTTCTAGTTTTTTGGTGATTTGCATGTCAAGTTTTATTTTAGCCTTGATTTGATTGGAGGCTCGTAAGGATAAGTATAGAAATTTTCTATTGAAAATTAAAATTAAAAAAAAAAGGCCAATATTGAAACTTTAATGATCTAAGAAGTGTACCTCGGACTATCGGGAGTCAACATAAGTATATATTACCTTCACTTCCTTGCTAGGCATCTCCCCACATGCAGGTTCTAGTAGACCACCTATCCTTTGACGGTATAAATCTATCAAGGAAATGTTGTGTAGTTTCTAGGAAAAAAATACTTTTTAAGCCTTTTTCAAAAACTACTACAAATTCATTCTATGCATTTAATCGAGACGATCAGCATGCAATGCATTAGAAATTAATTTAAAAATGAGTCTAAAATTTTAATTATAATTGTCTTAATCATTTTCATCCTACATAAGTTAAGGGACCAATTAGGATCCACTCTAGATGTCGGTGCCAATTCTTAAAAACTTTAGATATAACGCCCCTACAACTCTTTTCATAAAAATGACCAGATTTATGGATTTTAAATCGACTAGGTGGTTACTTGGCTCCCCAATCTAAGGTGGGGTAAGTCTAGGTTTTGTACTATGTTAGTTAGGTTTAGGTTATTATGGTCTAGTGCCTAGTTTAGATTTAAGATCCAAGGTAGTTTTTAAATCATAAGTCCTAATCCTGTAGGAGTATAATCCCAAATTTCTAATAAATTACTCAACTCAAATTAAAGATTCTCTCAATCCAAAACAAAAAGCCCAATACTTAGCTTAAGTTGGGGTACTTCTGGATTATTTCAAAATATTTAAGTGCCTCCTACCTCTCCTCCATTGAATCCAGAAATAAGTGTTCAAAATTTTATCTAATCCCGGTTGAAACCCCAAATTCACCTATTTGATATCATTCTAAGAAAATCTCCAAACAAAATTTCAATCACTATTTTAATCAAGAGTATTCATAGGAGACTTTGATTTCCTACGATGTAATTAACTACAAGGGCTTGTGCTCATTGGATATTTAGAACCCACATCAATCTTTTAAAACTCAATTAATATTTTGTTTGGAAAGTCAAATTCATAATGATCATTATCGTCATAATCGAATTATTGCTAATAGATGATATTTTCTCCCCTCAGGGAGATACATCCTTTGCTAACATAAATTTGAATATAAAATTAATGATCACTTCTGTTGATTATCATAGTCAGATATTTTACTGAACTTTACCTTGACCCTCAAAGGGAACATGTGGTTCTCTCTTAAATCAGGCTACAACATTTAAGAGAAAATCTATAATTTTAGGTTTAACCCATTAGGAGATTTTATCTCCGCCTTTCAAGCTGGTATCTTATCCCTAATGGTTTGTTCAACTTTAGAATTTAAATTTAAATTTAATTCACAATTTCCTCAAAAAATTTTAATTTAGATTTTTTTTGTACCTTGCAAGGCAAATCACCTTTTCAAATTACACACCAACACATAGTTGGCAAGCATAACAAAGGTTGTCCTTAGAGAATTCTAATTTGGGCATGCCTCAAGCTAAGTCCTTTTTTGTTATTTTTCTAAAAGTTTTCAAACTTGTATGGCATAGTCTTCTATGCAAAAGCCAAGATTCATCAGTAGTTATTTTCAAACATAAGGAACTAGCAAATTTAATATAATTCAAATCAAGCATGTAAACATTATTAATCCTTTTTTCCTTCTAAAATATTATTTTTATTTAAATTAATCACACAATTATTAAATAAGAATTTAATTTGAAAGCCTTTATCGCACAATTGACTAATGTTAAGTAAGTTATGTTTTAGGACATCTACTAGTAAGGTATTTTCAATAATAAAATTCTTAAAATTACTAATCATACATGAATCTACCACTTTCCTAGTGGTATTATCTCCATATGTAACTTTTCCTCCTGCCCTATCCTCAAGAGTGATGAATTATTTCATGTCTCCAATCATGTGCCTTGTGCATCCACTGTTCAGGTACCATATGCTCTCACTAAGTCATTTGTGATAACACTACTATAAAGTCAATCAAACATTAGATTTGGTAACTAAAGTGAGTTTGAGTTCCACATTTTGCCTTAATGAATTACTTGCATGCATGATATGATGTGGTGCAAGTGATTTGGGCCTCCATATTAGACATGTCCTATGGTATATCATGCAAGTGCGGCCTATGTAACCTAGCACCACAAGAATGACATTTGACCCCAGGGAATGAATTTACTAGGTTATGCTCTGAGTTGTGCCTTTTCCAAGGAGTATATGATACATGAAGTGATGTGGGGTTATAACATTATTTTAGTACTCAAGTGCATATATATATATATATATATATATATATATATATATATATATATATATATATATATATATATATATATATATATATATATATATATATATATATATATATATATATATATATATATATATATATATATATATATATATATATATATATATATATATATATATATATATATATATATATATATATATATATATATATATATATAACTACAAGAAGATCAAAAGAAAGAAAAAGCCAAAAGAAAGTGAGTACTATAATATAAAAAATTGTTATATAATGATGCTAAATTCCAAAAAGATTATAATACTTAATTTAGAAAGAAGAGTTTAGTAAGCTAGTATATATGACAGTTTATAATTGAATTTCAAAATTAACTGATATACAACAAATTTCTAAATGATAAACCAATTGATGTAAATCAATTGTCAAATTTGCACTTAAACTTGAAGTAGATGAGTTCAATTTGGATATTAATAAACATAATTCCTTGTGATGCTTTGTTTGTGATTGATTAAATTAAAATTATCACACTTTGATCTTTACAAATTATATCTAGACAGTTAAGTATTATCTTATATTTAATCCTTTTAATTCATACATTTTTGTTTGGAATAATAAAGTTATCAAAGTTGCAAACACATTTCTTGAGGATAAGCAAAAACTTAAGCTGGGAAATTTTTTTTATGTGAAAATCATGTTCATTTTTATTATCTTAAATTCTAGTAGTTATTTGTGTTTAAGTTGATGTTATGTAAGAATGTCTTAGGAAAACAAAAAATTTTTGCAAAGTTAAGAACCAACTCCGTAGCTCCCCAAACATCAGCATTGCATCATCTTAAATGTTCAAATGTCGAAACTAGACAATACAGTGCCAGAGTTCTAGAAAAAAATATATTTAATTTAGCAACATGATAGAATAAATGTTAGTGCTGCAGCACTACACAGTGCCTCAATGCCATAATTGAACACCACAGCTCCTAGTGCTCTATCAAATTTGTAAATAATTCAAAACTAATATGCTAACCTCTGGAGTGCCGCAACACCCATCTTTTGCAGCACTACAACAAAGTAATTATGAAAAGAAGCATCACGCTAGATTAGCCAAGCATCATATCGGGCCAAGCAATAGTTACGTCGGGTCAGCCCAACATCGTAGTGAAGCTAATCAATCAGTGTTGAGGCTATGGTTCTTATTTTATCATAGCAGTACCACCCTATTGAGCATTGTGACACCTGAGTTAGTTTATATAAAAAAAAAAATATAAAAAGTTTTTTGTGTTTTCTTTTTGTGCTAGAGACCAGGGAATAGTGAATTACATATATTGGAGTAGCTAGCCAATATTATAATGAGAAAAACAACACTTATGAGTGTAAAGGAGTGTGGATATCAAATATATAAGGAGGTATTCACTCCACGAAGAGTCCATATGCTGGATATATTTGGGATATTTAAATTTGGGGGATATTTTCTTTATCTTTTCAATTTATACTTTTCTTGAGCAAGAAATTAAAAGTATTTTGCTTCAATTTATTATTATGGCTCGCTAAAACTCCTTATTTTAGCTTGACAATGTGAATAATATGTGTTGATCCTAATATATACTCTTGTATATAGATATAAATGATTTTTATCAAATTATCTATGCTTCATTTAATTTATGTAATGACCATGTATGAAGTTCAAATCTAGTGTAACAAATTATCTTGACAGAGGAATATTAGAATAATTAGGAGAATTGATATGAAATACTTCATATGAGTATGATTCTTGGTGCAATGGAGATAGTATCTTTACATGAAGACTAGAAGTCTTTCTTTACACCCTTAAAAGCTCGACAAAAATCTAAGGGTGCATATGTTATGATCCACAACTACTGTAGATGAGTATGCTTAGGAAAACATAAGTTCATTCACTTCCATTATCCTAAAATAACTTTAATTTTGTGTATCTTCACTATTTTTCAAATTTCCTAGTAGTTATAGCCTCTACCATTTATTTCATTGCATATGATAAATTTTGTAGCAGGAGTAGATAGTAATAGAGTTAGTTGTTACACAATATTTTCCTCATGTGATCGATACTCTCTTATACTCATTATTTGATTGACATGTGCACTTGCATTATTTGGGAGCATATATAACATAAAATCATATTAGCAAGCAAACTCTTAAGCATCGCATATATAAGCACCATCTAGAAAACTCCCATAATACATTTATACAAGTTAATTTATCAAATCATGCAAACTATTATTTTAATTACCTAGGAAAATCTACCTATCCCCTTGCCTTGATCCTTGGTTCTTTAGATAGAGCATCCCTCAGTGAATTCATAGACATTTTATTTGACCAATTTGGTTTAGTGGATGAGAAGATATTAAAATTTGAAGTTTTATAAATTAAAATATAGTTTTTAAGAGAATTATAAAGTCAATTTCTAACTATGTAGGAACTTTCCCAATGGCGCCATTCAGCCCATTGAATCTACTTGAAGTGCAAGTTGAATTAGTCATTTAAATGGTTATGGGTCTATTTCCATAGCTACATTCTTCCTAGCCTTTTAATCATAGGTTGAACAACTAAAATTAAATATCCAAAGTTACAAGATTGGAGTATATAACTCAGTATGATGAAATTAAGATTATTCCATGAAATTGAATGGGATATACAATCTAAATTACATCTTCAACATCCTACATAAATTTTCATCCATTTATTATATTTCCCTTGATCTATGCATTATACTTTACTGACCTCTATGAAATTGATTTGAGAGGATCTACAAGATATGAATGATCAAGCTGATGATTGGATAATTATTGATTGATCATCCCCTTCATAATGTCCCAACCCATGAAATGTTGAGCTCATGAAAGAACCACACCTTCACCTAATGGAAACTAACTATTGCCTAACTCCAGAGAATGTTTATCCTTCAAACACCAATCGCTGAGGAGGACTGGATGAACAAGTTGATTTTCATTGAATTATCCTCATTAGAGCTCACTTAAACTCCTGTTTGAAGGCTATGGGAAGTTCAATGAATATTCAAGAAACTCTTAAAATGCTTATAAATATAAGAAGTGGACCCGAGCTCATAAGAATGAGGGTTATTTATAGGTTGATGCTATTAAAATGTAGATAGAATGTTATCCATCATAGGTCATACCGAACCATTAGGCCACTGTTGTGAAATTATGAAATGTAGTAAGAAGGGCGTAAAATGAATATTTTAACAACTTCTTTAAACAAAAGAAATAACTTTTTATGACTTGATGCGGAAGCAAATTACATTCACAATAGAAAGATAAATTTTAAATTTCACCCATGCAATTAATTGTAATAAAAAATGAAAGTGGAAATAAAGTGCATAAATAATAAAGGAAAGAACACACCAATTTATAGTGGTTCAGTCAAACCGTGACCTACGTACACTCCCTAGAAGCGCCTTCTAAGTATTACACTAAACCTTTAGTGATTCTCCTTTAGCCCCCACAGCTAGGCGAAGAAGCCCTTACAAAATCCCTTTCACCTTCCCCGGTGCGAGAGAGGAGCTAGATCCTTTGACACCAAAGAGATATTCTTCTTCCCAAAACCTCCCTCAAGACAAACCTTGAATTCGATGGTACTGAGGTGCAAGCTTGTCGGAGCAACCGTGTGAAATTTCCTTCACACTCCCTTGAAACCACCTCCAAGGATCTTCTCCCTCTCTCAAACTCCACCCTTTCCTCTCTCCATTTCAAGTTCTCTCTTAAAGTTTTCTCCAAAATAACGAAGCTTCAATGCCTACCAAAGACTCTTACAAAGTCTTATGAGAGTGCTAAAATAGAGGGCTAAAAAAACTCAATTTAGCCGTCAAATATCATACCGTACGATCGCAAGATCATCTAGTACGATGTGCAAAAATTGACCTGTTAGAACTGTAAGCTGTCCAGTTAGTACTATACGAATAGTTCAATTGCCTGTTTGTGCTATACGATGTCCGGTACGATGTGTTATTTGAACAGTTCAATAAAAGTGCAGTTCATCCAGGATGAAGCATGGGACAGCCAAAATTATCTCTGTTGATTGTACAATATGATCTAGTTCATAGTGTACAATCAAAATATCAAAATTATGCCATTTTGGTTGAATAATCACAGGATTAAATTAGGCAATATTTTAAACATCGTACACTACGGTCATGATCGTATAGTACGATTATAACAACTTTTCAAATTCAAATTTTTGCATAATTTAATTGACGATGGGCTTTCTAATTATAACAAATTGTCTAATACGATGTGGTGATCATACTATATGATTAGTTATATTTCAAAAATATTTTTTTAAGAAAATAAAATATTTTAATTAATTTCTATTATACTAGATTATACAGTACGAAATATATCATACAATATGATGTACAAAAATATAAAAATATTTAAAATCATTTTTTCCTCCCTCTTTATATGTGCATGATAATCAATCTAACATACATCATTACAAGGCTTGACTCAAGAAATGAAAATTACAGACTCATTTAATATAATCAATTTTATACAATCTTGAGTCTTGAATCTTCAAAGAATGGTGCATGGTGTATCTGAAATATTAGTCAACAAAAATAAATATGCACTACAAACACTAGGAGAAATAAAAGATTATTTAATATTATTTATTAGCATTAAAATCATAAACTCAAAAGCCCAAGTTACAACAATCTTTTCCTTTTTGATGATGTCAAATAATATTAGTTGACTTTGTAAATTAAAAATATTTTCTCCTAAACTCCCCCTCACTAAAAGAATTACATTAAAAAATAGGGAAGAGCCCTTTTTTTAAAGCTAAATAATAGAAAAAAAAATAAATACAACCAACTACAATACATTCTCCCCCTTTGATATTATAAAAAAGAAGAGATAAAATATCACATAAAATAAAAAATACATGTAAAAGAACATAATAACATAATAAAGAAATGAAAACATAAAATTATAAAAAATAAAATATAATAAAAATTAAACACACAAAAAAATAAACAAACACACAAAAACACATAAACACAACACACAAACAAACCTTAACATGCTTATACCTCATCGTCTTTCTTCTGTTCTTATGATTTAGAAGCTAGATCTTCCTAGGAGATTTTTTGCTTTTTATCTTTTTCCCATATTACAATTGGTTTATGATTTCTCTTTTTCTTTGTAGGAAGAGTTTTTAAGTTGAGGCATTCAAACTTCAAATGTCTGGGTTTTCTACACCCAAAGTAAATAATGTTAATGGAAATCTTAGTTTTCTTATCATTTTTACATTTATTCCACTTTTGTTGATACTTTTTCTTGTGCTTTAGAAGACTTTTCAATTTTCATGTTAAGTCATTACTTTTGTCATCTGCTATGCCACTTTTCTTTATATCTTCAGTTTTTAGCACAATCATTTCACCTGCAACCTAAAGTCTTTGACCCAAACTTTGCTTGTATGCAATGAGTGAGCTAATCAAATTATCATTATAATGTTCATTCAAATTCTTTGATTCAAAAATAGCTGTGACTTTGGCATCAAATTTATCAAGTAGAGAGCGTAGAATTTTATTAACCTTTTTAAAGTTTAAAAATTCTCTACCTAAAGCATACAATGACATCACAATATTTGTATACCTAGTATACATATCTAAGATTGTCTCATAAGATTTAATGCAGAAAAGTTCATAGTCATGCATTAGAATATTCAACTCAGATTGCTTGACTTCACTAGTACCTTCATATGTAATGCATAATTTATCACAAATTTCTTTCCTAATAGTACATGTAGAGATTCTCATGCAATCATCAAAATTTAACACACAGAAAAAATAACTCAAGCATTTAGTATTTAGTTGAGCATTGACTTATTCTATTCTAGTCCATTCAGTAAAAGGAATATAAATTTTAACTCTGTCTATAATATGTGACGGTACATAATAATCAGTTTGAATCATATGCCACATTTAATAATCGATTGATTGCAAGAAAGTAGACATGCAAATTTTCTAAAAGTTAAATGAAATATTTTCAAATAAAGGTTGTCGCGTGATTGAATAACCTTCCACAATGTTACGATTTTCAAAATATGTCATGATCAATTTTTTCAAGGTTTTCTAAAACACTATTTTTGAAACCTGCTCTGATACAAATTAAAATTATGAGATGCGCTAAGAAGGGCGTAAAATAGATATTTTAATAATTTCTTTAAAGAAAAGAAATAACTTTTTATGACTTGATGTGGAAGCAAATTACATTCATAATAGAAAGATAAATTAACTTTTTAACCCACGAAATTAATCACAATAAAAAAATGAATGCATAAATAAAGTGCGGAAATAATAAAGGAAAGAACACAACCATTTATAGAGGTTCGGTCAAACCATGATCTATGTCCACTCTCTGGAGGCGCCCTCCGAGTATTATACTAAATCTTTAGTGATTCTCTTTTAGCCCCCACAGCTAGGCAGAGAAGTCTTTACAAAATCACTTTCACCTTCTTCCCCGGTACTACGAAGAAGCCGGGTCCTTTGACAACAAAGAGATCTTCTTCTTCCCAAAACCTCCCTCAACCTTGAATCCAATGGTACTGAGGTGCAAGCTCGTCGGAGCAACCGTGTGAAATCTCCTTCACACTCCTTTGAAACCCCCTCCAAGAATCTTCTCTCTCTCTCAAACTCCACCCTTTCCTCTCTCGCTTTCAACTTCTCTCATCATGTTTTCTCTATAATAATGAAGCTTCAATGGCTGCCAAAGATTCTTACAAAGTCTTATGATATTGCTTAAATATAGGGCTAAAAAAATCCTAAAAAACTCAATTTAGTCATCAAATATCATACCGTACGATCGCAAGATCGTCCAATATGAAGTGCAGAAATTGACCTGTTAATATTGTACGATGTTCAATTAGCACTGTGCGAACAATTCAAATGTCTGTTCATATTATATGATGTCCGGTACGATGTGCTGTAAGAACAGTTCAATAAAAGTGCAATTCGTCCAGGACGAAGCATAGGACAGCCAAAATTGTCTCTATTGATTTTATAGTACGATCCAGTTCGTACAATATGATTAAAATATAAAAATTATGATGTTTTGATTCAATAATCACAGGATTAAATTAAGCAATATTTTAAATATCGTATAGTACGATCATTATCATACAATACGATTAGAATAACTTTTTAAATTCAAATTATTGCCTAATTTAATGGACGGCAGGCTTTCTAATTATAACGGATCATCCAGTACAATGTGGTGATCATATTATATAATTAGTTATATTTTTAAAATATTTTTTGTCAGGAAAATAACATATTTTAATTAATTTATATTACACTAGACTGTACAGTATGATACATATCATTCAGTACGATGTATAGAAAAATTAAAATATTTAAAATCATTTTTTTCTCCCTCTTTGTGTGTGCATGATCATCAATCTAACATACATCATTACAATGCTTGACTCAAGAAATGAAAATTATATACTCATTTAATATAATCAATTCTACACAATCTTGAGTCTTGAATGATCATCAATCTAACATACATCATTACAAGGCTTGACTCAAGAAATGAAAATTACATACTCATTTAATATAATCAATTCTACACAATCTTGAGTCTTGAATCTTCAAAGAATGATGCATTGTGTACCTAAAATATTAATCAACATACAAACAAACACTAGGAGAAATAAAAGATGAACCAATGTTATTTATTTTCATCAAAATTATAAACTCGAAAGCCCGAGTTACAACATGTTGGACCATTCAATAAGGTGCAAGCATGTGTTTTAATAAATTAAGGAATATAGGGGTGATTTGGTTTAGCCATTTAAAACAAATAACAAAATAAGCTTGGGTTCTAGAATTTCTGGCCACTTCAAACTTGACTAGTGGTTGGTTTGGGCTAAGTTGCATCTAGGGAAGCCCAGGGAAGGTTCTAGTAAACTTAATGCTTGCTAATTTGATTTGAATTATAATAAAACTGAATTAGGCCCACTTAGGTGCACTTGGGTTAGTCAATTTGGCTAAAGCAAGCTAACCCAAGTGATGGGCAGGCTAAGTTGGGCTCCTAGTAACCTCAGGGACACATTAACAAGCTCTAGAGTCCATTTGTCAAAGGAATTTAGGTATGTTCATGAGGAAAGATCATATGGGTAATTTTAGACATAAATGGTGAATTTGGTCAAATAAGGTAAACTAAACTTAGGAAATAGGTTTAGGACACTTGGGGGAATTTTGGGAAAGTGGTTAGAATGGCTTGGAAAACATGCCAAAAGTACAAGTGAGTTTATGCATGAAATAATTATTCAGGTCAAAAGGGGTTTGTGGCCAACATGGTTGACCATGATCAACCATGATTCACCAAGAGTTAAAATATGTCTAGTCATGGAGAAGGGTGAGTTTAGAGGTTCTAGGAGCCAATCCTAAAGTTTAAAACAATATTTAGAGCATTCTTTATATATATGTATGCATTTTAGGTTTAATGGGGCTAATGGTCAAACTTGGTTAATATGGGTTAATCATGGGTCGAAATTACCTAAAGTCATTTAAATGATGATTATGGACAAGTTCATATCAATTGCCATGGTAGGATTGGGTTTAGTGTAAGATGTAATTTTAAATGGCATAAGATGTAATTATGAAGAATATTGATTTGGGTTTAGATTTAAGATTGAATTTGATGTTTGGAAGGGCATGAAGGTTTATAAATACCACTAAGGATCACCCAAAGAGATGTTGGGATAATATATAATTTGTCAGACTAAGTCCTAAGGGATGCCTAGGGTTTTTATAAGAAGAATTCATATGCACTAAAGAAGGTGGATACAAAATATTTACCTCATGAAAAAATGTGGTTAACAATATCTTCCTTGACATTTTTAATATGGAGTGAAATCAAAATATGTCTAGACACATTTATCTCATCTCTATTTTTTCTCTCAAGACACTTCCATTTCAAACATATGTTTCCACTGAACTTTAATTATGATAAATTTCTTGTTTTTGAATTGTTTCACATCATAGGCCATGATACATTCTAGTTTCTCCTCATAAGTTAGATTACATTGATATTCAATTTTACTTTCAGGAATCGTGTGATCTACATATGATACCCACTTCTTTAACACTAACACATAAAAGATGTTCTGAATATCTAACATGTGATCTAGTGAGGATAGTCTAAAAGCTTCTTTCCCAAACATTTCAATCTTCAAATGGTCATATGTACCTAGGACTCAACTTATTATCTTTTCAAAATCAACATACTCTTTTTATTAAGTTAACTTTAAAATATACAAAATCACTCGTCTGGAATTCTACAAACATATGCTTCAGATCAAAATATTAAACTCTTTCTTATCAATATGATCTTTTGTCAAGCATTGTCTACTAGCTCATAACCTATCCATTTTCTTTCTCCTTATATAGTCCAAATTATAGAGGTTCTACACCATCTCCCTTATAGAGCTTCTTACAAAGCCATAACAATATTGGCTTAAAATAAATTATTAAAACTAAACTTGATCAAGGGTATATATCATCTCAACTTCCACCAAAATCTATGACACACATGCTTAATAGATCTTCCAATACTTGAATAATTCTTTCAGATTGCCCATCAGCCCACGAATATAAAAGTTGTATTGATATTCAATTTCAATACCAAGCATTCCAAAATACTCTTACACAACTTGGAAGTGAATATTCCATTAGGAATGGAGACGATAACCTTAGGGATCCCTTACAATCTATTGATCTCCTTCACATATAAATGAGACAACTTATTAATATAATTCATTTATCCCATAGGAAAAAAAATGAGCAAACTTGGAAAACCTATCCACAATCACTGATACAATATCATGGCATTGCCTAGACTAGGGAGAACCTATACCAAAATTTATGGTGATCTCTTCCCATTTCCACTTAGGAATATATAATGGGTGCACTAATGCTCTAGAGATGAGGTAGGATTTATCAGTAACAACATAAAGTGTTGCGATAACAAAATTCATTATTTTCTTTCCATATGAAGTAGTACAACAAATAGCCATGTAATATAAATGTTTGGCTATATGAGTTAAATTAGAGGCCTCACCAATAAATTTAAATATTTGCAACAATGTAGGCCTTAACAAATAAATTCCTAAATTTGGAATAACCTATCTAATAAATGAAAAAGAGAAGTCACAATAAAAAAATAAATGATTATGGTTCTTAGTATACATATTAATTAAAATGCAAATGGGACAAACATGAATATTATGCATTATTAGATTATGAGTAGTTTTAAGACTCTTCAATATGGCTAGCCAATTATACATAAAATATTATAAAGCAAATCTTTTATGCCATACATAATTTTACCAATAAATATTATTCAAATGATCACAAAAATGTGCAGTGAAATTTTTGAAAATAGGGTTAAACAATCCAAACCATTTAATTGTATCAAAAGAATTATAAACAAAAGTCACACTTCTAACCATAGAGCTAATTGAATAAGGAAAATCCCATCAATTTGTATTATTGAAATTGCAAACCTTCAAGATAAGATAATTCTTTAACAATAAAATCAAATAAAAATTTGTTATTACACAAAGGGTCCCAAGCAAAAGAAATATTAATATTATAATTCAGTTGAAATGAAATTTTATTTCTAATCTTATTAGCCATTGAGTAGAGAGCCTTCCAATATTTGGAAGACCTAGCTAGAGGAGTTTTCCAAATGGAGATGTATTTAAATTTGCAACACTTTGCAAGAAGACTTTCTTCCTTATATAACAACAAAATTAGGGAGCAGAAATACCCATAATAAAAGGAGTTAATAGCTGGAATACCCAACCCACCTTGATTTTTGGGACAACATCTAGATTTCCAATATAATGTGTATCTTCTTTGAATTAATATCCCCATGATATAAAAATTTGGAATATATCTTGTCAATTACTTTATAACACCCCTTAGGTGAAATTGCACCCCTTGTTCAATATGTAATTGTGTTACAAATAGTAAACACAATAAATTGAGTACGACATACCATAAATAAAGATTTAGCTTTCCTTCCTTCCAACAAGGACATGACTTTGTATAAAAGAGGTTGATATTCAACATAATTAAGCCATTTAACTGAGACCGGAAGCCCATGATACTTAAATTTGTTGTTTGAAAACTAAATGTTAAGAATGCTCGAAATAACTGTAGAATGATAATGAAATATCTAATACATAAGAAATAAATATAAAAAAACATAAAATTTATCTATTTCTTCTTCATCTTGCTTTGGGTAATGGGTTCACCTCTCTCCAGTATGGTTCTTCTAGTATGTATCCTAGTTTTGGGTTTACTAATTAGTGTAGGTGCTACACCAATTTTTATTGATTTAAGAGATATCTTCTTCGAAGAGTTAGTGCTCTTGTAATCCTTCAAAAAATCTGGTGCAAGCTACAACAGCTCATCTGTGGTCAACCAAGTATCTTCTCTTGGCGGCTTATCCTTCCATCTAATGAGATACCTCTTATCTTCTCCCTATGTAGGTGACCCCTCTAAAATGATGCACTCCATTTCAACAAATTTTGGTTGAATGGATATCTATAATTAGGTTTCATCACCTCCTCTAAACAATTTTTTTTGTAAATATGGAGGTTTGTAAAAGAATTTTCATGTAAATTTGGAGGTTTATAAAATATTTTTATTGTAAATTTGGAGGTTGGATGAGTCCAGGTGTCTCCTTCAAGTACATATTGAATTATTACCAAGTTTTTTAATGATCTTGAATGGTTCATATGATCTCATTTATGGTTTTCAATAACTAGTGAAAGTAAACCTCTCAGGACGGATGCATATTAGAACATGTTTTCTACTCCAAATTCCTTAAAAGATTTATTTTTATTCTTATATTCAACATATTTTGTATTTTTTTGTTTCAGTTATTTCTTAATATCATCATGTAAGTTTTTTATATCAGATACAAATGAACAATTAGAGTTTGAAAATGCATACTATTAAGAAGAATTGGCTTCTTTGAATTACTACATTAAATTATTTTCATAAATTATAACACTCTAGTCATACTCAAGTGAAACATAGTAATTTTGTGATGCCTAATAGAAGTAGAATAGGACTTGAAGCCTTCAAATGAAAGATTACCGTCTAAAATGTTAGAAAGAGCATCAATAATAATATACAATAAGGGGATAAAAGACAAACTTGTCTCAAACTCGAAGTTGATCCAAATTAACCTTACAAGATATTATTTAAACAAATAGAAAAATGAACATTACTAATGTACCCCCTAATCCAAGAAATAAAAACGAAGAAACCCATTTTATCTCATTCAATCCAACGAAAATTTATTTGACATAGTAGCAAAAGCTTTGAAAATATCAAAATTTAGCACAAAATAGTTTATGAGAAGTATTAGCATTCTATAGAAATTCTACCTTTGATGATTCCAACTTGATTATTCTCAACAATAAAAAGGCATAATAAGTTTCATCCTTAATGCCAAAATTTTTGCAATAATTTTATAAGAAACATTACAAAAAGAGATCGGGTTATAATCAACAATATTTGAAGCATGAGATGGCTTAGGAATAAAAACAATGACAGTAGTTTTCACTTTCTTAGGCATAAAACTAGTTTGAAAGAAATGTTTGACAACAAACAACTATGCCTACTAATAATATCCCAAGTTTCCTTATAAAATTCAAAACTAAAGTTGTCATTGGAAATGGGAGCAATTAAAGTGGGAATGAGAGAAGCAGAAATAAACTTTCATGATATAATAATGTTATAATTAGGGGAGCACTGATTTGAATGATTAAAAATAGAGGCAAGATGCTCTATAATTGCTACAAAAACAACTTTAGCCACCTTAATTTAGAGCCAGCAACCGTTTCTATCTCATGAATTTTATTGGAATTGTTTCTATACTTAATGTGCTTATAAAGAAAATCCGAATCATTTTTCCCATTCCTTAGCCACCTTAATTTGACTCTTTTGGACATCCAAGGGGACCCATAGGAAATGCAAAAAGCAAGATTGTTGTTAACATCCTTAAAAGAAGATTTAAGAATTTGGTTTAGAGGATCAAAAACCAATTCGTAGTTTTAATTTTTTTTTTGAACTTTTGAAGTATTATAAAAATGGCAAATGATGTTTAACATTGAGTTCTATGTACATCAAATGTACGTTATGCCACTAAAAAAAACGTGTTCCATTATTACGAAGTCCACGACTATTTTTTCCTAGAGGCTCACCTCGCTCTCTCTGATTATGCGGAGGCTGGTATTCGGACTTCAGCGCCTAAAGCCTTGTGCCCTCCTTGTTTCACTTTCCCGCTGTAAACCTAATACGTCTTTCTCTGCACAATCGAATTATTTGCATTCCTCGGCTCGTTTGTTCGCAACCATGTCAGGCTCGGCGGATGAATTTGTTAGAGGTAGCATCTTCTCCAACGGCCTTGCGGTCATCACCCTCGATCGCCCTAAAGCGCTCAACGCGATGAATTTAGGTTTATTTCCCTTTCAACATTTTATGTTTGTTTATCTATTCTGATGATCGAAGGTTTTAAGCCAGCAGGACTTCTTGGAATTGGGTTCCTTTTTCTTTCAAATATTTGCTTTTGCTTAAGGCCGCTAGAGATTCTGATGAACGGAGTAATTAAAGTCTGCGAGCTGTTTTTGGACCTAATTCAAATATGTAACCTGTTAAGTAATTCTTAGAATTTCGTGCCACCAAGTACCAACACTTGCAAGTCGTATTTACCTTGAAGGAGAACGCATTAGTTGTTAAGATGCTATCAGAATATTTGATAAGCTTAAATGAGTCACTGGTGTGCGGCACGGACGGATTGCTTTTCTTTTCTATCTTTTTGGATAGTTTTGCACGTTTAATGCAGTTTTGAGCTCAATCTACAATCTTGATGTCTGTGAGCTTTTCGTGCTATGATCAAATATTTATATTTTAATTATCAAAGAATAGAGAATTTAAAATATGATTTATTTTAATAAATTTTATTGGTATGAAATAACTGTTGACACCCAGTTCTAGTAACACTATGAAGATATGATGCTTGAACTTGTAGGACTTGATTTTTAGTTGGGGGATCTACATATACAAGAGAATGGAGGCCTGCATTCCAAGCACATAATGGGAAGTAGAGGAAGATCAACCAAGATAGAGAGGACTAAGTAGATAGAGAGAATGAAGTTGCCAGCCATACCATTAGGATAGACATAATTCCTTCAAGATATTGTAGTCTTCATCAGTTAAATGAAGTCCCATACAAGTCTTATCTATTTATAAGAGGACTTTATACATGAAGAAATAACAGAATGAAACTATAGTTTAAGAGGAATTTAAATTGGTAAATCAAAGATCTTTCATAAAAGACAATTCTTTTATGAAAGAAACGTCTAAGTAAAGCAACTTGGAAAGGATTCTCTAAATAAGGCGACATTTGATAATATCTTTATAACATGAATAATCTTATTATAATAAGTGTTGAGTCTTGACATTCCCATATATGGTGGTGTAACACCGAAAACAATTAGTAGATCTACTTCCATGATGTAGGTCAGGAGGGTCACATTTGAGAGAGGTGGGTATATTATTAGGAGCCGGATGAAAAAGATTTAAGAAATTTTATATTTTTTGTTATTTATTTTTTTATGTATTGAACATTTCATTATATTTTTATTGTACTTGTATTGTAGTTGATATGAAGTGTACTAGTGTGGATTTGAATGCGCCTGTGTGTAGGGGCTCAACCGAGTCAAGCCGACTTGCGAGCCGGCTCGGCTTGACTCGTTAATGAGCTCGCGAGTTGAGCTTATCGAGTTTCGAGTTCAAAGTTGAGCAGAATTTCAAGCTTGTTGGATTATCGGGCTCGAGTTGGATCCTAAGGAAGCTCGACTCGACTACTCATCGAGCTGCTCGTAGGGCGGGCTCAGATGCGGGATCACGATGCCAATGTTGGATCAAGGGTAGACTCGGACTCGGATGCAGGCTCTGACACGGAAGGCGGGCTTGGATGTGGAATGTGGGCTTGGATGTGGAATCGAGTTGCTTGGCGAGTTCATTTTCAGTGTCATGAGCCGAGCTCGGAATTTGGCTCACGAGTCAAGCTCGAGTTAGGCCTGACTCGAGCTCGACTTGACTTGTTTGGACCTTTACATGTGTGACCCCATATTGGTGTAGATGTGTGTGAGGGATAACCAAGTAGTTGTGAGTATGTGCTTTGTTGACTTATTTAATATGGGTGAACGACCAAGAGGAGGGGTGGTTATTAGATGGTTACTACATGTAGTGATAGGCCAACTACTCCCTCTAAATTTTCAATTTGAATTGTTTTGTATGTTGTGTATTTAAGACTATTTGCTGATTATTTGAGGAGGTTGTTGATGAAATTATAGAGAATTTGAGTGGAGAATTCAAGGGAAAAAGTTTTGTTGTTTGATAAAAAAATGTGATTTAGTGATCATGCATTTGACTTGGGTGAGTGTAAGCACTAATCTTTTGTATTAATTTGTGTTTAAAGTTTTCTTTAAAATTTGCGTTGGAAGTTGTTTCAATGTTTAGTGTTGTGAATATGATTTTTTCTTGAAATTTTCAACCATTTTCCCATGGGCATTTTCCTTGAAGCGGTCGGAGGTTGAAGGAGTACTGACCTAATTGAGTTCTATTTAATATTTTGTAGACCAAATCTAGTCCAAAATTTATAAAGATATTCAAAATTGATCTACACATCAATGTGGTGGTGGGATTTTCCTATTCAAATTGATAAGAGATGTTTCAAATTACATCTTGTGCTGATTTGTAGTTGGTGGGATTTATTTATTGAGTTTAGTAGGGTTAGTTTGGCCTTGGACTCAAGTCAGATCAATTCAATCTAGATTTGATCATCTGTGGGAAATGGGTCCATATTTCAAAACATTTGATAGATTTTCAAAATTTTACTTTGGAATAAAAATAGACATCTTCAATTAGGTTTTCACATTTTTTTTATAATTTTGAATTTTTTAAAATATTTTTTGAGATTTTTTAAGTGACTAGACAGAGGCTGAAAATTGGAAAATAAATTATAGGGTCCATGATTTTAGGGTTTTGAGTCAACATAAAACATGAAAATAAAGAGAGAAAAACTATGAGGAAATTGATCTACTCGATGTGTAGATTAATTTTGGAAGCTTTATTTAGTTCTCTAAATGTTGAAGAGAACCCAACTAGATTAAACACCCTTCAACCATGGGCGACCACTTAATGGACGTAAACTATGAAAAACATTGTTGGAAAATTCAAACCAAATTTATTTCACAACACTAAACGTTGAAACAACATCCCACACAAATTTTAAAGAAAAATTTAAACACAAATTAATATAAAAGATAAGCACTTAGACTCAAGTGCATGAATGTATAATCACTAAACAACTCCTTTGGATTAAACCATGAAGCTTTTTTGCTTGAGTTATCCACTCAAATTCTTTGGAATGACATCAACAAACTTCTATATTGGTGAGAATAATTTGTTGGTCACTAACCACCCAATAACCACCACTCCTCACCTTGGCCAAGCCACCGTATTGACTAAGTCAACAAAACACTCACTCATACTACTTGGCCGACCCATACATGCATTAACACTCATATGGGATCACATTGGTGCACTCAAATTCATATTAGTGCACTCAAAATTAACTATAACACAAGTACAATCACAAGATAATGAAATATCTAATACATAAGAAATAAATCTAAAAAAACATAAAATTTTCTATTTCTTCTTCATCTTGCTTTAGGTAATGGGTCCACCTCTCTCCAGTGTGGTTCTTCTAGTCTGGATCCTAGTTGTGGGTTTACTAATTAGTGTAGGTGCTACACCAATTTTTATTGATCTAAGAGATCTCTTCTCGAAGAGTTTAATGCTCTAGTAATCCTTCAAAAAATCTGGCGCAAGCTACAGCAGCTCATCTATGGTCAACTAAGTATCTTCTCTTGGCGGCTTATCCTTCCATCTAATGAGATACCTCTTATCTTCTCCCTATGTAGGTGACCCCTCTAAAATGATGTACTACATTTCAAGAAATTTAGGCTAAATGGATATCTATAATTAGGTTTCATCTCCTCTAAACAATTTTTTTTGTAAATCTGGAGGTTTGTAAAAGAATTTTCATGTAAATTTGGAGGTTTATAAAAGTTTTTTCTTGTAAATTTGGAGGTTGGATGAGTCCCTCTATAGGTGTCTCCTTCAAGTACATATTGAATTATTACCAAGTTTTTTAATGATCTTGAATGGTTCATATGATCTCATTTATAGTTTTCGAAAACTAGTGAAAGTAAACCTCTCAGGACGGATGCATATTTGAACATGTTTTCTACTTCAAATTCCTTAAAAGATTTATTTTTATTCTTATATTCAACATATTTTGTATTTTTTTTTTGTTCCAGTTATTTCTTAATATCATCATGTAAGTTTTTTATATCACATACAAATGAACAATTAGAGTTTGAAAATGCATGCTATTAAGAAGAATTGGTTTCTTTGAATTACTACATTAAATTATTTTCATAAATTATAACACTCTAGTCATACTCAAGTGAAACATAGTAATTTTGTGATGTTGATATCCATATTGTATGGCTAATGTAGGCGTGTAGGGTGGTGACTAGAATAACTTGTGTGGAGGAGTTTACTCTACCCTTATAGCTGGTTAAAATGGGCAGAACATGCAATTTTTTCATTGAATTGAAATAGGTAAGTGCTCTCCACCAAAATATATGACATCTTTATCAAATAATCAGTCTCCCTAAAATGGCATTGGCTACCTCCATTTAAAATATATCGCACCATATATTAGTCATATAGTCATCTATCTTAATAGATACTAAACATTTAGATATGATGGGTAATAAGGTATCATTCAACTAACTCATCGTGTATGGCTCTGATGGGGTTATAGTTTAAGATTACCTCTTAAAAGCGTGTGTGTGAATACTAAATTGATGACTCTGACTCCATCGCCAACCAATTTGTAGATTTAAAAATTGTATCGAAATACTCCAATCTTCAGTACTATCTAATCTCAGACACCTCATGATATTGAGTTGGGTTTCTAGAAGATTTCCTATGTCCTCATTTAATAAAGACGTGTCATTATGAATCTCCTGTACTTAATCTTCTACTTATTCATCTTTTTCTTCCTTTAAGAACAAAATTTGTGTCCTACATTGGTTTTTGCATATGTTCCTTATTTTGCCACTTAAAAATATACTATATCTCTGGTGTTCCTAATATTGGGTTCTGGGCTAGACTTTGGTTGAGTACTAAATGATGTTGGATTAAGTCGAATAGTAGATCTCTGGCCCTGAAATGATGAGGTTGGATGGGAAGATAATTATCCTTTAGAGACTTGTTTGTGGATGATTTCTTATTTTTTTTAAAAGCAAAGCATAGTGAAATGCATTCTCCAAGATCTTTGGATCTTGAAGCTCATCCTCATTCTTAATGTAAAATCTAAGACTTATCACAAATTTGTTAGCCAATTGCCATTCTTATTCTAGGCAATGTGTCATGGCTACTAATTCTTCAAAGTTATTCATATATTCAATAATAGACATTACCTTACCTAATAAGTGTTATCAACTGCTCATGTAATTTCTTCTCGTGACTGCTAGGACAATATTTGCGTTAAGGATCTCTTGCATCTAGTCAAAATCATTCTACCTAACATTTCTTTTGTTACAATATTTTGCCGATAGATCTTGGCATGGATAACTAACTTTATTCTAGCAAACATAATTTGTTGATAATCATCCATTTGATACCAATCAAAGAATTCATTCATTTGGGTTAACTAGTCTAAATTTTTTTTTGGATCTTGAACTTTGTCATAGGTTGGGGCATCAACACTCAACTTTTTGATTGATTCTTGATCATAAAATCTAGGGTCATCATTCTTAAAGTAGTTTCTATGATTATCTCTCCTATGTGGATAGTGATGCCTGAGGTCTTCTACAAACTCCTTATCTAAGTGCTCAAATTCTACATGTAGAGGGGTTGTAGTTGAGTTGTGACCAAGGTTTAAAATTGCGCATTCGGGTATTGAGGTGTTTTTTGTTCGTGAGGCGAGGCGTAAGCCTCAAGGCGATTTGAGGCGTAAGCCTCAAAATCAAAAAATTGTGTAAACATAAAATAATAAATTTTGTATATACTAATGAGTAAATAATATATAAAACATAAAAATGCTACTTACCACATCTTTGAGAGTAAATAAGGGAGATATCACATAAGAACTCACTAGTCATCAGCACTGTCATCACTCATCAGTCATCAGCACTGTCATCACTCATCAGTCATCACTAAGGGGGTCTTCATTTGAATCATCATTATGATGAACTGCTCTCTCCTCTTCCTCCTCTCCTATAGAGTCCAATATCTCACAATCAGCTTCTTCTTCCTCATTATTAGTTATCTTCCTCTTCCCTAAATATTTTTGAACAATATCATAATGAATAATAGTTTAATAAAAGTCTAAGAAAAAAAAACTATATTATTTATATACCTTTTTTGATTTGTTCTTGAGTTGTGGTGGATGTGGATGCTTTAAGACCATCAAAGAAATCAACATTTAAATCTTCATCTTGTAATTCAGACGGCATCACTTCAACTTCATCATCTACAAACCAAGTGTTCTTCAACCTCATCAATAATGCTATCTAATAATCCAAATATGAACTCAGCATCTTTGACCTGGTCAGATGCTTCAATTGACCTTAAAAACACAGTACCATAAGGATTATTAATGAGGATGTTGATCAGACTTCTATGTTTGATATCAGACCACCCATCTGACATAATTGTTACTCCTGTTTGGGCCCAAGTCTTCTTAATTTCTTCGATGCTTTTATCAGTGCTTTCCAACTCCTTCAAAATTCATGTTCTTAAATCATACATGGTTGGATGTTTGAACTCTCTCCCAAATGCTCCAACTGAACGAATCATGTTGTAATAAGCAGGTGATGTTGCAACATTAAATGGAATTGCATTTTCGTAGAAGAATCTGCCTATATCCTTATACACTCTTCTCCGCGTCTCCCTTGCATTTTCTGGGGCCATCTTCTGTGTAGTAGAAGGCCTATCCTCTAATGTGTCAACCATATAATGATCTATTTTGCTCTGATCAATGTAATTATTGAGCTTGACTTCCATAACTTCAACTCTTTCAGTTAGGTCTTCAAACTTTCTGCTTAGCCTATCTTCAAATTCAAGAAAAAGTTTTGTGCATGTTTCTTGGCAGGATTTGATTATTCTTTCTTGTAGGGATTCAAGTGCTTCAGGAGAAAAACTTAAGTGTGGTTGCTGAGGAGATTGGTGGGGGTCTTGCTGAGGAGGTCGGGTATGATGGGGAGATTGGGGGGGGGTGTTTTTATAGGTGGATATTTCATGAGGGGAATCAGGGGATGGAGGGCTGTCTGATGATATTTCTCGACATTAATCATATCCATTTCAGTCTGGGAAACTACTTGGAGGACATTACAAATCTGACTTTTATTTATATTAGCAAATAAGTTAGTGATCACCTCTGTAGTATATACAATATCATCGGCCTATCGTAGAAAACGGGGCCTTTTGTCAGCATACATAGGAGAATGAAAAGAAGTATGCTCCAGGAACCAAATCTGCATAAGATGAAAGAAAATTTTAGCACTCATATTGAGCCAATAAAATTTTGAATGAATTTAGCAGTTAACACTTAGCACTCACAATTAGTAGAGGTACAAAACCGTTGATGTAACCTGCTGGCTTCTTATTTGAAATCTTGGAGGAAGCCTTATTAAACTCTCAAACAAAAAATTTCTTAATTGAACTAACCCAGTTTATTGATAAAAAATCATCTGGATTATTTGCTATTCTTTGAAGCAACCGAGGGGTTTTGAAGTTGTTAAGTTGAAAAAGTAAATTTGAACATAAATACATGATAAACGTTCTTAACATAGTCTCGGGGGGGGGGGGTTGCTTGTTCAACTCCATCATGTCTGCCTTAATTTCTGATGATGTAACTGAAGTATGTGCTAAAGAAAGCCAGGATATTTCTTCTCCTTTATTTGACAGACTAGTGAGAAGGGCCACTTCATCAGCAGTGAAAGGAATGAGTTGACCTTTTAGAACTAAGCATTGTTTTGAAATGTTCCACCTTGAGATCAGCTCATAAATAAGAGGGACATTTTGCTCAAACCTAGAAAATTCAAAAAACTGTATGATCTTTAAACGTTTCAATGTGTCCACGACTTTCGGAGTAATTTGCTGAGCAAAGTTATCATAGATTATTCAAGACAAAGAAACATAGCATCGATAGGTAATTGGACGAACATATATCTAAAAAAAAAAAAAAAAAGTAAATGAGATACACAAAGAAAACGCACAACATACGCACAATATAAGCAACGGTCATGCACAGTGTACACATAAAATACGCATATATTACGTACACCATACGCACAATAACGCACAGTGCATAGCAGCAAATTATACAAACGCATACAGTACGCACATCATAAGCACTGATCACGCATTGTGTAAGCATAACATACGCACAAGAACGCACATTGCAGAAAACATGACAGCAAATTATACGCACGCAGAAAGTACGCACAACATAAGTAAGGATCATGCAGAGTACACACATATCATACGCACAACATACACATTGAGTACGCACAACATACGCATTGAGTACGCATAACATACGCATAAATTACTCGGTGCTTAAAATTTAGTTAGGTTTTAGGTTTCAAATTTCAACATAATTTCGAGAAGCAATGCATACGCATAGAATAAGCATAAAATACAAAGATCTTCAGAACCTTGAACATCAACGCATAGCATAACCATAAAATTCGGAGTACGGAATATAAAACATAGCATTAAGTTACCTTTCTCTTTGGGGGTGATGACATCTTAGAAGAAACTGAGTAAAGAATGCTTGAAATTGCTCCGGAGTGAATGCTTGAAAGTTCGAATGTTTGCTGGAAGCTTGGAACTTGAAAATCGATACGTCGCCTCTGTCATTCGACCTTTACCAGGGTTTAAATGTTGATGCCTCGTCGACATCTCACTAGGCGCGCCACGTTGGCAACTGGGGGTCCGAACTGAAAAAAAAATTGTAGGTTAATTTTTTTAGAGGTTGCGCCTTAAATATATGAGGCGAGGCGCGCCTTATCAATAAACTTGAGGTGTAAGCCTCATAAACTGAACTTATTGCGTGGGCTTTGAGGCTTAAATGGACCAAATTGCGCTGAGGCGCGCCTCAAAATTTTAAACGTTGCTTGTGACCTCTAGGGCTATTACCATGGACCTATGTGGCTAGTTTAGTTGTAACATAACAAACCTCTCCTCATTTTGTGGGGCTATCTCTTCAAGTCTCTAGTTAATTTCTCAAACTGATCTCGGCTAATAGATTTTGGTGGCATTGTGATAAATATGATGATGCAAGTTTATGTTAAATGCACATATTGATATAAATGTTCATTGATTTAGAATTTAAGTAATAGATGCAAATGATTTTAAAATAATAACGCTTAAACTTAAATGATAATTTGCAATTATAACAATTAACAAAAGTTACAATAAAACCCTAAGTTATCTAAGTAGGGTTGTATGATCTAGGTGCACCCTAGGTGCTTAGCCTTTTTAAGTGTACATTCCCTTACTAGTTTTTCACTCAAATGTGAGGGTTTAGTGGTGAGTTTATTAAAGTAGGAAGCTAGGCTTGCAACATTAAGTCAAACTAGTTGGTAGGAATACACAAGCACTTAGGATTGCCTACAATATGCCAATTTTCTAAATTCAATTTGCAGAAAATTTAATTCTAGTAAAAAAGATTTAAACTAAAACCAAGTTCACAAGAAATACTTTATAGAATTAACGATTTATCCAATATAAGACACTTTCTTCAAGCCTCCAAACTCTGGAGTGAATAAAATTACTAGGTCCCAAGTGCTGTCCAACTTCAAGTTCAATATGCTCTAAAACCAAATTTGATGTGGTGTTGGGATTTTTCTATTGAATTGATAGAAGATGTTTAAAGTTATGTTTAGTGTTGATTTGGAGTTAATGGGATTAATTGATTGACTTTAGGAGGTTTAATTTGGCTTGGACTTAGCCTAGATCAATTATGTTCAGGACTTACTAGTTATGAGAAAATAGATCCAAATTTCAAAACATTGGATGGTTTTTTAAAAATTCATTTTGGAATTAAAATAGACATCTTCAATTAAGTTTTCACAAAAATTTATAATTTTTAGAGTTTTTTTGATATATTTTTAAAAAATTTTAACTTGACAGAGGTTAAAAACTAGGAAACATATTCTAGTGTTTAGGATTTTAGGGTTTTTGGGTCAACACAAAACAAGAAAATAAAGAGTTGAAATTATGAGGGAATTGAGCTACTAGTTGTGTAGATCAATTTTAATTTTTTTTGCAAAATTTGGGTTAGATTTGGTCCAACAAATGTTTTTCAAGCACTCCTAATAGATCCACACTCACATGGGGTCATATAGGTGCACTGAAATCAACTACAATATAAGTACAATCACAAATATAATGAAATGTCCAATACATAGGAAATAAATAGGAAACAACATAATTTTCTAAATCTTCTTTATCTTGTTCTTTGTATTGAGTTCACCACCTTTCTCTAATGTGGCTTTTCTAGTTTGCATCTTGGTAGTGGGTCCACTAATTGGTGTAGGTACTGCACCATATGGTAGTTCTAAATACGGTAGGTGACAATTTAGATGATTGTGTCTTGTATTAACTCTCTGAAAGTGTGGAGAACTCTTCTCCAAATATTTAAAGAAGATTGGTTGATGTTAATGGCAACTATGATGGTAGAAGAAGCACATGTACCTCCCAAAAGTAGACATGCAATATAATTGGTGGTTGTTGAGGTGGTCGATATATATCATGAGGGCTAGTGAAGTTGCTTGTGAATGAACAATTAGTGGAGAGTTTGGAGTCTTCATAGTTTGATGTTAACATACATCTTGGATTATATCAATTACATGGGCAAGGTTCCAATGATAGTACAACTATTGTGGTAGTGGCTATATGAAATAACCTATAAGAGAAAATAAGTTGGAGATTATATAGGGAACTAAGTAGCATTATTTTTGGCAATCTTATGGTTAATGGCAATAGTAAAACAAGAATTGTGATGTCTCCATTCATTATGTCATGGCATATGACCTCCTTTGATAACACTCTGTTCATCTCAACAATGGAAAATTAAAGTCAAATGTGATGGAGAGGACAATTGTAGAGGAAGTTGCGACACAACTTGTATCTTTATCTATAGAGGTTAGGGAACAACAACAGAGGTTGGAGACTTAAATTAGTGGAGAGTTTGGAGTCTTCATAGTTGGATGTTAACATACATCTTGGATTATATCAATTACATGGGCAAGGTTCCAATGATAGTACAACTATTGTGGTAGTAGTAGTTATATGAAATAACCTATAAGAGCAAATAAGTTTGAGATTATATAGGGAACTAAGTAGCATTCTTTTTGGCAATCTTATGGTTAATGGAAATAGTAAAACATGAAATGTGATGTCTCCATTCATTATGCCATGGCATATGATCTCCTTGATAATGCTATGTTCATCTCAACAACGGAAAATTAAAGTCAAATGTGATGGAGAGGACAATTGTAGAGGAAGTTGCGGCACAACTTGTATCTTTATCTATAGAGGCTAGGGAACAACAACAGAGCTTGGAGACTCATATTTTACAACAACCAAACCCCCCCCCCCCCCCCCCCCCCCCCCACACACACACACACACACACAAAAGCACATAATCAGGCTCCCATAATCACATCATTACACTCAGGCTCAAATACATGAGGAGGTTGAGGCAGTTATGCTGATGGATTTGGGATTGGAGTGACATGATGGAGAAGTGAATTGATCATTTTTATTTCCTTAAATCAGTAATCCAGCTAGTTCAATGTAGAAGAGTAATTCTCTATAATAGTCCTAAGTTGGATAAGACTTAAGAGTGGTTAAAAAAATTGAGACATGATGAGATCCGAAGGGAGAATAGTCAGGAGTTTTGGCCTAAGAAGAGGATTTATGGAGAGGAATATGCTTGATCCTAGATATGATTTATAAAGATAACAATATAAAATATTACATCATGGAGGTTATGTTTCATAAGTATTGTGATAGGAAGAGCTTAAAATTTGATACCTCTTATTCTAATAAATATCATTAAAATAACTATGATAAGAATCATAATATTTATGTGAATTTTAGGATTGTTGATGTTTTCTATGGATATAATAATCGACAAAGTCATTGTAATAATTATATTTAGAAGATAGTGGATACATAGTGATAATGTTAGGCTAACAAGATTAGTCCAAATGGTGGGTTTGGGGGTTGAGATAATGTGGCTCGGGTAGGCAAGAAGGTAGAATGGAATCATCAATTTGTGGAGACTTCGGAGTGTAAGTAGATTCATTTAAAATGCTGAATATAGAAGTTGTAAAAGATTAAGTAAAGAGCACAAATAACTAAAAATCATAAAATTCTGTCAAGAAATGAGAGACATTCCCAATGCATAAAAAGGGTTTAGAGGGACAGTGTATCCAAGAGCCTAGGTTTTGTTTAACTTAAATTAGGGTTGGCGGGGATGTGGATTGACTTGGGTTGGATTAAGTGGTGTTCGCTAAGATGTATTAAAATAGGATTTCTGTATAAATGTAGGAGGGCTTTTGGGGTCTAGATTCCTTAGTGCCTCTTTTCATGGAGATGGTTATTTTCAAGCTTAAAGTAAGTAATATGAATCAATAGCTATATGTGAATGCTTCTGTTGGCTCGAGAAAAATTGGTGGAGAGGGTGGGACATAAAAAAAGTTGGATGATTGCCTTTAAATTAAATACTTCACCGCCTCCATTCCCTTTAAATTAAATAGGTTTATTTATGTACGGAAGAAGAGTTGGTATAATTTGTTAAACACCCCCTTTGCTAGCACCAATTTCATGTGTTTTTGAAACTGAACTGACTGAATAGACCTGTAACCATGTGAATGGAAAAAAAATGATGAAAATGGTTTGAGGCTTTTTTTTGTTTTGGGCCAGGTAGAAACCAGACCAAACCATTTCAGACTAGATTTTGATGGATTTTTATAACCATGATTATATATAAACCGTGTTGACAATATCTACCCCTTTAGATCTGTTATTGATCCCCTGTTAAGTTCTGGTTGCTTGAAATGCTCATGGCATGGACTTGTTATAGTATATCTGCTATGCAGTTTCTAACATCCTCATCAATCCTTTTAATTCATTTAGAATGGCTGGGTTATTGTTATACATCAACAATGTATCTTTAGCCAAATAAAGTACAAACTAAATAGGCTATATATGTAATAAGCACTAATTTATTTCTTGTATTCTATTTTAACTTTGTGTTAGGTAGACTAATTTTATGTTGTAAACTTGGTTTATATTCTAAACTTCGTCCACACAAGCATTATAAATATCCCTCCTAATGTAAGAAAATGTTATGGAAAGAAATATTTATGGTTTCTCCCTTTCTAGTCTCTCTTCTTTTCCTTCTTCTTCCTTAAGGAGTCTACACTTTTTTAAAATGTGCCTTGCCCTACACTAACATCAATCCTCTGCATGAAGCTTCTTCCCGGCTGTTCTTTCCATCATCTACACAGTGCAACCCATCAAAATTCCTTTCAACAGCTGCCAACATTCCTGCAGTCTTGCATTTCACCAGTTTCCTGCAGTCCGGTGTAGTTCCTGCAGCCTGCCAGCCGCAGAATGCTATTCCGGCCCTCTTCAGTAAACCATCCACAAGAAGGCTCTTTTCTTCAGCAAATGGCCCTTTTCTTTCTGTTTTCTTTAGCAAACCAGCCGCAAGAAAGCGTTTTCAACCCTTTTTTACTATTTTCTTCAGCAAATCAGCCGCAAGAAGCCTGTTCCTTCAGCAAATCAGCCGCAAGAAGCCTGTTCCAGCCCTCTTCTTGCTGTTTTCAGCAAACCAGCCTTCGAAATCCTTCCTCTTTAGTTTCCTGCAGCATTCCTTCCACCACTCTCCTGCATTCAGCAGCAGGAATCCTCCTCCACTCAGCCATCAAAACCTGGTGTTTACAAGAACAGCAACAGTTTTTCACACTGCTGTTTTTTCAAATCAGCCATCGGCTTACCGGTTGAAGAACACCAACAATAGCAGTAGTCTTCCCACAAACATCTTGTTAAATCAGCTCCTGTTGCAGCCATTCTTTTCCTACATAACAAACCATCTGACCTCGCTGTTTTCAAGAACAGAAACCCTCCATTGCAGCTGCACACTTGCAGTTTTTTTAACAAAAGCAGCATGTCCAGCTGTTAGCTTTGGCATTGACAGCAGCATCCATCTGTTCCCAGCCAACAACCAACCCAGATCATCATCCAGCGCTTCCTCAACTCCCACGTTCATTCCCAGCCTCTTCTTGGACTGAATCCCCCCCGCCCCAAAACCAGTTTTTCAGCCTCCAGCACATGCCCAACAGTTGTGTTTTCCCTTTGAGCTCGACAGGCATGCCTACCTGCATCTTCAGAATTTCAATTGGCAACTCCTACAACATAGCTGCTAAACGCATACATCAGTTACAACATTTTGCAAGAAACATCACTCTTTCTTGGATAAAAGAAGTTGGACAGTTACTGAAAAATGATTAATGTAGATCTTGCGGATGCCTTGCGTGCAATGCAAAATTACCAGAGTCATAATTTGTAGAAATTCGTAAGTACCAAGAATCATAATTTAAAGAAATTCGTAAGTCACTGCAGCAGACTGATGCTCATTTTGCTTCTATTGACTCATCCCTTCAACAAATCCATGCTTTCATGGATTCCATAGACAAGAAACTTGATAATTTGTGTATTAACCATGCACATACTCCACTCCTTTAAGATACTTCCTCTTCTGCCAGCATTCTTGGTTCCACTAACTGAATCCCTTCTCCACAACCGCAACCTTCTCCGACCAGTTTCTCGTTTCATACACATCATCTACCATCATCCTGTTCTATCTTCCTCAAATGATCTTAACATTTGTGTCAACCACCATAAGATTTACCTCAACTTCGTACCATCGATTAACGTATTCATCTTCCATCCTTATCTCAACCAGGTAACATCCGTCTTTATCATTCTCTACATTTTTGAAAGAATGCTAATGTACTTGGCGTATTTGCATTAACTCTAGATCTACTCCCCATTAAAGATAAATTTACTATTCCAATAGTACATGAATTATATAGAGCCTTTTTTTTTTCAAACTTCATTTTCGTTCTGCCACTTAACAAGTTAGGATTCATTCTAAATATCTTCATCAAACTATTCATGACGGTCACTATGAATTGCTTTTTCACCTTCTACCTTTTTACAACTTTGTAGTCAAATTTTCTTGCAATGGAAATTAAATTTCCGGTGATGTCACATGGGAAAATTTTGCAGCTTTCTATTCGTCTTTTTCTTTTCTCAACCTTTAGGACAAGGTTGTTTTCCATGATGCTGGGAGTGTTATACATCAACAATATATTTTTAGCCAAATTAAGTACAAACTAAATAGTCTATATATATGTAATAAGCACTAGTGTATTTCTTGTATTCTATTTTAAGTTTGTGTTAGGTAGAATAGTTCTATATTGTAAACTTCGTCTACCCAAGCATTATAGATACCTTTCCTATTGTAAGAAAATGTTATGGAATGAAAGATTTCTGGTTTCTCCCTTTCTTGTTTCTCTTCATTCCCTTCCTTTTCCTTGAGAAGTCTACACCTACTCAAAATGTGTTTTCTCCTTCGTAATGTTGATCAAGAAGCATAACATTTATTTATTCCTTTAGCATATACTATTATTTGGATTGCATTCTTATCAGTTATGAAATATCTTGTATGAATTCTCCTGATATGGCCTCCATTTTTTATCATTCCATAGTTATGGAGGTTCTCTATGAATTTTCCTGGAATAGTTTCCATTTTCATCATTCCAATCCTCTTTTTTTGTCGCCTAGATTGTTATTATTATTTAGACTTATGGCTTATGGAAAGAATTGAATGCAGAAATGGACATAAAATACAAGGAATATCTCGATGAATGGGAAAGTAATCCAAATGTAAAATGCGTCCTGGTTGAAAGCAGCTCATCTCGTGCTTTTTCAGCAGGTATCTTACCTTCATTGTATGCGTTTTATGATATGCTGCTTCATAATTTTAGAAACACAATTATTATATTTGGTAAATTCATAATTGTGTATGAATTGTTATCCCTCAGGCATTGTTAAAGTAATGACAGTTGGATTTGTAATTGATGCAGGAATGGATATTAAAGGTGTTGTGGCTGAAATTCATAAGGACAAAAATACAACAGTTGTGCAAAAGGTCTTTCAGTAGTTATTTCTTTTCCTGAATGGTTTTAGGCGATCATTATAATGATTTCTTAGGTGTTATTATTTGCAGTTGACTTGCTTAGTAATTGTTTCTCCAAAAAGAAGATATTTAGCTGATAGTGCCTACTTTTTTTTTTTTTTTTCCATGCAAGAGGTTATATTACATGAGCAACAAGTGGTAGTTGTCTTATTGGCTTAACACCCAACTCACCCCGCATGGCATAACCCCAAAATTAATGGGGTAAGCACCTTCCTCACTCAACGTACAGCTATTCCATGATTTTTGGAATGCTAACTACTTTATCCTACTCATGGATTGGGGGAATTCACATGTAGGTAATGACGCAGTTTGGGTTAGGAGATGAACTAGAAATCTAACATGCCTTTCTTTTCCCCCCCCCCCCCAAAAAAAAAAAAAAAAAAAAAAAAAAAAACAATTTACACATTCAAGCAAAGTTTGACAACTTTTATGGCCACATAAAGATAGATATTTAATTAAAATATTTAACCTTAAATATTTTCATTGGCCAACTTCCTTTGGCAAACTTCATTACACTCCCTATCACCCTCGCTCACTTATTTTGCCTCAAGTGCCAACCTTTTTTGTCAGCCAACTCCCTCTAGCAAACTTCACTACACTCCCTCTCTCCCTCATGCACTTGTTTTGCCTAAGTGCCAACCTTTATGTTTTCTTACTTGCATAGTAGAGTGTGACACAAATGCTTGTCCCCGCTGCTTCTCTCGCCAACATCTGCTATAGCAATGGCAGTCTCTTGATATCACTACCTTCCTCGAACACTAACCACTTAAGCCCGAGAAAACATTGATGACTTCTCTAGTGACCTTCAATCAATTGCAACCATTACCTTATTCTTTGTTCAACTATCTTCATCTCTGCCCTACTCTCTACTTCCTCTCTCCTTCCCTGTAACACACTCTCTTCTTTCTCTTATTCACTCAAACTTTCTATAACTATCTCTCTCTTTTCGAGGCCACCAATCCGTCACTTTCATTCTCCATCATCCAACTTACACTACTTATCTCTAAAAAAATAGTGAGAAATATAAAAAAATAAAAGGAAAAATAGGGAATTTTTTAAAAAAAGGGGAGAGGAGAAAAGAAAAAAGAAAGCAAAAAAAAAAAAAGAAGAAAAAAGAAATGTTAAAATAGAGAGAGAGAGAGAGAGAGAGAGAGAGAGAGAGAGAGAGAGAGAGAGAGAGAGAGAGAGAGAGAGAGAGTTGTTTGACTTTGCCCTGCAAAATCCATTGATCTCATCGTCAAGTCTCGCCAACACCGCCACATGCTTAAATGTATAAAATGCAAAAATCACCTCACTAAATTGTTAAAAATAATTACTCGTATACATGGCATGATGGGAAAATTATGTGTCATGCTTTTGTGTAGGTGAAACTCCTAATACGCACTTTTCCTGGCATGATGGGGAAGAAAACTCTGGATCACCAAATTTAAGCACCCAAATCTTTGTTGATGTGGTTGGAAAGTTTTTTGTTGTAATGTTTTTCCATGCAGGTATGTAGACCTATATGCCTTTCTTGGCAGGCGAGTAAGCTTGGCATTCCCCCCTATGCGAGGGTGTTGTTAGAATGTTGTTGAATTCTAGATTGATAATTCTCAAAAGAGGACATTAAAAAATGAACATAAACAACATAGCAAATAGAAATGAATCAAATGTAAACTTTTAAATAAACAAAAAATAATGAAATGAAAATGAAATTAAATGAGAACAAAATTTAAAAACAAGGAACCAAAATTGGTCTTATGTGAATTTACAAGGAACTTGCCACAGACTTTAAAGCTCGCTTCCAGGCATGCCCTGGACCTCTACATTTCCCTTAACTCTATGAAATATATGAGGTATAAATTGAATGAGGTTGATTGTGAAAATGAACCATGGGAACTTTGATTCCTCATGGGGCCCACCTCACTATCTAAACATCTAAAAATAATAAAAAGGACATCATGAAAACATTTGACAGATTCCAATTCATGTCCATTGCCATTGGATCTACAATATACATGCAATCGAATAGAAAAAGTTCCTTTACATTTCAAAATTTTTTTTGCAAATCTTTCAATAATAAATATTTGTGCTAATAATCAACACCTGTAAATCATACATGTATCACAATATAACCATCAAATTCAAGTATAATATCTTAAAGAGGTGTAAGTGCATTGCATAAATTCATTGAGAAGTATGCAAGTGTATTGTATAAGTGCACAGAAAAGAATGCTATTGCTTTGAGAAGCATGCAACAACTCTAAAAGGAATGCAATTTATTTTGAAATATCATAAACTCTCTTTTAAGAAATCAGGATCATCAACATATTATATCCACTCTCAAGTGAGTCGCCTTGCCTATAGGGCAAGATTATAAGTTCTACTTTTGAAGTCCAATCCGCTATATCCCTATGATCGGAGTTGACAAGACTTCCATCTCTTGATATGTTATTGTAGAAGCATTATTTCTAACAGGGCATGTTTGCGACCAAGTATCTAATCTCAATACTCACAATGATAGTCTTATAAATGGAACAACATATGTCAATCACAGGCCTGATCCTTTGCAAGCAAACTAACAAAGTTAACACGATGCTAAGAGAAAAAAATTAAAATATTCAAGGCCCCTATGATGGAAATGTTCATTGTTGATCACAAGTTGAGAGGTTCACTTTTAAAATTGAAATATTTATACTACAAATATCAAATGTCATAAATAGTTACCCACTGATAGATGTGTTGAATGTGAATATCAATTAAAGGGGACTCTATTTTCAAAATGCTCCACAAATCTCAAAATAAAATCATTTGAAGGGTGCATATCCTAATAAAAGTGTAAAAATTCAAAGCCATCATGAAGTTAGTTATGCTCCAAGTGAAATTTGCCTAAAACTTAAAGAAATAATTATCCACAATTTGTAACCGTTTTTCAAGGATGATAAATTTAAAAAAATATTATCTCATAAGGAGTTAATGTAATGTCAAATGCATTGCTATGGTCACTTTAAAAAGATCTCACACTAATAATGATGTGGCATATCTCCATTGCTAGTGGTTTTATTGTCAAATGATATTATAGATAAACGATTATGACCAAGACTCTCTAATGAGGTGATTTCAACACAGTGTCACTATTAAATTGTGACCATGAATGTTGGCCTCATTTTTGAATGAGGCCAATTTCCCTACATCCAACATCATTCATTTGATAATCCAGAGCATCTCTTGCTCAATCATTGACGAACTAATTTGGCTTCTAAATATTTTCAAGCCATTGTCTGAATCAAACCTAAATCTAATCCACTAATCAAATTCATTGCAAAATTAAAAGTCCAAAATTCAATATTCAAAGCCAGCCTAAAACCTATTGGTACATAATCAGATTTTGGAGAAATTTTGATCACTTCAAAATCTAATCAAATGACCTGGATTCCTAATCTGTCACTTGCATATTATTTGGTAAATATTTACAGCCCTTGCCACTGAACATACCATATTGTGGAATTTGATTTTGAAACTTTTATCATTTGATAATCCATAGATTGTCACCTGATCTCTTGCTCAATCATTGACGATCATCAATGCTTGTCAATGATTTGGACTTTTGAAAACCCTAAATATTTTCAAGCCATTGTCTGAATCAAACCTAAATCTAATCCACTAATCAAATTCATTGCAAAATTAAAAGTCCAAAATTCAATATTCAAAGCCAGCCTAAAACCTATTGGTACATAATCAGATTTTGGAGAAATTTTGATCACTTCAAAATCTAATCAAATGACCTGGATTCCTAATCTGTCACTTGCATATTATTTGGTAAATATTTACAGCCCTTGCCACTGAACATACCATATTGTGGAATTTGATTTTGAAACTTTTATCAAACCCATTGAACATCACCAATGACCTAAAAATGATGTATTGAGCCAACATTGAACCTTGGTTGACCACAAAACTTCAAAATCTTAAATCTTGGAAAATTGAATTTTTCTTAAAACTCAACATGGCTCAAAGTCAAAACAATCCATGTAACCTTTTACAAATATGTTCAAAACTTCATTTGACATCCACTGAACCAAACCCCAAGCCATGGTCAACCCTAGTTGACCAAGTCAAGCTAGGTTGTCCAAATTATCCTTTTACCTTTTAAACTACATTACATGTATAGAGACCCCACCAAACCTTAAAAACCACTTCCAACAAACTCTAAATGACATTTAAATCCATTGAACTAAGTTTTAATTTATGGGTAGACCTGTCAATTTCGGGTTACGGGTCAAACCCGACCCGACCCGTAATTGACCCGGCTTTATTCGAGTTCGGGTCAACCCGACCCGGTTTTATAAACGGGTCGGTTTTCGAAACCCGAAACCGACCCGTCTCGGTTTCGGGTCAACCCGACCCGACCCGGTTAACCGTATATACAGTAATTTTAATTATAATTTAAGGAAAAAAAAGAGCTAAAGTGCAAACAACAAACTGCAAAACATCAATTATACATTTAGAGAAATACTAATTTACAAATTGTCAAATTACAAACCCATCATTTACACATTTGTTTTAGTTACAAAATTACAAACTCAATTCAATTTTAAAGAAACACTAATTTCCAAAATTTCAACATTCAAATTTACAACCTCAATCTCAATTCAGAATAATTATTTATACAATTCTACATTTCTTGAAAACAACTGTAAGTCCCGACGAAGATACGTTAGAAGAGCTCGAACTCCAACCCACTCAACACACTGAAATGACAAGTCATGCATAATGATACATGGAATAAACAGGTCATGAAATTTTGACTGATCAAACTTACTATCAGTCATAGAAATGGAGGATTCAGAGTTTGTTTGTAAAATGAGTTGCCCAATATCACGCATATTTCTTTTTTTACAATTTTTCAAGTGTCGTCTTAGATTTTCAGTGCCATTTTTGCTATCACAGAAATATGTCACACCACATTTCTTGCATTTACACCTTTGCTTGCCATCTTTTGGCTTAGGCAACATCTCAAAGTAACCCCAAACAACCGATGTCATTCTTCTCCGCTTCCTAGCATTAGCAACTTCACCTCCTTCATTACATTGAATGTTACATGGCTCTAACTCTACCACATTTTCAGATGGCCCAACTTCTTCAATTTCATCAATAAAAATATCATCAACAATGGTATTAGAGCCCTCCATCTATCAGAAATATAAGAAGACATCACAAAAAATGAAAAAAACTACTTAACACTTAACAGTTAACTACAATATAACAATACTACATGATCATGATGCAATGATGCCATAACTGCATCACAAAAAATGCAAAAAACAGTAAATGATAAGTTAATAACCAAAACAAAAATGGGAAAAAAAATTACAAGATTCCCTAACTGGCTAACTGCCTCAAGGACTCAAAGCTAGAGAGTAGAGAAAAATCAATATGTTGCTTAATCACTTAAATAGTTAAACTTAAACACCGTTGCCATTTGCCAACAATATTTGCACAAATTTTTATAACCCTAGCCGAAAGGCCCGAAATAAACCCTAGCAGAGAAATAGAATTCACGGGAATACGGGATTGAAGATCACAAAATATGATAAAATGAAGAACACAAAATATCAAAGTCAAAACCTTCATGTCTTCATCTTCTAAAGCTAAACTATCAAAAAATACTAATAGAAATGAGAAACGAGATACAAACAGTGAAATAGATTAGGGAATGTGTGAAGCGTAAGCGTAGACGCCATTATACCGAGTGCCGACGAGACTGAGAGGCGGAGAGGAGACTGAGAGGCGGAGAGGAGACTGAGAGGCGGAGAGGAGACTGAGAGGCGGAGACGAGACTGAGAGAATCGGAAACCCTAAACAGAAGCCAGGACTCAGGAGACGGAATGAGACGAGAAGTCGAGAACATATGAGTTATGACCCCGCTCTTCGCTCGACAGACGCCCTAAATTGTTAAAGTCTCGGGTCAATTCGGGTTACTATCGGGTTTCCGGGTTAACCCGGACCCGACCCGAATAGCTAAATGGGTCGAAATTCCAGACTCTAACCCGACCCGTTATTTAACCGTGTCGACCCGAACCCGAGAATTTCGGGTCGGTTTCGGATCGGGTTTTCGGGTCGGATCAATTGTTGACAGGTCTATTTATGGGCAACCCTAGTTGACCGAGTCAACCATTGCTGACCAAATGATCCTTTAAGCCATTAAAATTGCATTTTGAACCAATTGCCCTCACCAATGCATGAGACCACTTCCAATATGCCCAAAACATCATTTGGAATGAGTTGGATCCACCTTCGACCCTTGGTCAATATTGGTTGACCAGGTTAACCCTAGTTGACCAAAATCACCCTATACACTTAAAATTCATTTGTCATGATTTTGACTAAATCATTGAACCAAACTCGTGAGGATTGTTCATGAGGTTAACATGAGTCCTACATTTCTTTCAAGCCTTGGGCCCACATGGATTGACCAATATGGTTGAACCAAGTGCTAAAAATTGGATTTTCTTGAATTATAAAGGTCAACCTTAGAGTCTAAAGGTTTTCGCTTGAGTAGATCTAAAATTAATATATGGAGTGTAATTTTAGTAGTAATGGACCTAATGCGGGGATTGTGACTTTGGACGATCAAATCATTAGTAAGAGTACACGTTTTAGATATCTTGGATCTATTGTTCAAAGTGATGGTGAAATAGATGGGGATATTATCAGTAGAATTCAAGTTGGATGGTTGAAGTGGAGGAATGCATCGGGCTTGTTGTGTGATAGAAAAGTCACCCTCAAACTTAAGGGAAAATTCTATAAGATGGTTGCAAGACCTACAATGCTTTATGGTGCAGAATGTTGGCCATTAAAAGAGAAGCATAATACTAAGTTAAGTGTTGCAGAGGTGAGGATGCTCAGGTGGATGAGTGGTTTTACCCTTAGAGACAAGATACAAAATGAGCATATACGTGAAAAGGTTGGAGTACCTCTAATGGAAGATAAGATTAGAGAGAGTCGGCTTAGATGGTTTGGTCACATAAAATGACATCCTTTCTATTACCCGATTAGGAAAGTAGATGTATTAGATTTGACTTATATTAAGAAAGGTAGAGGTAGACTAAAAAGACTTGGTTAGAAAATATTAGAAATGATCTTTCTTTATTAGATTTAAATGAGAATTTGACTTTTAATAGGACACAATGGAGAAAAAGGATTCATGTAGCCGACCCCACGTAGTGGGACAAAAGCTTTTTGTTATTGTTATTGTATAAATAATTCAAAATTAATAAAACCTAGAAACTATCCAAGCCACATAGCCTTTACACACACTTAGATGGTTTGCAAGGACAACCAACTCTAGCTTAGGAGTGCCTTGCCTGTAGGGTACTCATATGTGTTTGCTTACTTTATGTACTTTAGATGTCATTTTACTTTCTGTTGGTGCACCAGTGATTGGAGTGAAAATTTAGAGCCGTGTAATTTTATTTTAATATACATTTATGTATATATAATTTCTCATATTGCACCATCATAAATGCATCTTTGTATATACTTGCTCTTTTATATTCCTGCAAATTAGAATGTTCCTCAGTGATGATATATATGAAAAGCAATGATGTAAATCTAAAAATCTTAGATTTTTGTTTAATTATATTGAGTTGTAAAGTGTCTAGAGTTGTAGAAGATTGAATATGATTGTTTATATATATTCCAAAAAAATGATTCTTTTTTCTTTGAAAATCATTCTATTTTGGGATATTATAGAAGATCCAGCATCCAGAAGATTGAAAATAAAAAATAAATAGTCATATTCAAGTCTACATTATATCAGCATGGAAACCCAGGCTGTTGGTGGAACTGACCACCATTTTTTTCTGCAGACTTTAGGCTGTACTCCAAAATTATAAATTAAGAAAAGTTTTTGAGGATGCACAAAATGACAACTGTTAGCTACATGGAGCCGTAACATCAATGGAGATGCCTTTGGTCATGGTGACTATAGACTTTTCCACAATGGAGATGCCTTTATTAATTTTGACAACAGTTAGTCTTGTGAATGTGCATGTACCTAGAGCTATGTATAAAGATGAACACGCCATAATTATCAGAAGCAATGATCATTTAGAGGATAAGGACTAGTTCCCACTAATGGAGAAAGTCTTTTAGGTGGACTGTTCGCCTGAGAGAAAGATGCTTTGCAATCTATATTTTGGTGAGGATGTTGTCCACTGGTGGATGAGTCGACATTTTAGGTTCGGATCAGTTGAGCATTGCCATTTCTAGAGAATACTTGTTGACGCCCTCCAAGCAAAATATAGCCTGGCAATCAGCCGTTTCTTGATACAATAGCAGGAGCAGTTGATGCAGCTTGTTCATGAACTCATTAAAAAATTTGTTTAGGAGACAAATTTTTTTTCTGTGAGCTCTTGATTGTTTTTGACGTGGAGACGTTAAAAAAGAAAGAGGCTTACTTCCACGCAAAAGTAATAAAAAAAAATTAGGAGGTGGACCTTATAGGATAAAGAAATTCAAGAAATAGACAAAATACAACTTTAATATTATAAAAAGATTTTAGGTTCGGATCAGTTGAGCATTGCCATTTCTCAGAGAGAATACTTGTTGACGCCCTCCAAGCGATTTGGTATAAAGGACTTATAGTAATCCCTGGCAAGCTTTCTAAAGGTCGAATCTACTTAAGGAGGGTTAGGTCTTAGGCCTTTTCCATTCCTCTCTATAGGCAAACCGAAATCTCCCACTCTCTCCCATTCGCCCGTTTTGCCAAAAACGAGCGCAGACAAAGGAAAGGGAGAGGCGACGGGCAAGCAGGAGCTTCGGGTGGAGGGTTTCCGGCGGCCGATCTTGGAGGAAACATAGGGAAATCCAAGAGAAGCAAGGTATTGTGAGTTTCTCCTTTCTTCCATGATTTTCTCAAAGAAAGGGAATTCATGAACTCAAAAAATTTGTTTAGGAGACATGTAATGTTTTAAAACCCTAATTGAGTTCTTTTATGAAAATATGGATTTTTGAAATCTAGCTTATCTTGTTTTTCTATCAAAATGCCTTTTAGAAAAGTTTTTATTTGAGATTAGGACTTTTTTTGTGGAGACGATTTCTTTTTGGGAGATATTTGCATGCCCTAAAGTTAGGGTTTTCTAAAAGCTAGGCTAGGATATTCTTAGAAAAACCAATGTTTGAGATATTGAATATACAAGCTTAACCTAGGGTTTTTTTTTGAGAGAGAGATGTTTGCTTGTAGAGTTTGATCTCATAAGAGGAAAAGGGGCGTGAGGACTTTTGAAATCGCCTTGTGGTGCACGGATAGGTAGGTGGGATGAAATTCTTTTAAATGTTAGGTAACTTGACCCCTAATTTTTTTTGCTAGGAAGTTTCTCCTATGCAATGACCAGTTTGGTTTACACACTGATATACACTTGCTTCACATGATTCCTTATCTTAAAGAATAATTATGGAAAGTACATGGAGCATTTCATTTAAAATAGTAATAAATGCATGAGTATGTTATGCGGGAGTATACAAGGAAAAGGTTGGCTCTTATGAGCTTGGAAAAGGAAGGCTCTTATGAGCTATGGAAAAGGAAGGCTCTTATGAGCTGTGGAAAAGGTTGTTCTTACTATGGAAAAGGAAATGGCCAATTTATTGACGATCATACAAGGATACTCCTGAACGGGTGATATATATATATATATATATATATATATATATATATATATATATATATACGTACTAAATTATATGAATGTTTTTCATGCATTGTCATATGTGATTGAGATTAAATGCCTCAATGTTTTAAAAATGAAAGGAAAGAAAGAAAGGAAAGAAAGAAAGGAAAGGAAGAAAGGAAATGTAATGAAAGGTTGACATTTGAAAGAAATTGATGTAAAGAAAAAATGTTGTCACACAACTTACTTTAGAATTGAAATTTTTTTTCTGTTAATTTTCCCTACGCCAAGCAAAGTTGCATTCCATTTGTTGCTTTGAGAAGAAGGATACATGTGGCAAAGGGAACTTGCTTTTTGGATGCTTTTGTACATTTAAGTTAAACTTGATTGGTGATTTTGAATGAAAGAAAAGAGAAAATTTTATGTTAGGAGGTTGTAGTGGCTCTTCTTTATAATGTTTCATTTTGGAGTTATATTAAATGTTTCTTTTAGTCGAGACGGAAGGGAGACAAGCTCGCAAGCTTTCTTAAAGAGTAGTAGAAGAAGAAGTGGATAAAGCTCTCAAGCTTTTCCAAGAAAAACCTTCAGTTTTTCTATTCCAAAAATCTCATTTTTCACCTCTTTTTTTTTTCTCAAAATACATCTCTAATATATAGGCAAGAGTGGGGAACCAAACAACCATAAACCTTTCAATAAAGCCAATTAGATTTTAGGAAATGAAAGGCCAACAGCCACAACAACAATTCCCAAACGTTTCTGCAAAACAAATAAAGAAACTCACGGAACCAAGCAGGGAACTACAAAACCAAGCAGCCCAGCACAGAACCAAGCAGGGAACCGCAAAACCGAATAGCCAACCACGGGAACCAAGGGGGCAAAGGCACGGGAAAACCTCCCAGCACAGGAAACCAACAGCCAGCCACACTACATCAGACTCCCCTACTTGAAAAACTTATCTCCCGATGAGTTGTCTTTAGCTTTCTTCCAAGCAGACGGTGGAAGGCATTAAGCTCTTGAAATTTTACTTCATACCTTTTTAGAAATTCATCTCATTCTGGCATAAACTGAGCTTGCAACAGTTGCTTCTTTTTCATGTACTTTTCCATACACATGCATTTTCAATTGTAGTTTGTATAATTCATTATGAAGCGGATTAGTTGAACTCCCTTCTGACGACATCCATCTGTCCATTGGACTTTGAATTTCAGAATCTTCTGGGTTACTTTCTTCTTTGACTGAATCGATCTTTTTGTGATTTTCTATTTTTCTAAAAGACTAAACAAAACTTAAATTACTTGACACCAAAGACTTACACGACAACTACTATGACTCACCAAGATTCACTTGACAAACCGGAATAAGAACTTGCTCTTATACCAAATTTGATGCTTACAAAAATAATTAAAAAAAAAGGAGACCCCTAATTTTTTTTGCTAGAAAGATATGACCTTACTAGGATAAAGAAATTACAAGAAATAGACAAAATACAACTTTAATATTAGAAAAAGACTTACAAACGACGCATACAAATGACACTTACAAACTTGACACAATCACAAATTAAAAACACCTAAAGTTGCATTCCATTTGTTGCTTTGAGAAAAATGATACATGTGGAAGGGAACTTGCGGAGAGACGAAAGAGATTAGAAGTCGAGAGGGAAGGGAGACAAGCTCGTAAGCTTTCTCAAAGAGTAGAAGAAGAAGAAGTGGACAAAGCTTTCAAACTTTTCCAAGAAAAACCTTCAGTTTTTCCATTCCAAAAATCTCATTTTTCACCTCTTCTTTTTTTTTTTTCTCGAAATACATCTCTAATATATAGGCAAGAGTGGGGAACCAAACAACCATAAATCTTTCAAATAAGCCAATTAGATTTTAGGAAATGAAAGGCCAACAGTCACAACAACAATTCCCAAACGTTCCAGCAAAACAGTGAAAGAAACTCACGGAACCAAGCAGGGAATCGCAAAACCGAGCAGCCCAGCACGGAACCAAGCAGGGAATCGCAAAACCGAATAGCCAACCACTGGAACCAAGGGGGCAAAGGCATGGGAAAACCTCCCAGCATAGGAAACCAACAGTCAGCCACGGGAACCCAAGGGATAAGGCACGGGAAAACAGCCAGCACAAGAAAACAAATAGACAAAGGGAAGGAGAAGAGGCAAAGTCCACTATAAAATAAATTCAAGACTTAATAGCAAACCTTTTTGGATTAATGAGCTTGGAAGTGCAATTAATCCCCAATCATTGAGCTAAAATTTTAGCTCAAGCATTTATGAGCTAACACCAAGTAGAATTCTCCAGCATTTTGAGCTCAATACCAAGCAACCAAGGCTTACCCGAGAACACTAGAAGCCCAAGGGTCAAAACAAATTCTCATCTTGTTTTGACCCCCCTTGCCTACATCAAGTTTCCTGTAAAGAAGATGAGGATAAGGAGAAGGAAAAATAAGCAGATAATGGGAGGAGGCAAATTATTGGCTATTTCTCTAAAAAAAAGGTTCAACTAGCCTGGCTTTGTTTGAGATTGTTTTTTTTATTGTTTTATAAAGCAGCTTTTTAGTATAAAAAATTTTTGAATTAAAAATTTTTGTACCAAGAAGCTGCTTTAGAAAACAATAAGATAGTTGTCCCAAACAAAGCCTTCATCTTCTATCTATTTCTTAGTGATGGCGTGTTTAAGTGTGACTTTTGCTATCCTTTTAGTTCTCGGACTTTTACTCCTTTGAGTGACTCATTGTTGAAAATAGTTAACAGTAAGTTCTATTCTCAGTTTATTTCTTTTGTTATTGTGTCCTGCAGGTATTTGCTGCAGAATACTCCTTGATATGTAAAATATTTGACTATCAAAAGCCATATATTTGTTTCATGGATGGTGTGACCATGGGGTTTGGCATTGGTCTTTCAGGGCATGGCCGTTATCGTATTATTACTGAGGTGCAACTTTCATTGGAAATCATTAAAAAACATCCTTGAACCATACGAACGGCAACCTAAAGCGTTACCATTGTTGAACTTTATCTTGTGCAATTTTTTTTTTTTTTGCTAGAGAACGCTTTTAGCAATGCCAGAAAATGGAATTGGCTTGTTCCCTGATGTTGGCTTTGCTTATATAGCTGCACAAAGCCCTGGAGGTGGCGCTGTTGGTATGCTATTTAAATATATTCTCCCACGTTCTTCAAACTTGCTCAATTATTGCAAAAATATCGATAAAGATCTAAAATTTTCTTTAAGTAGAATTGTGCTAATTTTTGTTTTGTTGACCTGTTACGTTGATCCGTATTTCATTTACAATATTGAGATATCTGATTACCTTAAGCTAGTTCCATTTCCGTAGCTTTAGTTTAATTGGGAAAATAATATCAGTATAGTTTTCATATATCAAAGCATGATATATTCATTTCTATTTTTAAGAAAATTATAGTAAGATTTGTATTGTTCTTGATATTTTATTTTTTCTGGTAGTAGCACCAATTGGCCGGGTTTGATTTCTTATCAGAAACCTGATATGATATAATGGGTTACATGAACGTATGTTTAGAGTCCTAAAAACTGAGAGAAGACGAAGGCTGTTTTTAAGATATACCAGAACTAAAGCTTGTGTATATTAAATATATTTTGGTACAGTGAGCAGCTTAGGAAGAGCTGAGTTAACTATAAATGACAAAACACATGTTCTGATCTGTATTGTAAATAGAGAATATTCAGGGTAGTGTGGACTGTAGAGAATAACGAATTAGTAAGAGGCACTCATAGTAATGAGTGGCTAACAACCGCCCACAAATTAAGCATCCAAAGGTTGGATGGTTAATTTGTGTCTAAGAGTGTTGAAGCGAGTGGCCGAGAGAGGCTTTGTTAAGATGTTCGCTGGTTGATCCAACGAGGCAATGTGGAGCACTTTGATCTCTTTAGATAGAATTCAATCACAAATGTAGTGCTAGTCGATTTCAATGTGTTTAAGTGCGAGCGTGAAACATAAGGTTGTTTGAAAGAGCGATTGCTAAGGTGTTATCACGATAGAGAGGGGTGGCAGCAGTTTGGGGTATTTGAAAATCTGCAAGTAGTCAACGAAGCCATATGATGTTAGAGGTGGCGGAAGCAAGTGCTCTATATTCAACTTCGGTGGAAGATTTTACTACGGTTGGTTTTTTCTTGACACACCAAGATACTAAGGTATTGCCAAGGAAGGGTTGAAGCCATACAAACTGTCAAGTACCTCATCAATCGCCTTCCCAGCAAAGCTTTACACCTACAAATACCATATCAACTCCTCTACAATAAAAGCCCATCCTACGAACATCTCAAAACCTCTCACTCAAATTTTTCCATTTATTTAAATTTATTTTGGGTTGTTTTTTTAGATGATAAATTGAATATCAGATAAACCGTACCAAGAAATTTTACCGTTTTGTGAAGATAATATGATATTATTTTTGTTTCTCGTAGGAATAAGCTTATATGGTTAATTACTCCTCTTGATTGTGAGAGAGAACCTTCAATTAAAGCTACCTATTGGCTTGACAATACTTTGATTTTAGTAGAAAAATTGGATTTGTGAAATAAATTGTACATAATTATAGCTCAACGGGATTGTGAGTATTAGTGATGATAAATCTAATATATATCCTACAATTATGTATACTTTGGGCCAAATTATTTTGATGTATTTTGTGTGCATCTCATTTGAAATATATATATTTTCGTTTTAAGGGTTTTTAGTCTCAATTAAAATTAATTGAAAGGATTTTTGAAAGGGGTTTTGAATATCTTTAATTGCTCAGTTTTTTTTAATGAATTTAAAATTCTTTCCACCCAGTAGTCCAAATTCATCGCTAGTGAACAATCTCGTGTCATCCTTACTTTCTAATTATGGCTTCTACACACTTGTTGGTGACCTCTAGTTATCTTTGCACTCGCAAACTTTATCCTCGCTCATGGCATCCGTCTGTCCCTATGCTTGCACATTCCGACTTCGTCGCACTTGCTGACAACCTCTTGCGCCCCATGCTCGCAAACTCTATTGTCCTCAAACTCACTGATGCCCTCATGCTCACTGTGCCCAAGATTTTTCTTAACATTGCAGACCCTTATCGATACCATCTAACTTATTATACCTTAGATCCATTATAAAAAAGATATATTAAAATGTTATATCAATACTATATATATTTATATTTTTAAAAAAATATATTATTTTAAAATTTAACATTCATTTTTATTTCCAACTAAATAAAGTTAATGAGATATTGAATTTATTTTGCAATCAATCAAACAACACTAAATATGTCAAATACATTGCATTTAATTTGCACTATATTTAAGATATACTTGTATTTTCATTAGTTGCTACAAAATAACCCTTTTGTCAATGAAGGTAATTGACCTAATCTAATTGACGATCCTTCTTAGCAATTACAAGTTGAGTCATCCAATAAGATTTAGTAGATATGGGGTGAAAACTTGGCAAAGAGGCTAATTTTAAGCTGACCTTAGCTAATAGAGGGCTTAATACTCTATTAGATGCACCTTATAGGTCAAAATTCATAAACTTGGCCATTGGGGAACCTCGAGGCTTAATCTAGAACTGTACCATTTGGCGTTATAAGAGTTAGGCTAACCACCGAGTTAAGGGGCATGTATCATATTGTTATTGGTATGAGATTTTTGAGTGTCATTATATGGAGATACTTAATATGAAATTAGTTCTTTGTCAGTTTAAGTTATATTTAAATTTGCCACCTCTGGAAAACGGGTATAGTGGATCCATATGGCTACTCAAAGCACAAAGCAGTTAATTATTGCTTTATTATTTTTAAAGTTTCTTATTTTTTTTTGTAGGGTTTGAATATGAATTGGGCTCCTTCCCGTCATAATTTTATCTTGAATGTGCTTATCATTGAGAGGAAAGCTTGAAATATATTTTCCTTGAGTTTGTGAGGGCATTTTCTTGATAGGATCCCTTATAATGGTATTTTGATTATTGAACCCATCAACGAAGTTCAAAATTAAGGGTTCTCTTCCTTGGGTTCAACTTTCTCTTGCATTGCGCTATCACTTGAGCTTCTTCTCCTTTCTCACTGGTTGCCCTTCTCAGGGCCACCATTATTTTCACCACACCATTTGGCGTCAATGTCTGACCCTCATTCACATGTCAAATTCTGCTTTCTCTACCTTTGTTGAGGATTCTCACCTTTTCAGATCATCAACTATCACTTATGTCTTTGTGTGCTTAATACTTCTCATCTTCTCTCTAACATGTTATATTATATGCATCCATCACCTCTATATTCTCGTAACCGTCATCAGTTGCAATCCCTTTCAATCCTAACTCGGTTCCTCCAATCCTGACTTAGTTTTTGTCTACCCCTAGATACCTCATTGTCTGCCTCTTCTTCAAATTGTGTTTTGGAACATGTAGATCATTTGTAGTGGTTGGTGGCCTTCTTCGTTGTCTACTATGCTAGAAGAATCTTTGTTTATTGATCCCTCTATAGTTCCTTCTTAAGCTTTTAGGTTATCAGTGTGGGCTCCAAAAGTTTGGCTTTTGGGCTCCATCCTCTCCGCATATAAATTAGGGGTGTGTTTTAGCGGATTAAGTTCCGAGAAAAAAAAATTTAGAAGATAGATTAGATAAGAGATAAGACACTATTTAGAGATTTCTGCCTTGTATATGATAACTTCAAGATCTAAGGTCTTATTTCTTATAGGCATATGCCCATATAGTTAATTACCTCTCTTAGTGATAGAAGAATATTTCCGATTAAGATTTCAGTATATAGGTACTTAGTAGTTAGCATATAGTAACAGTAAATTTAGATATTAAATTTAATATTTAAAGTTAGAAATTCATCACCTTGCACTTAAAAGGGATGAAGAGGGGAATTGTGATGAACCCTATTAAGATCCTATGATTCTATCTTACCAGGTTATCTTGGTTCCTAGTCTACATAATTGGAGATACTCTATCCGACCTTACCGTTGATTAAAGTTCTAAGTTTAATTGATTTTCAAGCTGAATTTTGGGAGCCTTTTGGCATTGCCCCCCATGTAAGAGAATTCTAGGAAGTCTAGGCCTTCTCACCGCACTTAAAGCGTATATGGTCGGTGTCTATTGACACCACGACCAGAGGTCTTCTACCCATTGTGCTTAAAAAATTGTTCGGTCAAATTGCGTGTCTTTGCTTTTCTTTCAGACAAAATTTGAACTTGAATTTGTTAGATAATTCAGATAATATGAGCATGCTTTCTAGGTAATTTCAATGTTTCGGGCTTAATGTTGAAGTTTGTTTCATGAATAAATTTTGTTCGGGCAACTTTGTGCAATGTCGCATTCGGAGCCATCATCTTATGTCTCCTCTTAAACTGATCACTAGAGGCCCTCCCCTGGGTAATTTTAAAGTTTTGAGTGCAATAGTGCTATCTATTTCTTGATTATACGTTATATGGGCAGCGTTGTGCTCGCCAACTATTGTTTCGTCTCTTTTGTTAAGTAAACCTTCCTAATTCCATCCCAAGTTTGGTTTTCTATGGTAAGTAATTAAAAGTGAATTAAGCCCCATTGAGCCCGTCACTCTTTGCCCAATGCTTGCCAGTTAGACCGGCCCCTCATACTGGGGCTGGGTTAATTGGATGGACTGATTCATCCAGTCCATCAATACTCCTTTCTTAAAGATCCACCTTGTCCTCAAGGTGAAACAAAGGAAACTAGTGCTGAATCATTCGATACGATTCCCATGTTGCTTTATAGTCGGGCAGATCTTTCCCCTCTTTCCCCTCTTTCCCCTCGATCAACACTTCTCCAGCTCCTCCAGTTGTCTATCAAACTCCTCGCATTTCCATTGGCTCCAGGATCACTTCAATTTTTGCTGTCGAGGTCATCGATAGTGTTGTAGATGGACTGTGGTTGCCAATAACTTTTCTTAGCTGGCACACATGGAATGCTGGGTGTGTGGTGGAAGTAAGGGGTAGTTACAAAAGATACGCCACGACACCAATTCTCTCCATAACCTCATAAGGCTCATAATATTGTGGAGATAACTTTTTATTTCTTGTTCGAGCTAAGGTTTTTTGTCTGTAGGGTCGAATCTTCAAATACACCTTATCACCTACCTCAACATGCACATCCCTTCTTTGCCCGTTAGCCTGCTTTATCATAATTTTTTATGCCCTCAGTAGGCGCCCCTTTAGCTATCCCAATATCTTATCTAGTTCCTCCAACTGCTGTTCCACTGATTAAACTGGAGTGCTCTTGGTCCCATAGTTTACCATGTGAGGAGGGTCTCTTCCATAAAGGATTTTGAATATAGTCTGTGTGGCACTTTGGTAGGATGTATTGTACCAGTACTCAGCTTAAGGTAATCACTTCACTCAGTTCTTGGGTGTTTTTGATATAAAACATCTCAAATAGGTCTCCACACCCTTGTTCATCACCTTGGTTTGTCCATCCGTCTGTGGATGATATGTTGTGCTTCTCTTCAAAATGGTCCCTTACATCCTGAATAGCTCTCTCTAAAAGTGGCTTAGGAACACTTTATCTCTATTTGACACTATGGATTTTGGAATTTCATGTAGGCGGACCACCTCTCGATACTGCTATAGGAGTGACTGAATCATATATGGTGCTTCTATCATCTTCTCATTCTCTTCTCCTTCCAAACTCTGCAGCTCTACCAAAGATATCACTCCTTCACCCTGGATTGCCCTCACCATGGTTTTGGTGAAATCATAATTTTGTATAGGCTAGGATCCCTTTTAATTATAATCACTCTCCTCCCCTCAAGCTTAAACTTCATAATTAGAGCCTTCCAATCAATATTCATCTTCCCCAACTTCTATAGCCACTTCATTCCTAGTATTACATTTATGCTACCCATATCCAATGGCTAAAAGTCTTCCAGTAGCTGAATCTTATCCTTCACTAGCTGGGCAACTCTATAGCCTCCCCTAAGCCACGTTGTCTCAGTACTCGAATTATTGCTCGGATATCAGGCTTGAGCCCCTTCATAAAGTTTCCCTCTAGCACAGTCTCTAACAACCTTCCCAATTGACTTGAAAAGTACACGACTTCTCTCGGTACTCTATCACCGTCCTTTCTTGCACCAGAGCAAATAACTATTCATACAAGTCTCCTTTCTGACTTATTTAGAAACGTTCTAGTAGACAATCTTTGAACTTCCTCCATGATCGAGTTGAATCTTGCAAGTCTCTCAACTGGTATGAGGAAGAGCCTTCCCCTCCAGATATAAAGCGGTTGCAGTGAGTTTTTCATCTTCTATCAACCCATTTATAGTAAAACATTGCTCCACTCAATAAATCCTCCCGTGAGCATCTTCTCCCTAAAAAAACATCTTCAACTTTCTTATCCTAGGATCACCACTGCCCCAATTGCTTCTTTCTCCTCTAGTGTAGCAGGTATTTTGATCCCTTTATGTTTCCCTCTCCCCCAAAACATGTCACACCCCATTTTAACCCCCATACAGTTAACCTAGAGTGTAACAAAGAAGGAGAATCTGAACAAACCTTCTTCTTCCTTACCCCCATTTTAAAACACTAATATCATAATTAGATAAGTAAAAAGTAGTATATTCAAACTATCCTAATACAACCAATCATAACACATCAAGATTTTCATAATAGGAAGCATAAAAAAGAAAACATCGCGAAACTTATTAGAAATCAAAAGTATACATGTAACCACCTCCTATGAGTCCTTATCATCCTAGGGTGTAATGAAAAACACTCTAGCTTTCACAGGTTCATTGCCTTTAACATATGATGCTTCTCCGTTTAACTGAATTGGTGGTTTTCCTTATACTGCTTGTCTTCCTTGGAGTTGAGTTTGTCCTGCCTTATTGCAATCCAAATATCTTCTATGTGGTACCTGCTCCTGATATCCTTGTGGCCTGATATTGTTCTATCTCTCTTGAGGGGTACTTACCTTGCGATGACCCATCTCATCTCATTTAAAACATCTTCCAGATCCCACCAAACACTGACCAAAATGCCACTTCCCACACTACTCACACAAAGGTTTTTCAAGCTGACTCTGCTTTTGCTTATCACCCAACTTTGACTTCTTATTTTTGAATCGATCATCTTTTTCAAATATCTTCCTTTTACCTGTTTGTTGTTGCTCCAAATTGTGCTTAGAGAATTCAGTTCATTTTCAATCCTCCTAGCTCTCCCTCCACTAAGACTGAGAATTCACTGATATCAAAAGGTGCCAATGTGAGTTGCAGCTAGTCCTTAAGACCTCTCAAAAATCTATGACACTTCTCCTAGGTGTTGATATAGTGTGGGGCATAATGGGACAAGGAAGTGAACTCCGCTTCATATTTCATAACTGTCTTGGAACCTTGAGTCAGATTGAAGAATTTGTCTTGCAGAGCTAGTCTGGCAGAAGAAGGAATGAACCAATGTTTAAAGACTTTCACAAAATCATCCCACTATATGCTAGTGATAAGTATCTCTTCAAATTTTTATTTATGATGTGCTTGCCCCCATCTTTCTGCCTCTCCTTCTAGAACAAATATGGCTAAGAGTACTTTTCTATTTTCAGGACAGATAATGCTATCTAAAATCTTTTCTATCTTTAATAATCAGTCTTTCGCTACTGTCAGATCACTTGTACCTTTGCATGCTGATGGTTTAAAAGTTTGAAATAACTTTAAATGTCGATTAAATTCACTGTCACTTTCAGATCTAGGTCCATTACTAGTAGAAGATTTCTTCATAGATATCATTTTATCAACCACTTGTGAGATCAAATGCACAATATCTTGAAGTTCCATAGACTTATTTCCCTCATTCATTCATGTTTCTATATTTGGCCTAAATGACTGACCATTCATTCTTTCTGGAAACTCCTCAGACATAATTATCTGTGTGCATATTGACAATTCATATACTTATCATACTAAATATGGTCATATTAAAACATTAAATAGGCCTTGTATGCAAGTATGTTTATTCTTAGATTAATTGCATGCATCGTTCTATTCAACCATTCAACCTATAGCTTTGTGTACATCAGATTCATTATATCTCATCTTACTTCATTGTCTAAATCCAATTATGCTTCAATTTCATTTTTTATTTAGGCTATGTTACCAATTTTTGTCACACCCCCTTTTAACCCATTCTACAGTCAACCTAGAGTGTAATAGAGAAGAAGAATCTGAACAAACTTTTATCCTTATCCCCATTTTGAAACACTAATATCAGAATTAGATAAGTAAAAATTAGTCTATTCAAACTATTCTAAAACAACTAATTATAACACATCAAAATTTTCATAATAGGAAGCATATACAAGGTAAAATACATGTGAAATTTTATACTAACATGAGAAATACATAACATCACTTTCTATTTTATTTACTGTTCAACTATTTTGTTTTCTTATACAAGTCTTATAACGGTTATAGACTTTTGCACAATCCAGTTTTTCAATTCAAGGTTGGATTTAAATTCTCAACTTTTAGAATTTGAATTGCTCTCTCATTCAAGATTGAGTCTTAATCCTCAACTTTTAGAATTTCGAGTGTAGGATTACCTCGTCAGGTTTTTCTCTTTTACTTGTACGGGTCTATTCCCCATATATGAATTATTTGACTTTTCCATCATCATTCACTTTTCACAATCATACAACACTACTAAAATTATTACTCCATAATTAATCAACTAAATTGGAACTAATTGAAATAAATGCTATCACAACATGACAATTGTGAATTTGCAAATACATAAAACTTTATTATTTCCTATGCATTGTTTGGATATCTCACATCACTTGGAATTCGTTCTTCTAGGTCTTGATTTCTTCTCCTTTTATACTTAACCTAAATATATTATTTTCATTCACACAAATTCTTATGAATAATTAAAACAAACACTATGCATATCTTACAATTTACCTCAATTGAATTCTTCATCAACTCAAAATCTTTCCTATTTTCCTCCCTAATCTCCGCTTCCTTTTTTTTTTCTTTTTCGGCTGAATTCAGCAACTGATTTCAGCACATCATATAAGAATTTCAGCAATTAGTAACATTTAGCATTTAGAAAATACTTTATTCCATAAATTCTTACTCAATTACTGAAATAATTTCAGCACATACACACTAGTTTCAGCAACTACAACTACATACAACATACAACATACAACATACAACATTTAATTTTAGCAACTACACAACAACATACAGAATACAACATTTAATTTCAGCAACTACACAACATCATACAACATACAACACATACGCACTCTGCTGTCTTACCAAATTCCAGCAACAAGTAGAAATCAGCTCCACACAACAGCCCGCCTCCTTCAACTCCTTGCTATTCCACAGCCTGCACATCAGCTTCCTCTCATGCGTGAATGCGGAGGGGAGAAATGAATAAAGGCTGAGATTTAATGCTTCAGTATTTGTCCTAATATAATATTATGCACTAAAGATCCACTAGCAGCCTTATATTATCTCCCAGCCACATGATTTAATCCATCCATTGCATGTGCATTTTAGTGATTTCAACTACAGTGATAATAATAATATAAAATGTAAAGTGGCTATTGACTATTAATTGTCTTAATATAATATTATAACCAGTGTAAAGTTGCTGTTAAAGTGACTATAAAGTGGCTGTTAATTACATTTTACTAGTAATAGTTATTTAACTTGGTTTTAACGTCGCTGTTAGAAATTTAATAATTATGCATATATTAGATGTCGAAATGCTTAGAAATTACTAGTAGAATTTAATGAAGTATATGCTTACATTTATTTTGAACATTTTGGATATTACAAATCAGCTCTTCGATCTTCACCATCCCAATTTCTTCGTCTGCCATACCCTTTATCCATTCCCCTCCTTAGAAGGGCAAATTATTGGGTCAGGTAACCGAAGCCATCTCTTTGTTCGGTCGCCAATAGAAATGCGCCATGTGTTAGTCATTTTTTTAATTTAATATTAACGCTTTATGTCTTGTCAGAGTTAGCGACCCGACCCGATAACACTATTCATTTGAATTCCGGAAAAGAAAGAATGGAAACGCCGCGTATTTTATTTTCGAGCGACATTTTCACCCGCATTCCAGCTCTGGTAAGCGCTCTCGGATTCCTCCATTACCTTCGGTTCTGCATTTGCTTATTCCTGCCGGAGGTTGACGACGAGACTGTAGAAGATCATCAATCAGGAAGAGGTATGGTTGCGCCTAACTTGCGCTTTCGTTGCGTTAAAGTTATATTGCCGTTAAATTTTAGGGTTTGGTTTACTTATAATTTTATCAATGTTTGTTTAATGTAATGTACTGTTCATATATTTATTTTTTGATTTTTCACGCTTCTTCTCTTCGTAAATGGATGAAGCAAATGATACGAAAGGTTTACGCTATCTTCTAAGTTTTAGGGTTTAGTAATAGTTGTAAAACTAGCATATATGTTCAATGTGGTTTTCAATTTTTTGGTTTTTTTTTTTAATTTTAAACTTCTTTTAAGCTAATTAATTACGAAATGTAAGGTTGCGCTATGGTTGCTGTGCTATAGGTTGCGCTATGGTTGCGCTATAGTTGCGCTATAGTTGCGCTATGGTTGCGCTATGGTTGCGCTATGGTTGCGCTATAGTTGCGCTATTGTATGATTGCGATATAGTTCTGATTTTTCTTTTTGTTATAGATGAGGACGCCCTATCAAAGGCCAGTAACATCTAGATGTTATGTTACTTCTTTCCGCAAACATTGTGATGCTTTTGCTGAGATCATTGATGATGAAGTGGAGCAAACATTAAAAAATCTGAACATTCATCAATTTTTGAGGTTCCCCGCATTCCAGCAGTGTATACCACTTCTTTTTGAGGTTCTCAAATTCTGGAGTCCTGCTGATGAGGGCTTCATCGTCCTCGGTCATGTTCTGAAATTCACTTCTGACGAGGTTGCTTTGTTGACAGATAATATTTTGAATATGAAATTTTTTTTAGCTATATGTTTTTTGAACTTTAACAACTGAAATTTTCTGACAGGTATGCCAAACAGAGGCATTGATATCAATTGGAGGATTGATCCTCTAAATGGACCTCTGTCAACTGAAATTAAAACTGAAATGTCAAACTTAGACATATTATCTGATAATGCAACAAAAATAAAGATCTTTATTATGTTTTTGTTATCTAACCTTTTCTTTCCACTAAATAGTCATAAAACCCCTAGAAGGCTCACAACTGTAGCAAATAATTTAAGTGAGTTTAGTTCCATTAATTGGGCTTCATGCTTAAGGAACTTCATGGTTGCGGAGTTCAACACAATTTTTGAGAAGTTTCAATAACAAAAACCATTGGGTTACATCAATGACTTTTTTCCTCTTCTACTGGTAAGTTTCCACTCATACTGGTTATTCTACATGTTTAATATTTTTAAATGTTAACTTTAAAATTTTTATTTTTGGCATTATACAGATTTGGTTTTTGGAACATTTTTCTTTGAATAAACCAACCGATTCAGAAATAAGATCACATTTTCTTAGCTGGCAGGGGTATACAGATTTATACTTTACTCAAGATAATGCAGCCAAATTATTTAAATTCTTAGAGAATAGTGAGGTAATTTTATCGTTTACCTGATGCAAATTATGTTAAGGTTGCGCTATAGTTGCGCTATGGTTGCGCTATAGGTTGCGCTATAGTTGTGCTATAGGTTGCGCTACGGTTGCGCTTTAATAAATTTTTCTGTTTTTTTGCAGATTTTTATTTGTCTTGACAATGTTACCAATGAGGAGGCCGAAAAATTCGGGGCTGACACTACTGCCATACAAAACTTGGAAACCCGTTCAAGTCATGAACCACAAAAATTGCATTCACCCCAGAAAATTAAGGCTTCCGCAAGAAAGAAAATTGACACCACCCCACCTCCCTCTCCTCCTCTCTCTCCCCCTGATTCTCCTCCTATTGAACCATCAGAAACTGAATCTCTGCCGCCAACTCAACCTTCTACTCGTCCACCTACCGAAAAAATTTCCACCAGTCAACTTTTTGCTGAACAGCCACCCATTAGAAGGGAAGATTTAGAGGCTGTTCAGAATAAATGTTTTGAAATTTTTGAGAAGATGTTGAATAAAATTCAAGATAATGTGGGAGCAAGATTGGATAGAGTTGAAGATATTTTGGAGAAACTTCAGGCAGATCAAGACTCACTGAAGTACAAATTCATTGAATTTCAAATGCAGTGTGATCACAATCCTGATAAGCCGCATATATCTACATCTGCCTCCAGCTTCCCATCCGTGAAAAATACAGCTTTGTTTCCTTCAGGACAAGCACCAATACAAGATCTTCCTCCATCTCCACCAATGGCCAAAGAACCTCCACAACAACCCATACCTCCACCTCCACCATTGGCCGAAGAAATTCTTCCACAAACACCAATACCTCCACCTCCACCATTGGCCGAAGAAATTCTTCCACAACCACCAATATCTCCACAACAACCAATACCTCCACCTCCACCAATGGCCGACGAACTTCCACAACAAAAGAGAAAAAGAGAAAATGATGAAAGAGCAGAGAGTTCATCAAAATCAATCATACCATACTTAAAGAAGAACAAAGAGGTTTTTTCTGTTGAAAATATAATAGTTGAGACACGACCAGCATTGAAAAATATGGATTATCCAGAGAAGCAATTTCTAACAGAGGAAAAACAACGAATTATGGATGAATGCTTCAAAAAATTTAATACAAAGTAAGTTTAGTTGCGCTATAGTTGCGCTATGGTTGCACTATAGTTGCGTTATAGTTGCGCTATAGTTGCGCTATAGTTGCGCTATAGTTGCGCTATAGTTGCGCTATGGTTGCGCTACGGTTGCGCTATAGTTGCGCTATGGTTGCGCTAAGGTTGCGCTACGGTTGCGCTAAGGTTGCGTTTTAACATTAAATTTTTCTTTGTTTTTGTAGGAAACACATATATTTGCATCTGGAAACATCGAGATAAAAAGATCAGATATTGACATGCTGCTCACAAATGATTGGTTAGCAGATAACCATGTTGATGCTTTTTCTTTCTTTTTACTTGAGCAGAGTAGGTTAATGGCGGAGAAATTTCAACGTTACTTGTACATTTCTCCATTGTACAGGGTAAGTATAAATAATATTTTAATCCTTTTTCTCACTTTTGTTTTTTATTGAAGGAGAACTGAATTATTGCAGGTTTACAAGTCATACAATCAGGATTATCAAATTTTTATCAAACACATTAATCCTGTTTCAGTTCAAGAAAGCAAACTTATTGTGCAACCCATAATTCACGAGAAGCATTGGGTTCTTCTTGTTGGAAAATTGAAGGAGAAAGTCTGGAAAATGTATGATTCATTACCAAATCCTGAACACAAGAGTATTTGTCATACAGTTGTAAGTTCAATTCATATTTCAAATTAAATCCAGATTACTATGTTTATATACATAATAAATTTTTATAATATTTTATTCGTACAGATAAAGTATTTGCACGAGGACACCATAGGATGCTTTTCAAGCGATATTACGAAATGGAATGTCCAGGCGGTTCGTGGAATTCCAACACAAACAAACAGCTACGATTGTGGAATGTTTGTTTGTAAATATATGGAAAAGGCCGTGCAAAGAAAAAAAACAGATTGGAATGCTCTTAAAGATTGGCAAACGCATATGCCAAAATTTAGGGCAGAGTTAGCATATTTTCTTTTTCTACAAACAAAGAAGTAAACAATCTGTAACTTATTGTAAATATTGTCCATGATTTATAAATGTACATTTTATTATGTTTTTATATATTTTTTCTTTTTGATGTGCATTTTATTATGTTTTTATATAGTTTTTGATTGTTGTATAAAATTGCATATTCTGTCATATTCTGTAAAGCGCATTCTGTAACTTCTAAAATGTGAATATTCTGTAAAGCGCAACCGTTTTATGTGACCAAACCATCTAAGGCGACTTTCTCTAATCTTATCTTCTACTGGAGCTACTCCAACCTTTTCACGTATATGCTCATTTCGTATCCTATCTCTAAGGGTAAAGCCACTCATCCACCTGAGCATCCTCATCTCTGCCACACTTAACTTAGTATTATGCTTCTCTTTAAAGGCCAACATTCGGCACCATAAAGCATTGCAGGCCTCACTACCATCTTATAGAATTTTCCCTTAAGCTTGAGGGGTACATTTCTATCACATAACAAGCCCGATGCATTCCTCCACTTCAACCATCCAACTTGAATTCTGTTGATAATATCCCCATCTATTTCACTATCACTCTGAACAATAGATCCAAGATATCTAAAACGTGTACTCTTATTAATGACTTGATCGCCCAAAGTCACAATCCCCTCACTAAGTCTATTACTACTAAAATTACACTCCATATATTCCGTTTTAGATCTACTCAAGCGAAAACCTTTAGACTCTAAGGTTGACCTCCATAATTCAAGTTTACCTTCAACTCTGTTAGACCGGCCCAGGATGGGCCGGTTGGACCGGTCCAGCAGGGACCGGTCCGCGTCTACGCGAGACGCACGCGAGCGGCCGCCGAACGGGCGGAAACGGCAGAGCCGTGAGCCGTGAAGTTTAGGAGGGAAATTTTGAACGTAAAAGGCTGTTTTAGGAAGTTTATGATTGTCCTTTATGATTAATTTTGTATAATTAGGAGTTGGGGGGGAATTAGGGAGCCATCTTGAATTTGAATTGTTTTGAGATCTAGGTTTTGGTGTCTTGGGCTCTTGGCTTCGCCGGAGATCTTTTGGAGAGTTTTTCCTTCCTCTCGAATCGAAGGAAAGTTGTATCTTGCAAGTGCTTTTCATCCGTTATCGAAATAAAAGTGTTTGCATCGTTTTCCTACGCTTTCTTCTCAGATTTTTCTTGTATTTGGGCTGTTTTTCTGCTGTGGACAGCAGTTTTGCATTGGATTTACTTGATCTTGGTGAGAAACACTTGGAAATCCAAGTGTTTCCTATCAAATTGGTATCAGAGCATCGATTTGGGACCACCGGCGGCTGAAATTCTGAAATTTCAGCAAGTTTATCTTGTCCGGAAGAAGATTTTGGGAGATCCGTGAGGAGAGCAATGGCCGGAAAGAAGGTGGACGTCTTGGAAGGCGAGATCGGTCAATTGAAAACCGATTTGGAAGAAAAATTTTTTGAATTTCAAAATCAAATCACCACCAACAACGAAAGGTTGGAGGGGAAATTCACGGCCATGGAAGAGATGATGAAGAAATTACTTGAGATGAAGGCTAATCCGACGGCATCGGATGCAAGAGAGACTGTCGGCGACCATGGCGTAGAAGGAAATCCGAACCCGCCTCGGGGAAGGAGGATTCCGGCTGTGGAGATCCTTGAGGGAGACGACATGCCACCTCTAGAGCCACTTTCTAGAGAGGAGATGAGCTTGGGGAATGACCGTCGAGGTGCTGATTTTCAGCGTCGAGGTGCTGATTTTCAGCGTCGAGGTGCTGATTTTCAGCGTCAAGGTATGGATTTTGAAGGCCGGAGGGGAGAATATGAAGGAAGTGCAGATTTTGGTGAAAGAAGAGGAGAATATCAGCGTCGAGGTGCTGAATTTCAGCGTCGAGGTGCTGATTCTGAAAGGGGAAGAGGGGATTATGACGATGGAACCGGATACCAACGTGGGAGGGAGGACCGGGATACTTGGGGAACACCTCATCTGCGAGGCATGGGAGGTTATGGAGAGTACCGGGGTAACGGAAGGGATCCGAAGGTGAGGAAGTTGAAGATGCCCATCTTTGAGGGGGAAGATGGCCATGGCTGGATTTACAAGGTGGAACGGTATTTTGCAGTCAACGGGTTGACAGAGGAGGAGAAACTGACAGCGGCAGGACTGTGTTTGGAAGGGAAGGCACTGGCATGGTACCAGTGGCGGGACATGAGGCGACCTATCCGAAACTGGAGGGAGTTCAAGGATTGCCTACTAGAACGTTTCCGAACCAGCAGCGGAGGGGATTTCTACGAGCAGTTCTTTGCGCTGACACAGGAGGGGACAGTAGCAGAGTTCCGGGACCGGTTTGAGTACCTAGCTAGCAGGTTGGATCGTCTTTCTGATACCGTGCTTGAGGGGAACTTCATGAAGGGGCTCAAACCAGAAATCAGAGCAGCCGTTAGAGTGATGAGACCACACGACCTGGGGGAGGCCATGGAGTTGGCACAGTTGGTCGAGGACCAGAAGCATCTAGAGAGGGGGAATCGAGGCAGCAGTTCTGGGGGATCCCACCGGATGACGACCACATTTTTAGCTTCCAAGGGAGCTGCACCGGGGGGTACACGAGAAGTACCAAAGAGAGGACAGGAGGAGGAGGGCCTGGGGGAAACTTTAAAAAGCTTACTGATAAGGAGATGCAGGAGAAGAGGGCCAAGGGATTGTGCTTTAGATGTGACGAGAAGTACATGCCGGGACATAGGTGCAAGGACCGGACTCTTCAGGTTCTCCTTGTTTGCGAAGACGAGGAAGACGAAGAGGAAGGTGGGAGCAGGTCAGAAGTGGAGGAGGAGGAGAAGTTGCACCTGGATGTGGCAGAAGTCTCCCTAAACTCTGTAGTGGGATTCACTTCGAGTCACACTATGAAAGTAAAAGGGGTGATAGCTGACCACGAGGTGGTGGTTTTGATAGATAGTGGGGCAACCCACAATTTCATTTCCACCCGGCTTGTTGAGTTGCTTGGTATGGCACTAGTGGATACCGGTGGCTATGGGGTAATGATGGGCACGGGGAAGGTGGAAATGGGGAGAGGAGTTTGTAGAGGAGTGATGCTGACCATTCAGGAGATACAGGTGAGGGAGGATTTTCTTCCCTTAGAATTGGGAAGTACTGATGTGATTTTGGAATGAAGTGGCTGCAGACTTTGGGGGAGACCAAGGTGAACTGGGGAGAACTGAGGATGGAACTGGTAGTGGAAGGGAGGAGAATGGTGATACAGGGAGATGTCGGCCTGTCTAGGACGGGGGTGTCTCTCAAGTCCATGATCCGAACCCTCCAGGAGGTTGGGGTGGATATTTGGTGGAGCTGCAACGATTGGAAAAGTTAGTGTGGGAAAAGAGGGAGACATTCCTCTTGTAGTTCAACCAGTCATCCAACAGTTCAGCGAGGTGTTCCAGCCACCTCAAGGGTTACCACCGGTCAGAGAACAGGAGCATGCAATTCTACTAAGGGAAGGGGTGTCACCGATTAGTGTACGACCCTACCGCTATCCTCAGATTCAGAAAGATGAAATTGAAAGGTTGATTAGTGAAATGCTGGAGGCAAAGATCATCAGACCTAGTGTGAGTCCTTTTTCTAGCCCCGTATTACTGGTCAAAAAGAAAGATGGAAGCTGGAGATTTTGTGTGGATTATAGGGCTTTGAATAAAGAGACCATCCCAGACAAATTTCCCATTCCTGTGATTGATGAACTCTTGGATGAACTGTATGGAGCAGTGATATTCTCAAAACTGGATTTGAAGTCTGGATACCATCAGATCCGGATGAGGGAGGGAGACATCTCTAAGACGGCGTTCAGAACACATGAGGGGCATTATGAGTTTCTGGTGATGCCGTTTGGGCTTACCAATGCCCCTGCGACTTTCCAATCACTGATGAATAGAGTGTTCAGACCGTATCTCAGGAAGTTTGTGCTTGTGTTCTTTGATGACATCTTGGTTTACAGTAGAACTGAGGAGGAGCATATGAAGCATTTGAAGTTGGTATTGGAAGTTCTACAGGAGCATCAGCTGAGAGCCAATCTGAAGAAGTGTTGCTTTGGCCAATCTAGGGTGGAATACTTGGGCCATGTAGTATCCAAGGAAGGGGTGGCAGCTGATCAGTCAAAGGTGGAGGCGATGTTGAGATGGCCATTGCCCAAGAATCTGAAGGAATTGAGAGGATTCTTAGGACTTACAGGATACTATAGGAGATTTGTTAAAGGGTACAGTACTATAGCTTGGCCACTAACAGAACAGCTAAAGAAAGATGGATTCTTATGGGGAGAGGCAGCCACAGCAACATTTGAGACACTAAAGAAGGCTATGACCACGGTACCAGTCCTAGCTCTACCGGACTTCACTCAGACCTTCATAGTGGAGACTGATGCTTCAGGGTACGGATTGGGGGCAGTGCTCATGCAAAATCGTCGACCCATTGCCTACTTCAGCCAGGTATTAGCAGCCAGAGCCAGGCTGAAGTCAGTCTATGAGAGGGAATTAATGGCTATTGTCTTAGCCATCCAGAAGTGGCGACCCTACCTATTAGGTAGGCATTTCATTGTCAGAACAGATCAGAGAAGTCTGAAGTACTTGTTGGAGCAGCGGATGGTGACGGAAGAGCATCAGCGATGGCTTTCAAAATTGCTGGGGTATGACTTTGAAATTCAGTACAGACCAGGCGGGGAAAACAAAGCTGCGGATGCTTTGTCCAGACGATTGGGTGAACTACAGACAGTGGTTGTGTCTGTTCCTTTGATGCTAGATTGGGAGGCAATCAAAGAAGAGAGCTCGAAGGATGAGGTGTTGGGAAAGATCAGGGCTGATTTATTAAGGGAAGTGGATAGCCACCCAGGGTACTCAGTAGAGGGGGACAGATTGCTTTATCAAGGAAGGTTCGTGATGCCCAGGACTTCTATCCACATCCCAAACATACTCCAAGAATTTCATGGGAGCGCTGTTGGGGGTCATTCTGGGGTGCAGAAGACCTACAGGAGGATTGCGGCTGAGCTGTACTGGAAGGGAATGCATAGAGATGTAGAGGAGATGGTGGCCAGATGTGAGATTTGTCAGAGGAACAAATACATGGCTATGTCACCAGGGGGGCTACTACAACCATTGGCGTTACCAGGAAGAGTATGGGAGGAAATATCCATGGACTTCATAGATGGGCTGCCCCGTTCAGAAGGCTTCACAGTGATCCTGGTGGTGGTGGATAGGCTGAGCAAGTATGCTCATTTTATCCCCCTCCGACATCCTTACACCGCAGTGACAGTGGCTTCAGCATTCATCAGAGAGGTGGTCAGGTTGCATGGGATACCAGAGGCAATAGTGTCCGATAGAGACAAGGTGTTCCTCAGTCACTTTTGGAGGGAGCTGTTCAAGTTACAAGGAACAGTTTTGAAAAGGAGCACCGCTTATCACCCACAGACAGATGGCCAAACGGAGGTGGTTAATAGGAGCTTAGAAACCTACTTGAGGTGTTTTGTGTCGGAGACACCTAAGCTTTGGGCCAAATGGTTACCTTGGGCAGAATACTGGTACAACACCTCTTTTCACTCAGCTTCACAGATGACGCCATTCAAAGTGCTGTACGGAAGGGATCCTCCACACTTGGTCCATTTTGGGAGTAGCAGCACTCCTGTTTCGTTAGTAGAAGAGTACTTAGAGGAGAGAGACCGAGTACTGGAAGAGCTAAAAAGGCATCTACTTAGAGCACAGCAAATTATGAAGAAGCAGGCGGATGGGCATAGGAAGGACATACAGTTTGCAGCAGGGGAGAGGGTGTTTCTGAAGCTCCGACCATATAGACAGAAGACAGTTGCCAACAGAAGGAATGAAAAGCTGGCTCCAAGGTACTTTGGGCCCTATGAAGTACTGGAAAAGATTGGGGCAGTAGCATACAGATTGAAACTACCTCTATCGGCAACTATACATCCAGTGTTTCACGTGTCACAATTGAGGAGGGCCATTGGGGAGCACACCACCAATTCTGAGCTACCAACAACCCTGACTGAGGACTTAGAGGTGATTCTAGAACCCATGGAGCTCAAAGGGGTGCGCCAGAAAGAAGATAAAACTAAGGAAGTGTTGATCCAGTGGAAGAACCTTCCTGACTACGAGGCTACGTGGGAGCCATACTGGAGGATGAAGCAACAGTTCCCTGATTTTCACCTTGAGGACAAGGTGATTCTTTGGGAGGGCGGTAATGTTAGACCGGCCCAGGATGGGCCGGTTGGACCGGTCCAGCAGGGACCGGTCCGCGTCTACGCGAGACGCACGCGAGCGGCCGCCGAACGGGCGGAAACGGCAGAGCCGTGAGCCGTGAAGTTTAGGAGGGAAATTTTGAACGTAAAAGGCTGTTTTAGGAAGTTTATGATTGTCCTTTATGATTAATTTTGTATAATTAGGAGTTGGGGGGGAATTAGGGAGCCATCTTGAATTTGAATTGTTTTGAGATCTAGGTTTTGGTGTCTTGGGCTCTTGGCTTCGCCGGAGATCTTTTGGAGAGTTTTTCCTTCCTCTCGAATCGAAGGAAAGTTGTATCTTGCAAGTGCTTTTCATCCGTTATCGAAATAAAAGTGTTTGCATCGTTTTCCTACGCTTTCTTCTCAGATTTTTCTTGTATTTGGGCTGTTTTTCTGCTGTGGACAGCAGTTTTGCATTGGATTTACTTGATCTTGGTGAGAAACACTTGGAAATCCAAGTGTTTCCTATCAAACTCCCTCTCTAGTTTTATCAACAAGAAGAATATCATCAGCAAAAAACATACACCAAGGTACATCCTCTTGCAAATGTCTCGTGAGAACATCCATGACTAAAGCAAAAAGATATGGGCTTAAGGCTGATCCTTGATGTAACCCAACCGAAATAGGGAAATACTTGGTCAATCCACTTTGTGTTTGAACACAAGTAATAGCTCATACATACATATCTTTAATGATTTGAATATAAGCATTATTGACTCATTTCTTTTCAAGAACTCTCCATAGCACTTCTCTTGGAACTTTATCATATGTTTTTTCTAAATCAATAAATATCATATGTAGATCCTCCTTATTTTCTCTATATTTCTCCATCAAACCTCTTAATAAATGTATGGCTTCCATAGTCGACCTACCCGGGATGAATCCAAATTGATTTTGAGAAACATTAGTATCATGCCGCAACCTAAGCTCCATAACTCGCTCCCATAGTTTTAAAGTATGACACATTAACTTAATACCTTTATGATTCGCACAATCTTGTGCATCACCTTTATTCTTAAAAATAAGAATTAACACACTCATTCTCCACTCATCTGGCATCTTCTTAGTCTTCAAGATAGTATTAAAAAGTTTAGTAAGCCATGAAATTCCTTTATCTCCTAAGCATTTCCACACCTCTATTGGAATATCATCAGGTCCAACAGCTTTTCCTCCCTTCATTTTCTTTAAAGCCTCTCTAACTTCAGTTTTACTAATACGTCGATAAAAACATAAATCTTTATTTTCATTTAGGGTGCTAAGGTCACTATAGTCAATCTTATTTTCACAATCTTCATTAAAAAGTTTAGCAAAATATCTCATCCATTTTTGTTGAATATCATCTTGTAAGAAAAGTATTTTTTGATCTTCCTCTTTAATACACTTCACTTGAACTAAATCCTTACTACTCCTATCTCTTTGTTTGGCTAACTTATACATATATCTTTCTTTCTTTTTAGTATCTAATATATTATATAAATCACTAAAAACTAATGCCTTTGCATCGCATATTGTTTTCTTAACATCCTTACGAGCCACTTTATATATTTCCCAATTATAAAAAAAAATTAAACGAAACGACACCGGCAAAACGTAAAGGACGAAAGACGAGAAGAGGAAAGAACAAACTCTTACATTTCAAATAAAACTAAAAAGAAGAAATTACAACGACGACGACTTGCAAACTTAAAATTAAAGACGACACCCTAAAGTTGCTTCACTTAGAGAAGAAGGATACAGGTGGAGTGGCACTTGCTGAGAGACGAAAGAGGTTAGAAGCCCGAGAAGAAAGGTTGGAAAGAGCCCACAGGATTTCTGGAGGGGATGAGAAAGAAGGGTGGAAAGAGCTCGCAGGATTTCCTGAGCAAACCTGCAGGTTATAGCTTTTCCAAAAATCACATTTCATTCAACTTTTTTAAAACATTACAAACCATCTCATATATATAGGTATGAGAAGAGAATATGAAAAGACACAAACATTAATTCTAACACAAAAACCTAAACATCACAACATTAAAACACCTAAAAATAAATCCCAAGCTAAGAAACCGAAGTGGCAGCCGTGGGAACCGAAGCAGCAGCCGCACGGAACCAAGGGGACCGCACGGAGAAGGAGCCCAGGCATGGGAAACCAGCAGCCGGCCGAAATCCAAGGGGGCAAATGCAATGAAACCATGGAGGAAACCAAGGAGTCATGCATGAGAATACTAAACACCTTTCTTGGGATTCCAAAAGCCCTTTTTGGAACCCCAAGAGACATCATAAAAGAAGACTTTAAAACTATAAATAACTTTTAATAAAAAGTAAGATAATAAATGAACTAAAATGTTAGCTAATAATGAGCTAACCCTTAGTTCAATAAATGAACTAAAGTCCAGCTCATAAATGAGCTAAAATTTTAGCTCAAATAGTAGACTCAAGGGAAGCCAAAATTCGTATTATTTTGGACATGAGTTGACCCCCCTTTTGTCTACATCATTTATTTATATAAGCATGTGTTGATTGTTTATTTGGTTATGCAATAGAAATGCATAACTTTTTTTAGGTTTATTCTCTTGTTTTCCTTGGGCTGGCCTGGACTTTTGATATGGTGGGCCATTAGAACAAAATTTAGATTTATACGTGTTAAAAATGTAAAAAATTTAAAATTAATTTTATGCTTCATATTTTTTTAACAAAGAAAAGAATTGCATGGCTCTCTTTAAGGAGCTAAGTTTTTTAAAATTTAAATTGATTATGCATAGCCCAATGTATCACATATAGAAAAACTCACACTTAAAAACTAGATAATAAAAAATATGTATTTATGAGTCAGCATTTTTGCATACCCATATGGTATGACATTTTGACCTAAAAGCTAAGCTGTAAGCCATACTTTCTAAACAAAAATAATCTCCTTACTTTTCATAAGCATTATGATCGGGTGTGAAGATTTTAAAAGTGACTAGGTGGGTTAACTGCTAGCCATTTCTAAGTAGGATAATAAATCCAGAGGTTGGGCTGGCTATACTTCACGTGTTTGTAAGTCCCGTGCACTTCGTTAGACTTAGGTTCAAGGCTATACTTTTTAGTAGTCCTTACCTTAGTTATAGAGTTTAAGAAAGTGATTGATTTAAATCACCTCATAAGCCCTCACCTTCTGAACATTTCCTCTAATATGTGTTGTTGGAATATAACTCCAACATTTTAAATAAAAATATCAACTTAAACAAAAATGAGATTATGAAATGCAAAGCCAAATATAGGATAGTTTTGGGTGCCTATGAGTTTTTCTCTCAGAATCAATTGCTCCTACTCTAGTTCCCCTTGGCTCTCATTTCAAGAATTCTAATCAAAGTTGATCACCTTCATCCTTGAAATTCTTACCGACCAAAATTCTTTAAACCAAAATTTTATATATTTTAAAATCAAAACTTTAGCCAATATTTGAATGATTTTTAAAAGAAAAACCACTAGTTTAATCAAATATTTTCTCAAGTATCAAATGCTTGAGATGTAATTGTAAATTTTGTTATTGAGTCCATAAGAAAATAATATTTTTATCCTTCAGGGTAATATATTATATTTCTTATGCCGTGTTCAATCACAAAATATGCAATCTGTTGAGAATGATAAAATTTCTCCAATACTCTCTTCTACCAATTCCATATATATTACTTCATGTTGTGCCCATTTCATTATTGGTTATCATATTTGTTTTAATTAAAAAAAACTCTACTGCTTGCTTGCAGATAATTAAGCTCATAAGTCTATATGTTTATGAACATTCTTGATGTTGCGTACTCTTTCGTAGAGGTTCAAGCCTAGGCGATTTTATGTAACATATGACATTTAAATTCAAAATTTTCATTTTTAGATTATAGCATGCATAGCATTCGGGCTTGAGGCTTTCATCTTGAATATTTGAGGAAGGCCCAAAGGTTGGGATTATGAACCTACCCTATATGCAAAGCTACCACGATAGTTTGCTTTTTAGAATGAATTTACATTATTCAATAATTTGAATGCCTAATAATATTTTAATGAGCCTTGTGGTTACAATCATTATTTCTCCATGTGGAAAATTATCAACATGTGGACCCTATATAATTTTCTCCCAGATGTATGTGGTCAAGTCTCGAGCAACTATCGAGTTATAAGCTATACAAACTCTTCCCCCGTATGTAGGTCATGTTTGTAGATTGGGATCTACCATCTTCTTGTATGGGCATGGTGTTCTATGGAGTTTTATTTTAAAATAAAATTTCATTATATAAGGCCTTGATGGTCTTATGCAAATGTATGACAAAATATTTTAGCAAACTCTTTGCTGGTAAGCATTATTTTGTAATTTGGACGTTTGTTAACATGTAGGTTCTATTTATTCTAGTCTTATATTGATTAGGCATTGGATAGTTATTGGGTTATGGGCCCTACTACTCTATCCCCATACTTGAATGATTGGGACTGAAACAATTATTGGGTTATAGATCTTGTTTGTTCTAATATCATAGGTGGGGAATCAGATCTTGGATAGTTATTAAGTTGTGGAACCTATCAAATCTAGCACCATACATAGGAAATCATGCTTGAAGGTTAGAACCTGGTCATACCCTATACAAAAGATGGCTCAAATGGTTCACTTTTTAAAATGATTTTTTATTAGAGAGGACCTTAAAAGCCTTATGCAAATGTAATGTCAAATATTTTGGGGAGATTTGAGGTAGAATATTTGATCCTAGTTTACAATGAAGTAAAATGTATTCAATTAAATTTGGAATGAGGGATTTATTATCACACCCCATATTGACTCCATATCAATCAACGTAAGGTGCAACAAAGGACAATATTTAATTCCTCAACATTGATAACTCATAATCATTCCAATTATATTTTTGCCACATTTTACCACATTCCTCTATAAAATGGGAGCATTCTAAAATTTTCATTTACATCATATGTATATAATTATAGGGCAACTAACCCTAAAAATATTTTCATAATAAAAATTCATGTACCTTTGCTCAAAACTTAACTTATACAATAATACAACAAAATATAGTTTTTAAATTGACCTGAGTCTACTTGGCCTCCATCTTATCCTTGTCATTTCCTATAATAACAACCATAATAAAAATCTGGTGAGTTATGAATCTTTGAAATATAAGCAAATCTAATAAAAATTTCAAGAAACAATATAGCAAACAATATGAATGCATTCATAATAGACCTAAACTCATACCTTTTTTGTAAAACAAATTAAAATATATATACATGTTCATATGAACTAGTAATAATAACATGTTTGCTATAGTGCCATAGATAGACTTATATCATGTCATTTAATATTTAACCATCACAGTTTTCGTTTTTACATATAAATGCTTTATTTAGTACTTGTGCTACTACTTTTCATCTTTCATTTCTTTTCAAAGCCTATGAATATATCATAATTAGATATCTTAGGTTTAGCCTTCATATTACATAAAGTTTGTCTTTATAATTTTATAATAATGTTCAATGGAACTTAGATAAAACTCAATATTATCGCTATTGAACTACATTGAGGTCATCAAGTCTTTATTGGGGTCCTTTTTACCCTACCTGCGTAGGTATTATAATATTTTATTGCCAACCATCATCTAACATGACATTCATTAGACTTAATAATTTATGGTCTGTCATTTGACTGATAATTACATGCTTCATGACTTAATATAACAGACATACATAATATAATGCTTGTATATGAAGAAAAAGAAGTTAGTAGATAACTCATTGCTTTTCTTTCCAAACTATTGCCAATTAGAAACATTTATATAATTATAAGATTCTTCATTTTAAGCTTGAACTATTAATTTGCATGTGATCGTTTCTATCTGAATACTTGGCTGTAGATATACTCTCAACATAATGAAGTAAATCTAATGCACTTCATCGTCCCTTTTTGCTCAAAAGCACTTGTACATATCCAGAAATCAAAGAATTTGATTTTTAAATTAAAAATTACATTTCTTACCACCGTGACAAGTTGCTCCCTTCGATTTTGACTCCCCACAACCTTTTATGCTTGTAAATCACCGATACAGTTTAAATTTCTCAATTCCTACTATTCCTTCAATTTACTTTTTCTGATAAAACAAATAAAATCAATTTATCCCAAAATAATAAATTTTTACCTCAAAACATCACCTCTTCATATATCAATTAAAATCCTAAATAACAATTTGGTATAATCTAGATTAGAAATTTTAATTATAATTGGAAATCTATAATACAAAAAAAAAAAAAAATAACAAAAAAAAAACTCTTTCCTCTTTTACTTCTCCCCTAAATCTCCCTTTTCCCTTCTCCCTTCTTCATCTTCTTCTTCCACCGAATTTATCACCTCAACCTCTCGGCATTTCATCGCTCCAGCCTTAGTCGAACTCCTACTTTCACCCAATAGAACCCTCAAGCAATGCCTTAGGCTGAGGAAATATTGAATGGAAAAATAATAAAGCTATAACCCTCTTAAACTCACGCCACTCAAATTACCAGCCCTCCAATTGTTGAATCAGCGTATGTTCATTATATCAGCCGTTGCATGGATAGCTTTTTGAAATTCTAACTTTTATTATAGGATGCAAGCAAGAAAATTAGGAAAACCCTAATTTTGCAAGCATACTAAAGACTTAACATAAAAATAAGAAAATACACAAAGTAAGACAAGCACGCTTAACTTTTATAATAGAAATACGACGCTTACAAACTTAACATAAAAACACCTAAACTTGTATTCCATCGCTTGAGAAGAATGATACAAATGACTTCGAACTTGCTGAGAGAAGAAAGGTAAGAAGCCCGAGACGAGAGAGAGGACAAGCTCATAAGCTTTCCCAAGAAGGCAGAAGAAGAACGGAACATGCTCGCAAGCTTTTCCAAAGAAGAAAAAACCCTCAGGTTTTGTATTCCAAAAATCTCTTCACAACACACTCTTTTTATTATCAAAACACCTTATGTTTTTAGCAGAAAAGGGGTAGCCAAACAATCCAAATTTCCTCCAACTTAACTAATCAAAACAAGGAAAAATAGAAGACCAAGGGGCTGTCCAGGAGTAGCACCCGAAGAGCCACATAGGGAACCGGAAAGTCATCCATGAGAGACAGGAATGGGCATCACAGGGAACCAAAACATGCATCCAAGGGGGAAGGAACGGACAGCCCGGGGAATCGAAACAGACTGCCAAGGGGAATTAGAACAGATAGCCACAAGGGGAACCGAAACAGGTAGCCAGGAAGGGAAAGAACTAGCCACGGGAAGGAGCCTAGGGGAGGAATCGAAGGGCCACAAAGGGGAAACTGAAGGGCCAAACATAGGGGGATGAACCCCCCCCCCCCCCCCCCCCCCCCCCCCCAATCAAATTCTCCTCTGGATGGAAATGCTCATCTCCTGATGAATTTGTTTCAAAATAATGAAGATCAGGCATTTCTGATTCCTGAATTAGAATGTCATATTTTCGTTTGATGATTTCCTTTTCTCGTTCAAATTTTGACAGGAGTTGAAGCTTCTTAGCTTCAAATCTTTTGGCACTTGAACTTAGTTGCTCTTAAATCTTGAGAAGCTCGATCTGCATCGGGCCCGAAGAAATTTCTTGTGGTGAGATCCATTGACTTTGAGGAATAGATTCTTCAAGTTCATTTGGCTTTCTTTCTTGATTGCTTTCCAGTCGATGTTTATCCATTTTGACATAAAATAAAAGAAGTCACAAAAACCTAGATATACTAATCTAAGCTCTGATACCAAATTGATGCAAGCAAGAAAATTAGGAAAACCCTAATTTTGCAAGCATACTAAAGACTTCTTAGAAAAATAAGAAAATACACAAAATAAAACACAAACATGCTTAACTTTTATAATAGAAATACGACGCTTACAAACTTAACATAGAAACATCTAAACTTGCATTCCATCGCTTGAGAAGAAAGATACAAATGACGCCGAACTTGCATAGAGAAGAAAGAGGTAAGAAGCCTGAGACGGAAGAGAAGACATGCTCTCAAGCTTTCCCAAGAAGGAAGAAGAAGAAGAAAGGAACAAGCTGGCAAGCTTTTCCAAAGAAAAAACCCTCAGGTTTTGTATTCCAAAATCTCTCCACAACACACACTTTTTATTGTCAAAACACCTTATATTTATAGGAGAAAAGGGCAGCTAAACAGCTCAAATTTCCTCCAACCTCACTAATCAAAATGAGGAAAATAGAAGGCCAAGGGGCTTTCCAGGAGCAGCATCCGAAGAGCCACACAGGGAACCGGAAAGGCAGCCACGGGAGATAGGAACGGGCTCCACAGGGAACCAGAACAGGCAGCTAAAGGAGAAGGAACGGGCAGCCCAGGGAACCGAAATAGATAGCCAAGGGGAATCGGAATAGGAGGCCACAAGGGGAACCAGAACAGGCAGCCAGGCATGGGAAACAACCAGCCACGGGAAGGAGCCAAGGGGAGGAATCGAAGAGCCACAAAGGAGAAACTGAAGGGTCACAAAGGGGAAATTGAAGGGCCAAACATAGTTGATTTTTTGGGGTATAATTGTTGACGCATATTTCTGTATCGACCCGACCCCAATCGAGCGACTAGTCTCGACTCGATCGATCGACGTCGAGACAAAATCGACTTAAATTAAACCCCGACTTAATTAATTTCAATTCAATTTAATTAAATTTAAAGCGAATCAAATCAAATCAATTTAAATCGAACCTCGTCAAGCCCAATTCAACGCTATTCGGCGTTGATCTGAGTTCAATTTCGCAAAATTGACTCGATCGAACGAAATCGGACCCATATCGACTCAAATCGATTCGGGTCGAGCCCAATTCGAAGTCATTTTCAGCCCCAATTGACTGATTTGGGCTAAATCAACTTCCCAAATCAGAAATTTGAAACCTAGGGCTGAGATATTCTTTCAAATCTCACCCAAAATTTGGGTTCAATGTAATCAAATACAATTCCCCTCGTTTCAAGAAACGAGGAAGCCTCATAGGCTCATTTGGGCGATCCCCTTGGGCTGTTCGTCTGAAGTCAGAGCAGAACAAGAGAGCGGGAGAAGCAGTGGGGAGCCTCATTCGGCTCCCCTGTTCGTTTCGTGAGCCCCGTCTCGACAGAGAGCGAGAGAGAGCGAGTGAGGAGAGGCGGAAAATCCCTCCCCGTGCGCGCTCAACCCGGCGAAACCGAGGACTCCCGCGTGCGGCTCCTTCGTGCGTTTCCACCGTGTCCCGCCGCCCCTCTTCCAGCGAGCCAGAACCCTTGCTTGTGGCTTTTCTAGTGGAAGGGAGAAGAGAAGCTTAGGGTTTTGAGATCTTTTCTCATTCCAAAGAAGCTTAAGACAGGCATTCACTTCCTTTCTCAAAGATCAACGAAGTTAGTGGCTTTTTCTTCCTTCCTCTCTCAACTCCGGTGAGTTCGTAGCAAGTTGGAAGCTGTCGGAGACTTCCAAACAGCAAAAGAAGGTTCATAAATCTCCCAAACAGCGATTTGGGGCCTTCAAAGCGCCTTGGACAGCAGCGGCGAGTTTCGGAGCGGCTTGGACAGCGACTTTGGAGCTTGAATCGAAGCTTGGAGCGACTTTGGAGCTTGGAGCGGACCTTGGACAGCAGATTGGGCAGAAATTTGGAGAGCTAGGACAAATCGGGAGAGGTATACCACTAAAACTTAGTAAAACCTAGGGTCCCCCAAGGCCAATTGTTGTGTGGTTGACGCCCCCGAACCTTAAGAACTTAGAAACTTCAATTTTCACTCTCCCAAAACCCCCCGTCGGCTGTCCTCTTCGTAAATCAATGAAAATTTGGTAATTTTCATTTGTGGATTCTCATGCGAGAACCCCAAGAGGATTTTAATGCGCATATAGGTGTTGGATTGGTGTCCAACCCTCCTCAAATGCATGATTTTGCACTCATATCGTATGACATTGCCTTCACCCACATTCAAGCCTAGGTTATGTTACTTTTCGTAGCCAAATTGAGCGTGTAGATTGCATATCCACTCAAACTTCATATTGTGAACGTGTACTTATTCAACATTAGTGTCATGACGAAATAGAAGTATGATTTAGGAATTTTGTGGAGCTTGTAGGGTTGTCATAAGTCTTGCAATATATCCAAAATATTTGTGATGACTTGTTGTAGGATCTAGTGTGAATCTCAAAGATTCACTTCAAAAAAAAAAAAAAAAAAAATCCTAGAACAAGTGTGCTTGATTAACCTAGCTTTTGGATGTGTTGCATGGCTTATGATAAAAAATTTATGGCTAGTAATCTTTATTATGCAAATCTTTCAAGAGTTTGAGAACTCATCTTTATGCCCTTAATGGATCAAATAATGACAAAAGTGATTTGATCCCTTAAAGGCTTTAAGATACATGTTTCCCTACTAAATCATGATTCAAGCCATATGTTATTTATTCCTTGCTTAAATTAGTGAATGTATTAACTTTCAAATTTTCATAAATGCTCTCATTTAATCCTAAATATTGCTAAACTTGGTTTGGAACATTTCATGGACCCCAAAGGCCCATGATCGATGCTCCATCATATCAAGAGATTATTTAAGCTCATTTTTCTTAAGCAAGATAATATGGCCAAATACAAGCTCTCAAATTTTCGAATAATATTAGGTACGATTTAGGGAAAACCACCTTCTTGTAGAGCTTTGATAATATTATAGGTTGTCTTCCAATTTCAAGTTGTAGGACCAATCATTCTACCCAAATCATGCCAAAATTGATTTTGAAATCTTTTCATTGAGTTGGAAGCTCTCTAGTAGTCTTCCCTTCCTCATGTATGGAAATTTGGAGCATCTCAAAGTGTCCCTTTTTCATTGCATGAACAAATCTTAACCTAGGATCCCAAAAAAATCTAAGTTCCACTCTCTTGCTTGTAGATACAAATTCTACAAGCACTCACCTGTCTCTCCAAATGCATGGTGATTGGAACCTTCTCAAGGCCCCAAACACATATCACTGCTTGACTTTTGGAGCACCCTCAATGCTCCAAATATTTTATCATTTGACTCCTAGCATATCTTAGGAGTTATCATCAACCTTTGTCATGCTTTGCATTATGGATTTCCCTAAAAATCCTTAATGCATCATGTTACGAGCTTTAGAAACTTGGAGCCAAAATCCAAGTTTTCTTACATCTCTTGTTTGGAACCCCAAAACCAACAAGCATCCTCTCATGTGAGATGAATTGAAGTCCCTCAAGTCTTCAAGTGTACCCACACATGAATCTTTGTAGTTTGAAACCCAACTCTAGGCTATCAACCCTTGTGTTGGAACATAAAACCAACCAATCTTTTCTTTCCCTTCGTTTGTTAAGACATAAAATTGACAAATGAATGCTCCTCTCTCTCTCTCATGTATGATAATTTGGAATCCCCAAGGATTCCAATCAAACGTCATTACATGGTGGTCAAATCTTAGAAACAAATTCTAAGTCATCTACCTCTTGCTTGTTGAGACAAGATCAACCAACAATTTTCACTTCCTTATGTGCATGTCCTTCATGCTTAGTAATTGGGGTGTCCTCTAAGTCCCAATTATTATAGTCAATGAATCAAGATTTTAGGAAACAAATCCTAAGTCTCCACTCCGTTTGCTAATAATACGAAATTAGCACACGAGCACTTCTCCTCTCATATGTGATGATTTGGAACTCTCTAAATTCCAACCTATCATTATATGAAAGTCTTGTAGCTTAGAACCAAAAATCTAAGTGTTGACGAATATTTTCGCATCAACTCGACCCCGATCGAGCCCGGCAAAATTCGACCGCGCTTGATCGACCCAATTGATCATCGTCGAGGTGAAATTAATCCAAATTGAGCCTCAATTTAATTAAATTAAATCAAATCAAAACCAATCAAACTCCGTCGAGCGTCGTCGAGCTCAATTCGACGCTTTTCGACACAATTCGGCGTCGATTCAAGGTTAATTTCGTAAAATTAACTTGATCGGACCCACTCGGACTCAAATCGACCCAAATCGGTTTGAGTCGAGTCCAATCCGGACTCAATTTCAGCCCTAATTTCTCAATTTGGGCAGAATTCGATTTTCAAATCAAAGTTTGAGATCAAGGGCTCAGATTTCTTGTGAAATTTTGCCATAAATCCCTCATTCCACGTGTGTGAGGGCTGATTGGTTCACTTGGGCGGCATTTGTTTGGCTGGACGTGCTCCTCTAAGGACACGAAAGGGGAAAGGGGAAAGGGGAAAGGGGGGAGCATTCGGCTTCCCCGGTAGGTTCCGTCCCAGACAGAGCACGGGAGAGAGGGAGAGGGGCATTTCGCCCCTTTGCGTGCGTCTCCAGGCGCGGGAGGAGGGGAGCTCGGCTCCCCTTGCTTGCGTTTTGTCCGTCCCAGGCAAGGCAGAAAGGGATGCTCTCTTTCAATCCGTCCCTCATCAGGTGAAGGGAAGTGCCCGACCAAGGCCTCTTGCATGCGACCTAGCTAAGAGGAAGGGCCGGCCAAGTCTCTTCTTCCTTGCATGCGGCTCTTCTAAAAAAAGGGATGATGGAGTTGGAGATTTGAGGGCTTTTTCTTCATTCTCAAGAAGCAAATTAAAGGTTAAGCCCTCCATTCACTTCTTTTCTGAAAAATCAGCAAAGTTTGTGGCTTCTCCCCCTTTCTCCTTCAACTCCGGTGAGTCCGTGGCAATTTGGAGGCTGTTGGAAGTTTCCAAACAGCAAAGCAAGCCTTCAAAACCTCCCAAACAGTGGTTTAGAGGCTTGACAGTGCCTTGGACAGCAAAGGGGTCTTCCACAGCGGCTTGGACAGCGACGGCGACATCCGGAAAGACTTGGACAGCAGCCACGCAGCCTCCGGAGGCTTCCAAACAGTGAAAATTGCTGTTTGGAGCATTTGGACAGCAAGCAAGCACCTCCGGCGACCTCCAATCAGCGAGGGCAGCAGTTGGAATATTCTGGACAGCAGTTTGGTGTGTCTTCTACAGCATATTTGTCATCCGGAGCAGCTTGGACCGCTGCTTGGGACGTTTGGACAGCAAGCATCCTCTCCCAGGAGCATTCAAACATCAAAACCTGCTGTTTGGAGGTTTGGACAGTAAGTAATCACTTCCGAGAGCCTTCCAAACATTGCAAACTGCTGTCCGGAGCAGTTTGGACAACAAACCTATCTTCCAGAGTGGCTTGGACAGCGACGGCGACATCCGGAAAGTCTTGGACAGCGGTCTTCTTCCTTGGGAAAGTCTTGGACAGCAGCTTGGAGCATTCAAGGAAGCTTGGACAATGCTTGGAGTTTGGATTGGAGCGCTAGGACAAACCGGGGAAGGTAAAATCCTAAAACTTAGTGAAACCTAGGGTCCCCCAAGGCCGTTGATGTGTGGATGACGTCCCCAAGCCATAGGTCACTTAGAAACTTCATTTGCTTGCTTCCCCAAAACCCATGTGCACTGCCCTCTCCGTAAAACAGCGGAAATCCGATGATTTCCGTTTGTTTGCTCTCTTGTGAGAGCCAAAGAGGCATGCCATACGCGTAGGGTGGTCGGATTTGTATCCGATAACCCGTCAAATGCATGTCAAAGCATTCATTTTGTGCCTAATGCCTTCTCCTACGAATGAACCATAGGATTTGATGATTTTTTTTTCTATCCCAAAATGAATGTTGAGACGTAGGTTTTGTTGAATTCTAGGTTGTACCTACTCAATGCTAATGTCATGGCAAAATTGACATAGGATTTAGGATTTTGCATTTGCGCAACTTGCAATTTTCTCTATGACTTGGTTAGATGCCCAAATGCATTTGATAACTTGTTGTAGAATTTTATTTGAACCCTTAAAGGTTCATTTTACAAATTCTAGAGCAAGTAGGGTTGATCAATCTTATTTTGGGTGTGTTGCAAAGCTTGTAAAAAAAATAACAAGTGGGCATTCGCTCTATTGTATCAAAATTCCCTAATTTGGAGAACCATCTACACATGCACGCATTCTAGGTTCTTTCTTAGATCGTTACCAAATTTGATCTTAAATCTCCTAGAAATCGTTGTGATAAATCTCTCCCATCCAAATCTCTAAATCATGCCCAAAAGTGGTTTAGAAACCTCTCCTAAGACCTTAGGAAATCTATCTTCCTTCCTCCAATTGAGTCCAAACACTCATGGAGAAATGGGGAATTCTCTTTTTCATGCGCATCTCCTTCCAGGTTTGATGCTTAGAACTTCCTCAAAGTTCTAAGCTCTATGTTGCATGAGTTTCAACAAGTATAAAAAGCTTGCTTCCAAGCACTCTTTTCCCTCCATGTGAAGTATTTTGGAACTCCCTAAGGCTCCGAATGTTCTATCATATGAATCTCCAAGGCTTTAGGACCAAATCCTAAGTCTAACCCTTTCTTTGTTATGATATGAAAGTAACAAGTGAACCTCTCCCATTCAAGTCTCCTAATCATGTCAAAGCTGATTTAGGAATCATTTTCAAGGCCCTAAGGTGCATCCTTCCTCCCTTCAAATGAGCCCAAAACATTTGTAAGAAGGTAGGAAGCTCTCTTTCTATGACCCAAAGGTTATAGGAAAGATCTTCTCATTCTCCTAACCTAAATTAGGAGAATGTACATCTTTCTTTGAATGTCAAATGTTCAAGGAACTTTCAAGAGTTTGCAACTCCAAAGTGCATCTCATTCTTCTCCATCCCTCCAACCCAAATTGGAGGAATGAATTTCCCCTTTCTCCTACGACTCAAAATTGTAGGAAAATATCTAATCCCCCTCATTCTCCTAACCCATGTTAGGTGAGTGAATCCCTTTTCTTTGGACACCAAACGTTCAAAGAAACTCCTCCAATTTGCAATTCATAGATTGCACCTTGGACCACCCCTTTTCCTACAAGCCTAAATTGTAGGAAACCTTTAAATCTCCATTTGCCTAGCTCCAAATTAGGCAAATGAATTCGCCTCTTTGAACACCAAATGTTCAAAGAATATTCATGGATTTGCAACCTCTAAGTTGCATGTTCCTTCCCTCATTCCTACAACCCAAAAGTTGTAGGAAATCCCTCATTCTCTTAAGCCCGAGCTAGGAGAGTGCATTTCCTTCTTTGGACAACAAACGTTCAAAGGACTTTCATTGATTTGCAATCTCTAAAATTTGCATTTCTCCATCCCTCCAACCCAAATTAGAGGAATGAGTTTCTCCTCTTTGGACACCAAACGTTCAAAGGAAATCCTCTAATTTGTAATCCCTAAGTTGTATTTTGGACAATTCCTTTCCTACAAGCCCAAATTGTAGGAAACCTCTAAATTTCTCTTCTTTAGCCTGGCTTCAAATTAGGCAAAACGAAAGTATCCCCCTTTGAACACCAAATGTTTAAGGGCACTCATGAATGTGGAACCTCTAAGTTGCACATGATTTCCTTCTTTCTACAACCCAAACGTTGTAGGAAGACTCTCTCATTCTCCTAAAAAAACATAAAATTGGGAGAATGTGCACTTCTCTTTGAACGCCAAATGTTCAAAGAATGTTTTAGAAGCTTGCAACCCAAAGTTGCATCTTCTCTTCTTCTTTCTACAACTCAAAAGTTGTATGAAAGTCTCACCCAAATCTCCTATTTGTTGAATCAAAATCAACAAGTAGTTCAATCCAAAGCCATTTATTTGTTGAACCAAATTCAACAAATAATCCCATAACAAGCAAAGGGATCAAACCTTAACTTTCTTTCATTCTCCTAACCCAAATTAGGTGAATGAGTTCCTCTCTTTGGACACCCCAAAAGTTCAAAAATCCTTGATGTGTAGACCCAAATCTACACATCATCTTCTTATGTTTGCTTTGTCCAAACTTAGCAAACTAAATACTCATCATTGAACATAAAAGTTCAATGATAATCCCTCTTGATTTGTAACCCCAAAGCTACAAATCTTTCTTACTTATTGAACCAAACTCGATAAGTGACTCAACTTTATTTGCCTAATCTAAATTAGGCAAATGAAACTCGACTCTTTGAATACAAAATTCAAGGAGACACTCTTTTGATTCGTAGCCCCAAAGCTACTAATCTCCCTCACTCCCATAGGTTCTAAAAGCCTTAGAAAATGTCATACCTTAGCCCAAAAGCTATAGGTCCTTTCTCCTCCAACTCCAAAGTTGTAGGAGATCTCTTCTCTCTTTAACTCCAAAAGTTAGAGAGAGTTCCCCTACATTTAGCCCAAAAGCTAAATGTTGGATTCCTACCTTTCTTTTCTTAGCTCCAAAAGCTAAGGAAAATTCCTCAACAAGTGGCACCAAAAGCCACATGTTGGATGCTCCTTTCTTAGACCCAAACTCTAGGAGGACTTTTAGTGTGACATACCACACAAGCCTCACACACTTAGGTGCACAGCCCCTTAGGCATGCTAGGATTAGGATTTTTCTTTGTGTGCGCATGTGATTGATGTTGTGGATTGATTGACCTTGGATTGTCTGCGTGTGGGCACTTGCCCTTAAGTGGCTAGTATAGAAATGTAAATGCTTTTCTGTGCAGGTGGCCATATCTAAAAGGGGGGCGCTCATAAATAATAATAAAATGCTTGCATGACAGGTATCGCTTAAAACCCCCCAAAGATGTGGCCAATAGGGTACAAGCAGGGGGCCTAGCACTTAGCGCTCTAAGTGTTAGGCCAATTTTGAGATGATTACATGCTTATTATATAAACTGCCTCCTAACTCTGTTTTGCAGATTTTAGTCTTTTTTTTATCATGTATTTGATAGAAATAGGATGTAAAACTTGTGGGGTTTGGATCAAAAAGCAAGGAAGATCAAGGGAGGAAGTACCTTTTTGGAGATAAAACTTGAAGATCCCCACAAGTAGAGTCTGTAATTAATTTAACTGGGTTGTATAATGGCAGACAACTCAGCTGCCAAATTTGATTGTAATAAATTGGACTTATCTACATTTCCTGCATTTTATTTATAAATAAAAACATGTGTTGAAGTGTTTACTAGGTGCGCAATAGAAATGCATGTCTTTCCTAGGTTTCTTCTCTTGTTTTTGTGGGCGTGGCTTGGACTTTTGATACGGTAGGCTCTTAGGACAAAACTAAATTTTCTACCCATTTAAAATGTAAGCAAACTAAAATGAAATTAGGCTTCATGATTTTCTAACAAAAAGAAACTTGCATGGCTCCCTTCAAGGAGCTAAGTTTTCTAAAAAAAAAAAATTAAAATTAAAACAATCATGCATGGCCAAAAATATGTTGCATATAGAAAACCCTCACTTAAGGATTAGATAATAAAAGTCTTTTTCTTTGTGAGTCAGCATTTGCATACCACACATACTTAGGCATCTTGGCCTCAAAGCCAAGCTATAAGCCCTACCTTCTAAATAAAAATAACCCTACCACTCTACATTTGCATTGAGACTAAACAACATGGTTTTAAAAGCGATTAGGGGGAGTTTAGCTGGTAGTCCCTTCCAGGCGGGACAATAAATCCAGAGGTCGGGCGGGCTATGCCTCTTGTGAGGAGTAGTTTGTAAGCCCCTTTGCACTCGTTAGATCTAGGTTCGAGGCACTACCTATCGGTAGTCCTCACCTTAGTCTTAGGGTCAGAAGCACGGGTTGATTCCAAATCACCCTATAAGCCCTCATCTTTCGGGCAATTCCTCCAACAAGTGTTGTTGGGATGTAAGCCCCAATCTTCTAATAAACTATCAACTTAAACCAAAATTAGGTTGCTAAATTGTAAAGCCCAACATAGGATAGTTTGGGCACCTCTGAGTTTCATCTCAGAATCAAGTGCCCCTACTTCACCTCCTTCGGCTTTCATTCCCAGAATCTAATCCTTAGTTGATCTCTTCAACTCCTCCTTGAAATTCCTAAGGGCCAAAACCTTTAAGCAAGACTTTCATGGATTTTAAAACAACAAAAATCAAACTTTAGCCAACATTTAAATGATTTCAAAAGCAAGAAAACCACTAGTTTAATCAAAAGTTTTCCCAAATCAAACTTGGGATGTAATTAACCATAGGGGCTTGCCCCTATGGGATGTCTGTACCCCAGAAATAAATAAACCCCACTCAACCAAACATTGAGTGGGGGAATCTCTGTTAAATAATTGTAAATTTTATTATTGAGCCCATAAGAAAATGGTATTTTTACCCTCCGGGGTAATATATCGTATTCTTATGCCGTGCCCGATTATAAAATATGCAATCCGTTTGAGGACACAAAAATTCTCCAACACTAAGCTACCTCTTTCTTTCAGTTGAGACACAAAGATCAATGAAAGAATTCCCTTCTTAGGCTTAGGATCCTAAATCTAGCCTATCTCATTTGCCTAATCTACACGGGTAGATAACCCTCTTAATTTGTATTTCAAAAACTACAAATTACATCTTTTATGCAATGATGTTTGGAGCACCCCAAGCTTCAAACATGTCCTTGTATAAATTCTTTCTAACTTGGGATCAACTTCCAAGTTCTCCCACCTTATCTGTTGGAGCATAACACCAACACACATTCCTCTATGAATGATGACTTGAAGCCTCCAAAGGTCCCAACCTGTATCATTACATGGCTCTAAGTCTTAGAAACAAATCTTAAGTCACCCACATTTTGTTCGTTGAGACAAAATCAACAAACAATTTTCCTCCCTCCATTTATAATAGTTTGAAGCTTCTCTTAAACTTCTATTTACTATTACATGAAGTTATCGAACTTAGAACCTAACTCTAAGTTCTTTCTCTCAAATTGTTTGAACCTAAGTTTAACAATTGAACATCCCGCCTAGGCTTAGGATCTAAAACCTAGTCATTCAACATGCAATTCAAATGTTGCTTGTTGCTTCTTTCTTCTACAACTTGAGAGTTGTAGAAAGCCCTCTCATCCTCCTAAGCCCAAATCTAGGAGAATAGTCATCCCCCCTTTGAACACCAAAAGTTCAAGGGCACTCATAAATGTGGAATCAATTAGTTGCACATTATTTCCCCCTTTCCACAACCCAAAAGTTATAGGAAAACCCTATCATCCTCCTAAAACTCAAAATTAGGAGAATGTACCCATCTCTTTTGGAACACCACATGTTCAAAGGACTTTTATGATTTGCAACTTCTAAGTTGCATTTCCCTCTCCCTTTCCTACAAGCTAAGATTGTAGGAGAGCATTTAAACCTTTCTTCATGCTCTCAAACCCAAGTTGGGAGGATGAATCCCCCTTTGAGCACCAAGTGTTCAAGGACATTCATAAATTGCAACCTCTAAGTTGCACATTCCATTCTTCTACCAAACAAAATGTGTAGGGATCTCTCCATCTTAGCCTAAATTAAGTGAATGTGAGTCTCTTTCTTTGAACACCAAATGTTCAAGGAAAACCTTCTACTTTGTAACTTTCAAGTTGCATTTCTCCCTCTTCTCTCTACAAACCAAATTTGTAGAAGAATTTCCTTTCTTTTTACATCTTAAAAGTTGTATGAAAATCTCATTCATTCAACCCACGTTGAGTGAATTAGACCCTTAAAAATCATCTATTTGTTGAAACAAAACCAACAAGTAGTATAATCCAAAATCATTTACTTGTTGAACCAAACTCAACAAATAATTCTATGTTAAGCAAAGGAGTCAAACTTCTAGCTTGTTCCCAACTCTTCTCCCAACTCCAAAGTTGAAGGAGATTTCCCTTCTTTTTAGCTCCAAAAGCTAGAGAGAGATCTCCAACATTTAGCTCAAAAGCTAATTGCTAGATTCCTCCTCTCTTCTTAGCCCCAAAAGCTAAGGAGAATTCTTCCAACACTTAGCCCAAAAGCTATGTGTTGGATTCTCTTTCTTCCCATTCTTTTGCCTCAAAGCTAAAAGAATTCACTTTTTTCCTAGCTCCAAAAGTTAGGAAGAGGATCCCTCCAACATTAAGCTCAAAAGTCATATGTTGGACGCTTTTTCCTTAGACCCAAACTCTAGGAGAATCCTTAGTGTGACATACCACACAAGCCTCACACACTTAGGTGCACAACCCCTTAGGCATACTAGGATTAGGATTTTTCTTTGTGTACGCATGTGATTGATGTTGTGGAGTGATTGACTTTTGGATTGTCTGCGTTGTGGGCACTTGCCTCTTAAGTGGTTAGTATAGAAAGATATACACGCTTTTTTGTGCAGGTGGCCATGTCCAAAAGGGGGTAAATTAAATCATGATTATCATAATATTGTTTGCTTGTAGGCGCTGCTTAAAACCCCCCAAGAGACATGGCCAATAGGATAGAAGCAGTTGCCTAGCACTTAGCACTCTAAGTGCTAAGCCAATTTTGGGATGATTATATGCTTATTATATAAACTGCCTCCTAACTCTGTTTTGCAGATTTGAGTCCTTTTTTATTTCATATCATGTATTTGATTAGATATAGGATGTAAAACTTGTGGGGCTTGATTAAAAAGGAGGGAGGATCGAAGGAGAATGTACCCTTTTGGAGATGAAGCTCAAAGACCTCTCTGAAGGTTGAAGCTTGAAGACCCCCACAAGTAGAGTCTGTAAATTTAACTGGGTTGTATAATGACAGGCAACTCAGCTGCCAAACATGTTTGTAAAAACTGGGACATTATTTACATTTCTGTCTTAATTTATATATAAGCATGTGTTGAAGTGTTTACTGTGTGCGCATTAGAAAAACATGTATTTCTCCTAGATTTCTTACTTTGCCTTTGCTTGGAAGTGGCTTGGACTATTTGATGCGGTAGGCTCTTAGGATAAAAAGTAATTTTTCTACACCTTTAAAATATAAGCAACCTAAAAGTGAAATTAGGCTCCATGGTTTTTTCTAATAAAAGAAAAGTGCATGGCTCCCTTCAAGGAGCCGAATTTTCAAAAACTTAAAATAATCATGCATAGCCCAAGTGTGTTGCATGTAGAAAAGCCTCCACATAAGGATTGGATAACAAAATATTTTTTTTTGTGAGTCAGCATTTGCATACCAAACATAATTAGGCATCTAATCCTCAAAGCTAAGTTATAAGTCCCACCTTCTAAATAAAAAACAACCTTCCCACTCTACATTTGCATTGAGACCGGATGACATGGTTTTAAAAGCTATTAGGAGGGTTAGCTAGTAGTCCATTCAAGGCGGGACAATAAATTCAGAGGTCGGACAGGATATACCTCTTGTGAGGTGTAGTTTGTAAGCCCCTTTGCACTCGTTAGATTTAGGTTCGAGGCACTACTTATCGGTAGTCCTCACCTTAGTCTTAGGGTCCGATGCATGAGTTGATTTCAAATCACCCTATAAGCCCTCATCTTTCGGGCAATTCCTACAACATATGTTGAAGGAATGTAAGTCCTAACATTCTAAAAAAAATGTCAACTAAAATAAAAATTAGAGTTCAAAAATGTAAAGCCCAATATAGGATAGTTTGGACACCTCTGAGTTTTCCCTCAGAATCAAGTGCTCCTACTTCACTTCCTTTGGCTTTCATTCCCAAAAATCTGATTCCTAGTTGATCACCTCTTCCTTGAAATTCTTAAAGGGCCAAAACCTTTAAACAAGACTTTCATGGATTTTAAAATAAAAATCAAACTTTAGCCAATGCTTAAGTGACTTTCAAAACAAGAAAACCACTAGTTTAATCAAAAGTTTTCCCAAATAAAAACTTGGGATGTAATTAGTCATAGGAGCTTGCCCCTATGGGACGTCTGTACCCCAGAAATAAATAAATCCCACTTGACCAAACATTGAGTGGGGGATTCTCTGTTAATAATTGTAAATTTTATTATTGAGTCTATAAAGAAATGATAATTTTACCCTTCGGGATAATATGTCATGTTCTTATGCCGTACTCGACGATAAAATATGCAATCCGTTTGAGGATACAAAAATTCTCCAACAATAATTTAATTAAGAAAATTTATATTTTGAACTGAAAATTTTGGGTATTACATTTATGACCATTCTTCTGTCACATAAATAATGTTTGGGAAACAAGCCTTATTCCTATGGCTTGTGGTGGATCGGGCTGAAAATTGTGGATTACAGATGACCAATCAAGTTTTATGGTTGTTCTTTAACTATATGGGCAACTGTTAGAATGCAGACCATGTCAACTCCACTCCTGAATCCTAACGCATGTAGGATTTGGGCATAGAAAATTGTTATCATCATGTTGACACTTGGACAATAACGAGTTATGGTCCTATTAGCTTCATTTTTGCTCGTAAAGGATTAGACCAAAAATACGATTCTTATTTGTTTGGAGTTAGCATAAGTTTTTTATCATTTTGGTAACTTTTGGCAGAGCATTCTCATTGTTGGATAAAGAAAGTAGGACTTGTAAGCCACGAAACAAGTGTGATAAAACATTTTTTAGATTTTTTTTTGTATTTTTTTAATATATACTAGTTTTTTTTTTTTTGGATTTTACTATCATCTTTTTTTATGTTTTCTTTTTTTTTTCTTTATTCCTTTTTTAATTCCTAAGTTCATAAATTGTACAGCGGCACTTCTTGATGCAAGCGACACAATTGAGATGCTTGAGCCTGTGAATATATTTGTATGATTTTTAAGGTTGTTTGGATGATTTTCATAGTGATGTAATTTCAGTCCAATTTTCTTCAAAGAGTGTATGCAACATACTGGAGCTGCTTTGCTTTCAATTTTTCGATATTTCATTGGCACTAACATGTTTATTGAAATGTAAATGATATTTTGTATTTCGCAAGCTTTTTGGAGCTTGCATGCATTTTTTTGGTGTGGTTTAATTTAAATTGAATTTTCGCTTAAGAAGTATGCCTTGCATTTTAAAATCTCAATTTCTTTAACTCATATGCTGCTTGATGATTGCGTACATCTTATTGTATTTTAATCATTTGAACCCGTTTCTATGCAAATGGGTTAATTTTTCATTAATTTGTAAGTTGACTTGTGAATGTTTTGCATTTTATAGTTTTTATGAGTATTTGAAATAAGATTTTCTTGTTCATGGTTTGTTCAAATTGTTGCATAGGTATGTCCCACGGGAGAAGAAACCATGGCTATAAACAGGGCTGCATTGCATGCCACTTTTATGTCGATTTGGGTTTATAGGTTCAGGAGGTAGCAAGGGTTCATTTCATGCTTGTAGGTGAATCATTGGAATCAATGCAAATATTGTTTGATTCTCTTTTCTTCTTCTTTTCCGTGACTTGTCACTCATACATATATTATTTATTTATTATTATTATGATTCCTGTTTCTATTTATTATTAATTAAGTATTATAATATTATTTTTTTTTCTTTCTCCATATATATATATATATATCATTAATATTTATTTATATTTTATGTACTTCTCTTTTTTGTATCTATCTTTTCTCTTCTTCACAACTCTAGCAAACCATGAGGGGATTGATATGGATCATTTTGGTATCTCGGATGCATCGGGACAAATATTTGATGGAATATTCAATAGATTTGGGATGTGCAGAGTCAATATTTTTTGGTGCCATTTATGTTTATGTTGTCACCGTGCATGACTAAATCAACAAGTAAATTTCATGTGTAGGTTAACAATAAAGCAATAAGCTAACTCATCTATATAGAAATTAAAATATGAGCATGGATTGTCTTACTTGCAGGAATTGTATTAATTGTCTTAGCACAATGCTTTTCACTATTAAAGCACAAAGAACTAACTTTTAGTATTTATAATAATGCTCTTGGCACCAAGTTTATCCCTATTATAACAGAAAGAACTAGTTTGTATTCTTTTTAAATTCACTATCAATTTAGTTCTCATAGTTAATGGTATTGCCTTTGATTTATGTGGTATTAATTGTTAACAAACAGGCCCACAGGGTAAGGCTTGCTGTTTTCATTCGTGCTTCGATCACACCCTTTGACATTGTGATGACTTATCACATCAGAGAGGTGCTGTATAAATTGTGTGCTCATTGTGTTTCTTTAATGGTAGACAAGGCTATCTTTACATGTACTTGTATATCAAGTCATGAAGTGGCAAGTTTTCTTTTAACATCCTATCAAGTACTATCACATATTAATAAAACGTCCAATACAATTAAAAAAAACTTAAAATTGCAATATTTTGTGTTGCTTGGGCTTGCTAGAACAGGCAGGAGATGGTTTTATTTGTTCCTGTCTGTAGAGGACATTGGCTACAGATACCTCATGCTGGTCATAAGCTTGTAGTGAGTTAGAAACCATTCCCATGTGTGGTTGCTGAAGAAAATTCATAAGATCAAGCCTAAATAATTATGTAACCTTTCGAATTGTTTAAATTTATTATTATTATTTTTGTCCCTTGGAGACGTAATGGTGCATTTGAGGTGGCAGGCCATGTCTGAAAGCACCTGGTCCATGCGAGCAGCATGCGTAAAAGTCATGCTTGGAAAAAGCTAAAGCTGGGCCCACACTTGTGTGATCATTTTGTCCTGGATACAATGCAATGGTTGCTTGTTAGATCCCAACGGCACTAAAAGTTTCCAATGATTTTATGCATTTGTTATTTCAGTCAAAGATTGCTTGCATTTTCATGCTGCATTGTGGCTTGCATTGATAAATACTCATCTCATGGTGTATTAGAAGAGCTATTATTATAGTGTCATAGCAAGAGCATTTTTGGACTGACTGCGTTACAAAATGGAAAAGAAGAGGCATCCTTATGAATAGAGATTGCTTATAATTAAGTGTGACAGTGAGCACTGAGCAGTTCTTCCTGTGGGTGTTTTTTTTTTTTTTTTGTTTTGTTTGTTTGTTTGTTTATTTTCTAAAGCAACATGTGCTTGGCTTTTATGCAGGCAGTTACCTTGCAATGACTGGTAAAAGAATTTCATCTCCTGCTGAAGCATTATATGTTGGCCTTGGAACTCATTACGTGCCATCTGGAAACTTGGCATCTCTTAGAGAGGCACTTCACTCATACAATTTGTAATGCTTCTGCCCAAATCACTTTGCTTTGAATTTGGAAGTATTATTTTATATCGTTGGTGCTTCTCATGAGCAACTCCTTTATAGCCTGTAGTAATTTCACCGGGTTACCTTTGTCTAGAAAGTCTAGCAATTGTTTTATGGTCTCTTGATAGGTTATACTAATTTATTGACAGGACTATCTGTTGCTCTTCATGTTTATAAACTAATCAATAATGAATTAGCAGATCATAGTTTGCCAGTCTTTTGGTTCGTTGCTTATGATTATACTATCCAAGCAATCATATTGAGTTGCAAGCTATAATACCTAAAATTTTCACCTATGTAAGCATACCTTTTTTTTATTTAGAGCATTTTAACATCTACAAGTGCACATAAATTACAAGCCTATAAATATGAATTAAGTGGTTTAACAAATCAAAACAGTAGGAAAATTAATGTCTTTAATAAGCCCTAGTCTATTATAGAAGATTGTTAATTAAACGTACTGTAACAATTTCCACTACAACTGTCCACTTATTGCACTTAAAAAGCATTGCAGCGGCTGATCTTTAATCCCACGGCTGATATTGGAGAATGGGTTAGTGGATTTGTTAATAATATATATATATATATATATATATATATATATATATATATATATATATATATATATATATATATATATATATATATATATATATATATAAGCACTATAGCATTTCTCTTTAATCCTTCCAACATCCCGATCCTCTGGAGCTTGAAGCTGCTTTCCGTGAGAAGACCACTAAGCTGGGAGACCTAGGAAGGGCTTTGGGCTGCTGCTTGCTGGGGAAAAATCAGGAAATCAGTAAGGTAAGATATAATACCCAAAATATTCAAGTAAAAACAAATATAAATTTTCTTTAAATGTTAATTGAAGCATATGTTACGTATGAAATCAATTGTGTATGCATCACTAGTATAAGAAATAACTGTTATATTTGTCAAAGTTTTTTTTTTTATTTCCACTAGGGCCTCTTCATTGCACTAACCAAGCCATGCGTTGGTTGGATTAGATCCTACAGCTGAGAATTTTGGAAAGCATGTAGTGGGAAAAACACTAGATATTATAATATAAAGTAATCTGAATAAAAGGCATTAATCCTATAGTGGGCTAGAATTTTCCTAAGTTATGCAGTATTAGTATTCTTCTTCCATTTTTCATCAGATGACTTAGGGTGCAAAGGATCTGCATGCCGTGGAATGCTATGGGAAGAGTTCCATAAATATTTTTCAGCAAATTAAGGTAAGGTAATTTAGGCAAATGTTTTAGTTAGTGGTTGAAAATTTTATTTAACTGAAATCAGGTGCAGTTTGTTATTTATCTAAGTAAGGCTATTGCTTTTAGTTGATACAAATTCAAGAAACAATAGGGGAAGTATTGTTGTTTGTTGATGGTATTTGGAAACAAGTTTAAGGCTGAAGTGGTAGCAGAAAACATTAAAGAAGAGGACTTATAAGGAAAGGAAAATTATTTTATTGAATGAGAAAAAATGCAATTGAGATTATATACAAGAGAAAAGGAAGACAAAATATAGGAGAACAAATTCCTAACAAGATGAGATACCCAAACAAGATGGTAAGAATTAGTAAATATTTTATTATTGCACTTTATCTTTATTATGCTTATGACCACATATATTTCAGTTTATTTTAGTTTATTTTGTATGAATAAGGATGAATATGTATAAAATTATTTATGCATAGAGTAATCTTTATCAATGTTAATGATTTCGTGAACATAAAAGAAGAAATATTCATAAACTAATGAATGAGCAAAAAGAGCAGCTAAAGTGCAACTAAAGCGCAACTAAAGTGCAACTAAAGAGCAGCTTAAGTGCAACTCAGTTAAAGTGCAACTAAGTTAAAGCGCAGCTTAAGTGCAACTAAGTTAAAGCGCAGCTTAAGTGCAACTAAAGCGCATCTAAAGTGCAACTCAGCTAAAATGCAACTAAAACGCAGCTAAAGTACGGTTAAAGAGCAATAAAAGGGCAACCAAAGGGTAGTTAAATAGCAGTAAAAGGGTAACTAAAGGGTAGCAAAAGGGCAGCTAAAGTGCAGCTATGTCATCAAAAGTATCTGCCATTAGAGCTAAAAACGATGACCATCGTTTAAAATTTCGCAATGAGAGGCGCGCCTCAGCGCAATTTTGCCCATTTAAGCCTCAATGCCCACATAATGAGTTCAGAATTTGAGATGTACGCCTCAAGTTTACTGAGGCCTTAAGGTGCGCCTCGCCTTATGGTTGAGAGGCATCCACTTCTAAAAATAATAAAAAAAAAGCTAGGTGCATGCTCAGTACCCGCTCGATACTGCTTGGTATCGAGCATGTACATGCTCGGTACCGTTAGGTACATGCTTGGTACCGCTAGGTACATGCTCGGTATCGAGCAGGTACATGCTCGGTACAAGCTCGTTACTGTTAGGTACCCGGTCGGTACAGCTCAGTACATGTTTGGTACCGCTAGGTACCGCTTAATATCTTTCCATTCAAATAACTTACGAACAGGTTGAACCTCGCCAAGGGGCACTTGTCACGACCCAACCCGACCGGGACAGATCCCATCGCGTTGAGTCTCGACGGATAACCCCAGAATCTAGTTCTGTTATTTGTTTTCAGATTTTTCTTCTAATACACAATGAAATACAGAACCATAAAGCTTCTACAAACATCCAAATATACAGAAAACTCATCCATAATTTTCTTTCTTCTCATTCTTCAAAATAATCATATTCATTACAGAGCATGACTATAAACATAAAGTACATAACAAAACAATAAACCAGCCATGACTGTACAAAAATCAAAAGTACAAAAATACCTATAACTTCAGATCAAATAAACGGTTAGTCCAAAACTTCCTTCCCTTTTCGAAAACCTGAAAACCATGAAGATAACCACAGTGAGCTAACAGATCAGCAAGATCACACTAGCCGATCTAAATTCCCAGATTCTCTCATTCTAAAATAATTCACAAAAGCTTTAAAAATAGTTTATTTTAAATCAAATAATCACTGAACTGAAATCTCAAGACATAATACATAATAAACCATTTTTTAATTTATGTTTTCATACAAAATTCAGAGAATCAAACAAAATTCAGATATTCTCATAAAAATCATATAATCATATAGAATTTAGAATATCGTACATAAATCGAATAATCAGATGGAATCAAATAACAAATATAGAAGAACTGAACCGAATTCATATAACAGAATTGTTCAAATCACATTTCAGATCATATTTCAAATCAGATTTCAAATCACATATCCCTGACCCAGACATAATCTCAAAGGATTTTGTCCTCTTATGCCTCCCTTCCCTGACACAAACAGAATCTTAAAAGATTCTGGCCCCTTATGCCTCCCTTTGTGCTTACAGTACCAACATATATCAGATATATAGAATTATCAGATCAGAATTCATTTTCATATTCCCAGACCCAAATAGAATCTTAAAGGATTCTGGCCCCTTATGCCTCCCTTCCGTTACACAGACAGAATATCAAAGGATTCTGCCCCTTATAACTCCCTTCTAACATCATTCAAATCAAATCATATCAAACATCAACTCAACAGCTTCAGAGAAATCAGTCATATATCAAAATATTGTCAAAATGTATAACGACATACAACAGAAATCTAATGGATCAAAATTAACAGTTTCAGAAAATTTTCAAAATTACGAGATATCGTATAAAACAACATTTTAAAGCTCTTATTGTACTGAAACACCATTTTTCAACATCCCAATAATTTTCTATTCGATAAAAACCCCACAGATTTCAAAAATAACTGGTGAAAAATTTTCAAAAAATATTCAAAACAGGCAAAATCATAATCTCTACAACATACCAGAAGTTACACGGTAAAAGTTTTATCGGTGCAAAGTTATACCCGTTTTTCTCTTACGGAAACAAAACTTTAATCGAAATAGTCATCAAAACTTACATTTCTGAAAATTGAGACAGGCATAATATGTCTTATCTCGAGTCGATCAACTTTTCCAAATGCGTTGTTGAATGAAAACGGACCGAAGATGCCCAAAATTCAGCTTTTCTTCCTCGTTCCTTCCCTTTCTCTCTCTCTCCTCTTTCTCTCTCTTGAAAACAAATCCAACCGTACTTAAAAAGATATTTATGATCATCCAGACAAAAATTTACATTCGTCCCGTGACGATCGGCTCTGTCATGTCCTTAGACCATGTCCTTAGACCATGTTCGTACGGACGATATTTGATTTTATTCCAGGACGATGGGATCTGTCAAAACAATTTGTTTAGTTCGTACAGACGAACTGACGTTTTGTATAGACAAACATGCACCTTGTTCAGTTCGTACAGATAATTTGTATAGACTAACTGCATCATATTCAATTCGTACAGACGGTTTGTACAGACTAACTGCAATTTTTTTTCCAAATATAACTTGAAAATTTAAGGGTTTCACAATCTACCCACCTTAAAAAAATTATCGTCTTCGACATTCCCAAAGAAAAACTGAGTTAAAACAGACCTGGATATAACTGCATCATATCAGATTCCTTCTTCCAAGTAGTTTCTCTGGCTGTTCTGAAGTTCCGCTGAACCTTAACCATAGGAATCTGTTTACTTCTTAACCTTCTCACATCATAAGCCAAAATTCTTTCAAGTTCTTTGTACTGTAAATTTGTCTGAACCTTAACATCATCAGCTGACAATCTCTTTCTAGAGTCCGATATCTATTTTCTCAAAGAAGATACGTGAAACACATTGTGTACGTCAGACATCTGATCAGATAATAACAACCTATAAGCATAATTATCAATCCTTTCAATGATCTTAAAAGGTCTGGCATACCTTGGACTGAGATTGCTCACTTTTCCTTTCCAAACCTGCTAACACCTTTCATCGGATTGACTTTGACATATGTAAACTCACCAGCCTTAAATTCAACCAATCTGTGCTTCTGATTGAAATATTTCTGCTGTCTATCTTGCGCATATTTTAACATTTCTTTAATCAGATTGATTTTTATCACAGTATCATCCACGAAACCTGAACCCATCACTTGTCTATCTCCTATCTCAGTCAAAGTCAAGAGAGTTATACACTTTCTGTCATATAGAGATTCGTAAGGTGCCATACCAATGCTTGACTGATAATTGTTATTATATGCAAATTCAATCAATGGGATATGATATTCTCAACTGCCCCCAAAATCCAAAACTCATAATCTCAAAAGATCTTCAAATACCCTTAATAGTCCTCTCAGACTGTCTATTAGTCTGCAGATGAAAAGCCGTACTGAAATACAATTTCTTACCCAATCCTTGTTGAATTCCTCTTCAAAGTCTGGAGGTAAACTGGCCATCCCGATCTGATATGATTACTTTTGGCACACCATGTAATATGACAATTTCTTTAACATAAATTTGTACTAACTTGTCCACTGGGTCTGTCTGTCTAATCGGAAGAAAATGTGCAGATTTTGTCAGTCGATCCACAATAACCCAAATAACATCATGCCCTTGCCTTGATTTGGGGAAATCTATGGCAAAATTCATTGTTACCTCTTTCCATTTCCACTTAGAATAGGTAACGATTGCAAAAGACCTTCCGGTCGCTGATGCTCTGCCTTCACTAGCTGATAGGCTTCACATTTCGAAACAGATTCTGCTATGTCCTTTTTCAATCCATGCCACCAAAATGAACTTTTTATATCTCCGTATATCTTACTACTTCCTGGATGAATGATATAACCTGAGTAATGAGCCTTATGCAAAATCTCTTTTCTCAGATCTCTAAACATAGGAACTCAAAGCCTATTCTTATAGAAAATGATATCAGAGTCAGAAATTCGTAGTTCAGATCTCTTACCAAAATTGATCTGATCAATTAACTTTGAATATTCTACATCTAACTTTTGAGCTTCATGAATCTTTTCTTCTAAAGAGGGTTGAATAATCAATTGAGTCAGTACACCAGAATCTCAATCAGTATAGGAGATCACTACTAATCATAATCTTTCCATATCTCGTATCAGATACTCATCGGAGGTGAGCTATACACATGACAATCCAGAAGATTTCCTACTCAAATGATCTGCCACCACATTAGCCTAACCAGACTGATATTGAATAGTTAGATCATAGTCCTTAATCAACTCAAGCCATCTCCTTTGCCTCCAATTCAGATCCTTCTGAGTAAATATATATTTCAAATTCTGATGATCCATGAAGATCTCACACTTGACGCCTTACAAGTAATGATGCCAAATCTTCAAGACAAATACAATCGCAGCCAATTCTAAATCATGAGTCGGATAATTTCTTTCATGTGGTTTCAACTGTATTGAGGCATAAGCTATTACCTGATCATGCTGCATTAAAATACATTCCAAATCTTTCAGTGAAGAATCATTAAATACTTGAAATCCTTCTGTACTAGAGGAAAGTGTCAAAACTGGAGCAACAGTCAAATAATCCTTCAATCTCTAAAAACTAGCCTCACACTCTGGTGTCCAAATAAAGGCTACTGACTTCTGAGCTAGTCTCGTCAGAGGTGCAGAAATTTGAGAAAATGCCTTCACAAACTTTCTATAATATCCGGTCATACCCAAAAAACTATGTATCTCAAACACCATAGTAGAACTTGCGAATAGACGAAAGAGATTAGAAGACTAGTCGAAGTATAGTTCGCAAGCTATAGAGAGGAGAGGAAGAAGAAGGACATAGCTCGCAAGCTATTCTAAAGAAAACCCGCAGTTTTATCTTCCAAAAATCATCATCACTACTCTTTTTAAGTCTCAAAACATCTCTTATATATAGGTACAAAAGGGGAGCCAAACAGCCATTATAACCACTATTTAATTCAATTAAAAGGAGCAAATGAAAGGACAAAAATTCAGTCCAGATTTCTGTCCAGAAACAGTCCAGAAATCTATCCCAAATCTGCACAGAAAACTAGGAGGCAATCACCACATCAAACGGCACAGCAAAACAAAGAAGGAAGCCCACAGTAAATCCAGCTAATCAGAGAAGGGAATTCATTAAAACCAAGCAGAAAACCCACAGAACCAAGCAGAGAACCCACTGAACCAAGCAGCCAGCGGCAGAAACCAAGGGACAAGGCACGGGAAAATAGCCAGCCACGGGATACCAAGGCATGGGAAAACAACCAGCCACGGGAAACCAAGGGACAAGGCACGGGAAAACAGCCAGCACAAGAAAACGAATAGACAAAGGGAAGGAGAAGAGGCAAGGCACGGGAAACCAAAAGCCAAGAGGAAATTGAGAGGAAATATGGGGAAGAGAAAGGGCCAACTCCAAATAATAATGAGCTACATTTTTTGTTCAATAAATGAACTAAAAACAGCTCATAATGAGCTAACTTTTAGCTCAAAATATTAATGAGCTAGCAAGCCCAATGGAAGTCAAAATCCAAAATTTAGGATTTGGTTTGACCCCCCTTGCCTACATCAAACTCCCCTACTTAAAAAACTCATCTCGCGATGAGTCGTCTTTTGATTTGATCTAAGGAGACAGTGAGAGTGCATCTAACTCTTGAATCTTAGTCTCAAATTTCTTCAATATTTCTTCTTTTTCATTCTCGAATTGGTCTTGAAGATATTTCTTCCTTTTCTCGTATTTCTCATCACATAAGAACATGTGATATTGAAGGTTATACAACTCGTTTTGAAGCGGATCTATTGAATCACCTTCTGTTGGAATCCATTTGTCCATCGGAAGAGGGACTTCAAGATCTTCTGACTTGTATTTTTCTTTGACTGAATCAATCTTTTTGTCTTTTCCATCTTTTATAAAAACTCAAAAAGAAACTTAGACTAAAAAAAAAGGAAGACTAAGCCTAAAGAAACCTAGACTCTTATGACACACACAACAATTGTTATGATTCACCAAGACTTGATAAACCGGGATAAAAACTTGTTCTGGTACCAAATTGATGTAATCAAAAATTTGGGAAGGGCCCCATATTTTTTATTACAAAAACAAAAGCTTACTAGGATAAAGAAAATTACACAAAATGAACAATATAAGAAATAATACAGCTTTTTATAATAAAAGACTCTTACAACTCTTGAGACTTACAAACTTGACACAAATAGAAATTAAAGACACCTAAAGGAGCTTTGCCATTCATTACTTTGAGAAGAATGATAGATGTGGAAGGGAACTTGTGGAGAGACGAAAGAGATTAGAAGACTAGTCGAAGTATAGCTTGCAAGGTATAGAGAGGAGAGGAAGGAGAAGAACATAGCTCGCAAGCTATTCCAAAGCAAGCCCGCATGTTTTATCTTCCAGAAATCATCATCACTACTCTTTTTAAGTCTCAAAAGATCTCCTATATATAGGTACAAAAGGGGAGCCAAACAGCCATTATAACCACTATTTAATTTAATTAAAAGGTGCAAATGAAAGGACAAAAATTCAGTCCAGATTTCTGTCCAAAAACAGTCCAGAAATTTGTCCCAAATATGCATAGAAAATTAGGAGGCAGTCACCACATCAGTCCCCAAACGACATAGCAAAATAGAGAAGGAAGCCCACGGTAAATCCAGCCAATTAGAGAAGGGAATTCATGGGAACCAAGCAGCCAAGCACGGAACCAAGCAGCCAGCGGCAGAAACCAAGGGACAAGACACGGGAAAATAGCCAGCCACGGGAAACCAAAGCATGGGAAAACAGCCAGCCACTGGAAACCAAGGGACAAGGCATGAGAAATCAGCCAGTTAGCCATGGGAACCAAAGGGCCAAGCACGGGAAAACCAGCAGCCATCCACTGGAACTAAAGGGCTAAGCACGGGAAAACCAGCAGCCATCCATGGGAACCAAAGGGACAAAATCCATGATAATGAGCTTCCACTAAACTTACATAAATGAGCTAAACTTTTACTTCAATAAATGAACAAAAACCAGCTCATAATGAGCCAAATTTCAGTTCAAAATATTAATGAGCTAGCAATCCCAAGGGAAGTCAAAACCAAAATTTAGGATTTGATTTGACCCCCCTGCCTACATCAGACTCCCCTATTTGAAAAACTCATCTCCCGATGAGTTGTCTTTGGATTTGATTCGAGGAGACGGTGGGAGTGCATCTAACTCTTGAATCTTTGCCTCGAATTTCTTCAAGATTTCTTCTTTCTCTTTCTCGAATTATTCTTGAAGATATTCTTCCTTTTCTCGTATTTCTCATCACATAAGAACATGTGATATTGAAGTTTATACAACTCGTTTTGAAGCGGATCTGTTGAACTTCCTTCCGTTGGAACCCATCTATCCAATGGAATTTGGACTTCTTGATCTTCTGGCTTGCTTCCTCCATTGTCTAAATCAATCTTTTTGTCTTTTTCCATTTTTCTAAAAAAAAGACTCAACAAGAAACTTAGACTCAAAGAAAGAAAGACTCAACCTAAAGAAACTTACACTCATATGACACACACGACAATTGATATGACTCACTAAGACTCACTCGACAATCGGGATAAGAACTTGCTATGATATCAAATTTGATGCACGCAAAAGTAAGCAAAAAAATTAGGAGGCCCCTAAGTTTTTTGCTAGAAAAATATGACCTTACTAGGATAAAGAAATTACAAGAAATAGACAAAATACAACTTTACTATTATAAAAGGACTTACAAATGACACATACTAATGACTCATACAAACTTTGACATAAAATCCTAAACTTGCATTCCTTGAGACGAAAGATACTGATGGTGTCGATCTTGCGGAGAGAAGAAGGGATAAGAGGCCGAGACGAAACAGGAGAAGCTCGCAAGCTTTTCTAACTCTCAAACTATCTCGAAGTCCCCTTATAAATCTATAACACTTTTCAGCAGAAGTACTGACCAACTGAGGAGGATTTCTTGCCAAAGCAGTAAACTCTGTCTCGTACTGTATAACTGTTTTGCTTCCTTGAACAAATATCAGAAAAGTCTCCTGCATTTGCTATCTTGCAGAAGGGGGTTCAAACCATACTCTAAAGACTTCAGAAAACTTTTCCTAAGAAATCATAGAGTTCAGTTTACCTTGAAATTTCCCCTTATGCTGGTATATCTACCAGCACTCTGCTTCACCATCCAACAGGAAAATTGCTAATGGTACATTTCTATCAGAAGGACATTACATACCATCAAATGTCTTTTCTAACCTCTTCAACCAATTCTCTGCTGCTCTGAGCTCAACTGCGCCCTCAAACCTCGGAGGCTTTAATTTCATAAATATTTGTAAATGTCTACCTTTTCAGATCTAACAGCAGAACTTTCTGCGTCTCGCTCATCATTTGAGCTATCATTGTAGCAAACTGCGAAACTGTATATGAGCCAACTGCCGGAGCAGAACTATTCACAGGAGCTGCCTGACTAGCACTCTGTCCATCAGTCATATTCGAGTTTGACGGATCCATAATCACATAGAATTCACAACTATGCACATAAAACTAAAATAATAAAAACCCAGACATATTGAAACTACCCCACCAGAGTTACATTTTAATTCCTATAGCTCTGTCTGATGATCGAAATTCCAAAATTATAGCTCTGATACCACGAATTGTCACCACCCAAACCGACCGGGACAGATCCCATTACGTCGAGTCGCGACGGATAACCTCAGGATCTAGTTCTGTAATTTGTTTTCATATTTTTCTTCTAATACATAATGAATACAAAATCATAAAGCTTCTACAAACATCCAAATATGCATAAAACTCATCCATAATTTTCTTTTTTCTCATTCTTCAAAATAATCATATTCGTTACAGTGCATGTCTATAAACATAAAGTACAGAATAAAACGTTAAACCAGCCATAACTGTACAAAAATCAAAAGTACAAAAATACCTATAACTTAAGATCATATCCTGAACGGCTAGTCCAAAACTTCATTCCCTTTCCTAGAACCTGAAAATCATGAAGATAACCATAGTGAGCTAACAGCTCAGCAAGATCACATTAGCTGATCTAAATTCCCAGATTCTCTCATTCCAAAATAATTCACAGAAGTTTTAAAAATAGTTCATTTTAAATCAAATAATCACTGAACTGAAATTTCAAGACATAATACATAACAAACCATTCTTTAATTTAGATATTCATATAGAATTCAGAGAATCAAACAAAATTTAAATATTCTCACAAAAATCATATAATCAGACAGAATTCATAATATCGTATTGAAATTGAATAATCAAATAGAATCAAATAACATATATAGAAGAATTGAATCGGATTCATATAACAGAATTGTTCAAATCACATTTCAGATCACATTTTAAATCAGATTTCAAATCACATATCCCTGACCCAGACATAATCTCAAAGGATTCTGGCCTTTATGCCTCCCTTCCCTGACACAGACAGAATATCAAAGGATTCTAGCTCCTTATGCCTCCCTTTATGCTTATAGCATCAGAATATATCAAATATACAGAATTATCAAATTATAATTCATTTTCATATTCGCAGACACAGACAAAATCTCAAAATGATTCTGGTCCCTTATGCCTCCCTTCTTTGACACAGACAGAATCTCAAAGGATTCTGGCCCCTTATAACTCCCTTTTGACATCATTTAAATCAAATCATATCAAACATCAAATCATATTAGATTCAAAGAAATAAGAGATATATCAAAATGTCGTCATAATGTATAACGGCAGACAACAGAAAAATCAAACGGATCAAAATTCACAATTTCAAAAAATTTCCAAAATATCAGAGATCGTATAAAACAACATTTCAAAGATTTTATTGTACTGAAGGAACATTTTTCAACATCCCAATATTTTTCTATTGATAAAAACCTCAGATTTAAAAATTCCTGGAGAAAATTTTTTAGAAAATATTCAAAACGTGCAAAATCATAATCTCTACAGCATACCAAAAGTTACGCGTTAAAAGTTTTACCGGTGTAAAGTTATACCTGCTTTTTTCTAACGGAAATAAAACTTTAATCAGAGTACTCGTCAAAACTCACATTTTTTAAAATTGAGACAGGCTATGTCTTACCTCGAGTCGGTCAACTTTCCCAACTTCGTCGTCGAACTAAAATGGACCAAAGACGCCCAAAATCTGGCTTTTCTTCCTCTTTCCTTCTCTTTCTCTCTCCTCTTTCTCTCTCTTTAAAATAAATCCAATTGTGCTTAAAAAGATATTTATAATCGTCCAGACAAAAATTTACATTCGTGTCGGGACGATCGGCTCTGTCATGTCCTCTGACCACGTTCGTACGGATGATATTTGATTTTCGTCCCGTGACGATGGGCTCTATCAAAAAAAATTGTTCAGTTCGTATAGACAAACTGACGGTTCGTACGATTCGTACAGACGAATATGCACCTTGTTCAGTTCGTACATACTAACTGTACCATATACAGTTCGTACAGACTAACTGCACACAAATATTTTTTTTCCAAACATAACTTGAAAATTTAAGGGTTTCATAGCAGCGGAGGAAGGGGAGAGAACAATTCATCATAATGATGGTATTCAAATGAAGACCCCCTTATTGATGACAGTGCTGATGACTTATGAGTTCTTATGTGATATATCATTGCTATTTATTTTTGGAATTATATGTTAATGAAAAGAATAATGTGATTTGAGAAAGATGTAGTTTGAGTTGAATTATATTTCATGTTGTCTTATTATTGGGATATTTTGATTTCACTTCATATCTTGTGCATTTTTATGTTTTATATATTATTTATTTATTAGTATATACCAATTTTATCATTTTATTTTTACGCAATTTTTTAATTTTGAGACTTACGCCTCAAAACGCCTTGAGGGTTACACCTTGCCTCACGAACGAAAAACACTTTAATACCCGATTACGCAATTTTAAACATTGACGATGGCTATATGAAAAGTGAAATAAGTTATATTTCACGGATAGGCCTGCATAAGTAAAGGCGAAAGACCCGACGCGATAAGCCTACACTCTCAATTCTAGAAGTTGAGAAATTTGATTTAACCCTAAATGAGAGAATTACTTTCATTCTAAAAGTTGAAAAGTTGGACCCAACCTTGTATTAAAAAAAAGAAATGGTGCAAAAGCTTATATTCATTATATGACTTATTTAAACATGTTGAACAGTTTTGACAATATAACATTATTGCTAAGCACTTTTAGGCTAAATATGTGTTTTAATTATGTTAGTATTTTTAAGCATTTCTAAATTATTTATTATTATTTTTTTTATAATTTGCTTATGTATTTAATTGAGTCTAGCTCATTAACAATAGTTGTACTACATTAAAGGGGAAGGAGCCCTTGGGACAATAAAAGAGGTGACCGTTCTTTTGGTGTAAATACGTTTTGGGTGTGCAAAGAAATCTAAAACGGGATCTGAATGCTAGATGTACAGACTTTTGGGTATGTGAGTAAATTTTAAAAGTTTTAGTAGAGCTATGTATTTACTTCAATTATATTTGATGTTCATTAAGAGACATTAGATGCTTTCCATTATTAATTATAAGATTTAATAGGTTGACAAGTTAGGAGAGTCTAAATAGATTTCTTTTACTCACCCTATTTTTAGAGTAGTGATTCGGAATGGGTGTTAGTAAGAAGGAATCGGTTTAAATTTTCCTTCTTTGTTATACTCCAGATTGACCATTCGGAAAGGGAAAGAAAATGATTGATTATGTTCTTTGCTTCAAATGTTGTTGTTTGTTGGGCTATTTGCTGGAAATAACAGTTGAAATCAGAAATATGCACAAGAATCAATAAGGAAATTCAATTGCTGATTGCTGAATTCCGAAAGCTAAATTTAGGTTGCAGAAAATAGGTGTTGTTGCTGAAATCAATAAGGAAAATGGAGGAAAAGTTAAATGAAGGTAAGGGTATTGTTGTTTGCTGAAATTAGGTAATAGTTACTGCTGTGATTCGTTGAAATAAAGGGGTTCAAATTGGTTTGCTGAATTCATTAGAGAAAGAGAAGTAAGAAAAGCTGTTGTGTTGAATGAGGAAGTTTAGTGAAGTTAACGTATTCCAAATTTTATTTGATTTCATTTAAAGCTTATTATTAAATTAAAAGGGAATTTATGCATGAAAAGAATCTAAAGGTTGTTTACAAAAGGAAAAGATGGTATGGTCTAGGAGAACCAATTCCTAATGATGTGAGATACCCAGATGATGCATAGAAAATAATAAAAATTTTATACATTTTCAAATGCATATCTTTTATGTTTATGATAGCATTATTTCAATTCATTCCACTTTATTCATATATTTGAATAGTTGTGAATAACTTAGTAGTACTTACATTAGTACTGTATGATTATGAAAATGAACATGAAAATGAAAGAGAGTAGAAAATTAAACAAGTCATATGTTATGTTATGATTGCATTTATTTCTTTTAATTCCAGTTTTGTTGATTCTTTTAAGTTTAATGATTATATGAGCATTGTATGATTGTGAGGAATGAATGATCATGGAAAAGTGAAGTAAGTCATAAATGAGGATAAATCCGCACAAGTAATGGTGAAAGACTTGATGAGGTAAGCTTATACTCTAAATTTTAAAAGCTGGGACTTTGGACCCAAACTTGAATGAGAGGGCAGCTCTAATTCTAAAAGTTGTGGATCTAAATCTAACCTTGAATTGGGAAGTTAAAAGGGTGTAAAAGCTTATAGATATCATATGACTTGTGTAAAAGTGTTGAATAGTTAACAAGATAGAAAGTAATGTTATGCATTTCTTACTACTATTATAGAATTCACATGTGTTGTACATAATTGTCAAAATGTTATTATTATTTCTTATACATTGCTTTGCTTATTTCATTGAGCTCTAGCTTATTAGTAGTTGTTGTACTGCAAGAAAGATGAATGAGCTAGTGGTGCACTAGGTGTGAAGGTTGACTGAAGTTTTTGTGTACAAACACTTTTGGGTATGGAATGTGATTTGAAAGTTTAGTAAGCTCTGTACTTTATTCTGTGTTTCAGAATTATAATTTTAAGGTTTGAAAACTTGATATGTTGAGATAGTTAGGATAGGTTATTTCCTACTCACCTTTTTTGATAGAAGTATTTCAGGAGGGGTGTTGGTAAGAGATAGGTCTGTTTAGATTCTCCTTCTATGTTACACTCCATGTTGATTGTAGGGGGGTCAAAAATGGGGTGTGACACAAGCTATGTTGCACTAATATGGACATGACACGACACAAACACATGACATGTCAATTATTAAAAATACAGGACACTGGTACGACACGGACACGACATTATAATTTATTAATCATGCATTAAAATTAAGAAACAAATTAAAGCTTACTTTTGAAGATGACAAAAAAATAATAAAGCGTTATCATAATTAGTTTTGTAGCTTATAATTTCAAAATAAAAGTAAACATATAATGTCTTGTATAACATCAAAACATAGACATAAATTATCTAGTACAAGATAAAGTTTCAACTAACAGTTAAAGGAATGATATGATTAGCTTCATCATGGATTTGTCTTTGGCATTCAATATCATCTTCAATAAATATCATTATTTCCAATTATGGCTCATCAAGTGAAAGATTTGCAATCTCCAATGTTCACATGTCATTAAGGGACTTAAATTCATCTCCAGCAATATCCAACATCTTGTTATCACCTTCCATATAAATTAAATTTTTTCTTGATAATAGCCGAAGATTTTTATACACAAACTAAATCTTCAGCCCGTTGTGGAGTAATTTTCTTCCTCTTTATTGATTGGATGAAGGAATATGTACTCCAATTTCTCTCACTACAATTGAGGAGGATGAAACCTGACAAAAAAGTTTTATGACGATTGTTTGAAGTAGAGATACTGAAGCTTTATAAATCAACCACCTTTGGATCCATTCTTCACCTATCACGCAAGGACTCTTGGTCATCAATGTCTTATAAATAACCAAATTATTTAGCAAGCTCTATATTGACCATTCTTCTCTCCTTATTTGGGAAATAATGTTTCAAGCATATCTTCCTTATATTTAAAATTTTTAAATCTTTTTGTGGAGGAACTCATTGAGAATTCTCTTGAAGCCATTATTTACTTGAATATCTTCAAAGAATAATAAAATGAAATAAATTTAGACTAATTATTTACTAAATTGAGAATTTATTATAAAAGATATATTAAAATTTATATTGAATTTAGTGAGTAAAGTAATGTAGTGGTGTGTTATTTTTACTCATCCTATCTTCTAGAATAGCATAGACAACACTCTAGAAACTTAAGTCTTCATCATGTGACTTATTTTCATGTCTATATATTATTTATTTCACATTGCCTAACATAGAATCTCATATCTCATAAATGAGATATAATCATTACTTATCTATATCAACCGCTCTTAATATCTTATAATTTGGATCAGTAAAATTTAAAATAACTCAATATTAACCCACCATAAATCATCTAATATCTTCTCTTTTACATACCTTATTTTTCCAATATCATTCGCTCAATAACTTGATCATTTTTTCACATATCAGCATAGAATGAAGGATAATTTTTATTTGTTTGAATCTTTTCAATATGCTATGACTAAGGCAAATGAGTTTTAGTTACTGCAATCATCCTTAAATTTGAGAAATCATTAAACATAGAGTCTCATAGAGTGATTCATTTTGAAATTTTTTATTAAAACTGCATTTCATGTAGTAATTGTGATCCAATGGCATTCATTGTAAGTGATTTCATTTATCTCTGTACTATTAGCTATACAAATATTTTTATAGCAAGATTGAGAGAATACACAATATATGATGTAAAAAAATTTGATGATTCCATAAGTAGGCTTGCTATTCTACAAATTGGTGCATTGTCATGAATGAACTAAATGATATTTGAAAACCCAATCATCATAATTACTTCTATAATAAAGTTAGAAATGAAGAATTTATCTTTATACAACTTTCACAGTTGACAACTTTAATGAACATATGATAGTTCTCAGTTACAGCCTTAAAGTTGTTAAGTGATCTTTTTTGTGAATTGATTTACCCATCACAAACCAAACTAACTACTTTCTCTTTCCATACTGCTTCAGTTTGTTCAAACAACTTCTCAATGTTTGTCCTCTTCCTTTGCAATAACTTTGTTCTAATGTTATTGTATCTTGATGTGACATAACCTATAAAATTGTTATTACAAGTAGAAGTAAATGCATTCCTTGCAAGATTGAAAAGAAGATTAGCTAAATAAAATATATTTATTATTTTTCCATCTAGTTTCTCTCTCATTTGCAAATTTAATATTTTCTCCAAAGAACTATCTATGATAGATTTTCAAAATTTTTTGCTCATATCCCTTCATCCTAAATTGTCCTTTATTTATGGTAATATCATCAGTTTGAACTGAATAAGATGACAAAGGATATATAAGATGACAAAGGATATAAAGCATGGATACGCGGAAGTGGAATCTCTTTAGAAAGAGCTCTTCTAATTCCTTGCTCAGCTTCACTGACTTTTTTTCGTGACAAATTTAATTTTGGGCAAATTTTAATATCATGATCGACAATCCTCTACAAATGGCCTTTAACTCTATATTATGATCGTTTATAGGTATCATTATAGTAATTGAATTTGAATACAACATTATCACCCCCATCAAAAGTTTTTTTTTTAATTTTGTAACTTAATTCCATAAAGGTTTGTTATCTTCAATGACTCGCTCTAATGAACTATCACCAGTTCCAATTTCACCCCACTAGAGCTCTTTGTCCTGAGAAAGAATCGAAGGATCCATACAAATTGTAGGCTCAAATGATAGACCTCCAAATGCAATGCTGAATCTAAATAATCAATAGCTTCAGAGAAGGGCAAAACTAAATTTTTAACAACAATAATATAAGAAAATATTATGAATTACAAGAAGATTTCAGAAATCCTTTAAAAATTCAGAGAATGATAATTACTAAGCATGCAATATTTATTAATGATTAAGTGATCAAATTTAAGCAGCTCCAAAGATAACAAAGCAACACAAATCTGTTATCTCATATTAATTTAAACAAATTTAAAACTACATTTATGAGAAATTGTATGGTTCTAAAGAAGTTCTACTTTCTTTAGAGTTGAACATGTAAATATTTGATGCTAAAATTATTAAAATTGTTAAAGTCATGGGAAGGTTGAAGATAAAATTATTAAAAAGGGGTTGGTGGATATACTACTTGAAATTTTTAAAAATGTAAGCATGAATGTTTCCCTAATTATCATGCCCTCATAAAACATCAAATTTATATTCGTTATTTCTATTTTTAATTTTGAGCATTTTGATATATATGATTAATAGCCAAAAAAAGATATTACTAAAACTTAATTAATTAAAGTTCTGTAGCAAATTATAATTAAAAGGTTAATTAATCAATTAATACTGTAGCTCAACAGTAAATTCCACTAAAATAGGCTTGTAAAGGGGCTAATTAGAGAGTATTGCAATCATCGGTTGGGAAAGTTGGTAAGGGTTAGTGGAATTTCTGTAGTGGAGCATTAATAATGTCGTAATATTAAGTTACCTAAAGCACTTTAGCATTTCTCCCATTCATTTCCCCTAGCCGCTATTGTTCTTTAGAGTTCGAGTGGTTGACCGGGAGTAGAGAAGCAGGGAGACCGAAGGGCTGCTGCTGGGTAAATCTCAAGAATCAGTAAGGAAATAGAAAGGAAAGAGAGGCTGTTTGCTGAATTCAACTATGGATATTTGCTGAATTCAGGAAGGGAATTTTGAAACGAAATTCAGGAAGGGATAAGAGAAAAGAAAGGAAAGGATGTAGGAGGTTTAGGAGAGGAAGGAAAGTTGAGTTGAATGTCACATTTATTTGAGGTAAAATTTTAGGATATTATTTTCAGAGCAGATCTTAATAAAATAATTGTATAAATGTTGCAATGTATGCCTTACAATATATTGTTTAGATTGTATATAAGAGAAAAATAGGCCATGATATTTCAGGTGAACAACTTTACCCTACTACCATAGAGAAAAAGGTGAGCTAGCAATTTGTAGTTGTGGGCTCCGAAAATTCGGCCCCGGCCTCCCTTCGCTTTTTTTTTTTTTTTTTTTTATTCGGCGGGGGGAGTTTTAACGGATAAGTTTCGGGGTAAATTTTGGAAGGCAGATGGGTTTGTAGAGGGAAGGAGGTTGGAGGTCGATCGTGGCTTGGAGGCAACGTCGCAGGATTTACGGGATTTGATCGCAAATGGCGCCGAATCGACGTGATTTCGGCAGGATTCGCGGATCTGTCGGGTAAGAGGTTTGTACACTGGCTCTCTTCCCTCTTGCCTTTTTCGTTCTTTGGATAACACATTGAGGTCAAAAGTAGTATAGGAAAAAATAATATTTTTATATAACTATGATAATATGTTTGTTTAATTGTGGTTACAATTATATTTATGTTAAGCATGTTAATGGTTTACTGACATATTTTTTTTTCTATTTTTGTTATATGAGTTTATTAGATATACAAATATTTACTGTTGTTGTGGGCTAGAATATACGCAGAGATAGAGTTAGAAATTTTCTTCTCAGCGTTGTACGGATATCCAACACACAAACAAAAGAAAAAAAGAACATAATTTTTATGTGGAAAGCCTGAAAAAAGAAAAGACCATAAGGCCACACCTGGTTGAAATGATTCCACTAGTGTTTGATTGGAGTATAAGTGACTGACTTATCCCTGAAATTGAGGACAATCAGATTACAATAATCAACCGTTGGGTTGAAATCCAATTACAAACGGAGAACAAAAATACGATGATGTTTGGTGGTCGGGCGACGTCCAGCTTCAAATGACGGTCTGGCTGAGCTTTCGCGTCAATCGACGGTCAGGCAGAAGTTCGGTGTCAATCGGTGGTCGGGCAAAAGTCCGGTGTCAGTCAGCGGCCGAGCGGAGATCCGACGACAATCAGTGGCCGAGCAGAAATCCGGTGATAGTCGAGGAGCCTGGTGACATGAGAGTCCTCTTCCTTCTCTTTCTTGCTTGGCCCCCCTTCCATGAGAAATGAGGGGTTTGGATGGCTGATATTGAGTCACTTGATCATGGACCATTTATTGGGCTTTTTAATATTTTAATTTTATGAAATTCGACAATCTTGGGCTTGTCGGATTTATCTCGTCGAGCCGCTCGAATTGAGTATAAGCATGTCATGTTTGGTAATCCAAATTATGGCTTGAACCTTAAAATGTGCTTCAGGTCTTTGATTTGAATCTATTTGAGCTCGAATTGTGTCGAATTTGCTATCGTTGGATTCATATTTTTGAGACGTTCAGTTTGACTATATGTTTGTTGAAATCGGAGATCAGCTGGCCCCAAATTTAATTTTTGAAGTTTTCAACTTAATTTTGCCTTGAGATTCGTGTCCGATCAAGATAATTTTCTAATGATATATCGTTACCTCCTATTTTTGAACTTTGTAACTCTAGAAGTCCAAAAATACGTATCACAACATTTTAAATTGATCAAATCGCAAAAACATTTTAAAAATTTCTGTTCCAAAATATTTAAATTTGGTCAAACTTGATTATAGAAGTTCTGTTGAGCTCCGAGAATGCCAAAATTGGATTCAAAACATCGAAAAAGAGTTTCGGGAACCCCAAAACTGTTGGATTTTGTTTGTCCGGCAGAAAATTCCGGCCCTAACGTGTGTTAGCTGCCGAACCGGTAGGCTTGACGGCGGGCCACTGGCCGCCGCCCCCAGAGCCGCATGCGGAGATAAAACAAGCCTGTTGGGGCGTGCAGTATGGTGTTGCCGGTTGTTACCAGCTACTTCGAAATTTTTTTTCTTTATGTGCACCATAGCCTTTTGTTTTTATAAATTCGAAAATTATCATTTGGGGGTAAAAAATATTTTGAAAAATTATAAAAAAATATAAAAATTTTAAAAAAGCTTTTAGAAGCCTTCTTTCCTCTCATTTTCAAAATATTTCTCTCTTTTTTGAAATATTTCCGCCCTTTTTGAAATATTTCCCCACACCCTTTTTTATCCTTAAAATATCCCCCTAAGGCAGGCGAAAAAATGGACCTCTTATCTTTTTCTCTTCTCTTTCTAACTTTCTTACAATTGAGACATTACCCTATTTTTGTTAGGTGGCATCCTTACTCAAATTCAGTGCCCTTCTCTTATGTAGAAGTTTGAATTTTTGGCCTTCCCATTTCTTTCTCTCTTATTTTTGTTCTTACTCTAGAGGCTTTCCATTATTTTAGGTAGGTGGCATCTTCTACTCAAATTTAGTATCCCTCTTTAGTGTAGAAGTTCAAATGGGTGATCACACCACCAAAATCCCTCCAGCCAAATGAGATTGCCTTATTGTCCAATCTGAGGGTCTCAAGAAGACTCAAAAAGTGGCCAAAGATGATGATGTTGTGTCCACCTAACAGGCGACTCCTTGATCACTTTTAGGAAGAAGTTTCACTTCCCTAATGATCTTATGATGAAAGTGCCTGAAAAATTCGATCGTGCATATTCTCCTTCTTTAAGATTTTTTACAGTGTATGAATTCAGTTTGCGAGCTAGGCTACGATTTCCACCTCCCCTGGAGTTGATTGACATTTCAGCGATATGTGGAGTGAGTTTGTTCCACCTTTCTTATAGAGACATGTCGATCATAATGAGATTAATCGTATTTTTTAGAGATCGTGGTGCTGTATTCTCTCTAGAGTGCCTTTCTCGGATTGGTCATCTTGTGATATGCAGGGTTGTATATCTTTCAAATCTAAGTGATTGGATATTCGCACTCAAGACCGGTCAAAGAGCTGGGTTAGTGGATTCATTTTTGTTTAGAATGACTGGAATCTGCTAGAGAAATGGGGATAACTGAAGTAATTACCCATCCACTATCATAATGGAGCAGAAGATCTACTAAAGATACTCAACCTTCATGATGTTGATGCCCTTCACTACGAGGTACACTATTTGAGTAGATACGTAGATGAAGAGTATTTGTTCAAGGTGGGACTATCGACTCAGGCAGGGAGATAACATGCACATATGCTAAAGAAGTCAATCATAGTCCTAAAGGTTGTTGTGCAAAATTCAAAGGTTCTTCCTAAATAATCAGGGAATGAGGTTGATCCACATGCATCCAAGAAGAAAAGGGTGGAGGAGATTTTAACAGTTACTAGCAGAGGTCACAATGTCTCTCCATCAAAGTCACTCATTTAAGAATATGTTTTGAAACATCAATGTGTTGGATGTCGACGAGCTAAATAATTGGTGAGTCCCCAATTTTTTTTCTTTTCATATTTTTATAAGGATATGTCCCTTACATTTTTTTTATTATTTCAGATGTTTCAATGCATGAATCTTAAAATTGAATTGACCAAGACCTTAAATTATTGAAATATGAGTTTGTGATGGTCAAGTATCTTCAAGGAGAGTATACTTTATATGTTATTGAAATTTTGTAGTATTTTTCTACTATTCGTTATATCACTTTATATGTTTTAGTGATTATTATATGTATTTGGTGTTGATGTTTTCATATGATGGATATGATATATTTAGTAATATATCAAGAAGTTGTTGATGCTCTTTTCTTTTCTTTCTCATATGCTTATTCAATTTGGAAGATGAGAAATATTTTAGTGGGCTCTTTTGCTTTGAGCGAATGTGATAAATTCTTCTTGGATGTTTGACGTATCAGAGGTTACTAGTCAAATCATTTTCTTGATGACATTAATCTGTATGAAAGAGGCCAAATCAACTCCCATTGGGACTGATCATTCAGTGATTTGAGATTCAAGACATCCTTTTAGGATGTTTGACCTATTCGAAATTATTAGTGAAAGCATTTACTTGATGACATTAACTTATGTGAAAGAGGTTGGATCAAATCCTCCGTGGATTGATCATCCAATGATTGAGATATAATGTAAATTTTGTATTTCTCTAATCATGAATAAAGAAGTTAGATTCTTTCTTAATTTCTTTTTATTTTTTATCCTTTTATATGAAGAGACAATATCAAAACGGAATGAATATCACATTAGTATACTATGTATGTCAATACAACAGTTCCCTAGTATAATTTAGGGATATAAGAGTTATGCAATACTTAACACAGAAGGGATAGATACGGGGGCTACATAACAACTTAGGAGTAAAATATAACACAAGACAAACAATACTATCAACACTTATTGATAATACTTGCGATTGTTTCCAACATTCCAAGTACAAAGGGGCATCTTACCATTAGCATCTTCAGTTTGAAGATGCTAGGTTTGATTATAGTTGCCACCCAATAAGGACCTTGCCATAAGGGAGAGAGTTTTTTGTGCTGAGGGCCCCCTTTCCAGCTGTTGACCTCCACGTCAGATAAAGGAAATAAAAAAAAGGCTTGAAATCATTCCTCTGCATCGCCCCATGCCCATATCCTGCGCCAAATCCCGCAGATATCCCGCCTCCTGCTACAGCACCATTCCCTGCAGACGGCGCTGAACGATCTTCTCACGCGTGCCTGATCTCTCCACGATTTTCCCTCTATGATTCTCTTTAAAAACTGACTGAATGGAGGCTTACAGGGATGCTACCTTCGACTCCACACACATGAAAGCTCTTCTCTGTTCGCTGAAATCTCTCTCCCGTCGCTGCTTTTGATCTCCCGACCTCCTGCTCTCTCCTGACCGACCCCCATAGCCGAACAAGATTTGAGCTCCTATGCATCTCCACCTCTTCCATTCACGATCCACTTAGCTCTAACAAACCGAACCTCCGACCAAACTTCACTGCGCTGAGCTCCTCTCACTGAAGCCAAAGCCTCTTCCTCCCGAATCGCTCTTCCGTCTCCGACCTCTCATCCAACCCGCACAGAGAGAGAGAGAGAGAGAGAGAGAGAGAGAGAGAGAGAGAGAGAGAGAGAGAGAGAGGGACCGAGAGCTCCTACCTGGCCGAACATCCCATAGCCGACAATCCCTTTAGGATCGGAAGTTACTCCATTTTGATCGGAAGCAAGCACAGGAGCTTTTGTTGTGAAGGTATTTTCTCCCTTTCACGTGCTACTTCGGCCAAATCTAATAAATCCTTTGAACAGACAAAAAAGGTATAAGGGTTAGTATTAGGTTTAATTAGTGTTAATGTTGATTGATTATAATTAATCTTAATTATGATTATTTTTAATAAATTATATTTATTGTAATTAATTATAATTAATTCTTATTCAATAATTATAATTAATTTTAATTAATTATAATTATTCTTAATCAAAATTAGTTTTAATTAATAATTTTTTAAATTATTTTTAATTTTTATTAATTAGTTATCATTTATTAAAGTTAATTAATATGAGTTAGTTATAATTTATTAAATTTAATAATAACTAATTATTTTTAATTAATTTTAGTAAATATAATTCATTATTTTTAATTACTTATAATTAATTATGAATAAATATAATTAATTAAAGATAATTATAATTAATTATAATTAATTAATATTTGAAAAGAAAATGCAAGTGCCTCCCCTTCCCTCTCCTTCCTCGGCGTTCGTATCGGACCGGAAAATCGCCCCAAGAACACCTTTGGTGCGTGTGGTGGGATGGGACCCCGGTGTGACACCTACGACGAGGTAGGCGAGTGACCCCTCGATCCACGTGCCAACACCGACAACCCCGCGAAGGTATGAATTTTTCTAAACTCAAAACCCTACTTCAATGCTCGTGGTGGACGGAAAACTGCCCCAAGCACGCCTTTGGTGCGCGTGGTGTGATGGGACCCCGGTGCGGCACCTACGGTGAGGCACGGTCGCTCATAAGTACCTTTGAGCGGGAGGAAATCAAAATTGCTTTTCAAATAAAACGCTTTAAAAAAAAAACCCCATGCACGCCTTTGTTGCGCGTGATGGGAGAAATAAAAAAATCACCGCCGCGGTGTCTTACCATCACCAACTGTGCACGTCTTTGTTGACGTGGTGGATAGGCGGCCTCAAGAGTTGTATGAGTGATTGATTGTGGGCTCGAAATATTCGGCCCCGGCCTCCCCGCCGCGCAGCTTGATTGCATTTACTTAGGCGAGGGGAGTTTTAACGGATAAGTTCCGGGGTAAATTTTGGAAGGCAGATGGGTTTGTAGATAAGACACTACCCAGAGATTTTGCCCTCATTTTGTGAGGACTTTATGATCTGAGTTCTGGTTTCCTATAGGCGCAAGCCCCTATAGTTAATTACCCCTCCCGATAACGAGAGAGAACTTTCGATTAAGGCTGGTCGTCAATCAGATACGTAGAACATACGTGTTATCTGGCTATAGTAGCAACAATGAGTTTGAATTTGGAAATTGTGTTTGAATTTGAATATTTGGAAAAGGTTTGGAAAGTTTGGATGTTGGAGAATTTGGAGATTTTGATATTCAAAATAGAAATTGCACCATCTTGTACTTAAAGCGGATGGCGGGGGAATGGATGATGGACCCGATCAAGATACCATGGTTCCGTCGTCCCTGGTCTACTTAGTCAGAGGAGGTAGTCGACCCAACCTGACAGAAGGATCCTTGTCGGCAGCCATGGGTTGCTTCGTCCAAGGGGACCTGGTAGACCTGGGTTGGATGTTTGTCTAAGGGGACAAATTTGAATCCACCTTAGCTAACAGAGGGCTTTGTGCCCTATCGATCATATCCTATTGATTCATATCTCAAGGATTTGATGCCAATAAGGAGCGTATTGGCTCTGGCCATAACCGATATTTCGTGGTGCCATTTGGCGGCAAAACCACTCGGTTTAGAGGGCCCTGGGTCATCGTAACCATTTATCCTGCGGTGCCATTTGGCGGCAGACCGACGGTCAGAGGACACGTACCACGTCCTTACTGGCAGGAGATTGTTTGAGAATGGATCCTAGTGATATTTTCGATTAGGCATTTGGCTCTTTGTGAGCAGAAGTAAATTTTGATTTGTCCACCTCGGCAAACTGTTGCGGATGGTGGATGGATTTTGCTTTAAGTGATTGATGGATTTATTTCAAATTTAAATATATTAGAATTTGGGATTTGTAGAGTTTTGGGTTTTTGGGAAGAGCTTGGATTTTGAATAGACTTTTGAGAGACATTTAAAAGTATTTGTGAACCCCTCCGGTTGAGAGTAGCGTTCAACACGGCCATCATCGGGGTGACCTCGAGGTCACTTGAAAAATATTTGAATTTTGTAGAGGTTTGAGGGCATTTTTGAAATATATTGTGGACCCCTCCGGTTGAGATAAGCAATCAACACGGCCATCATCGGGGTGTTTGGGGTAATTTCCATTTGTTGATTGAACCTTGTCAACTCAGACAAGCTATTGACTGAGGATCGGGTTTCATAGGCTTCATGCCTTTTGTTTAGTGAATTATTTTGACTGTAGGCCTTGAAGGCCTAATATGAATGTATTGAAACAATTACATTGATCCCCACAATCAAGTTTGGAAGACATTTGAATATTTGGGAGTCATTTGGAAATGTTTGTGGACCCCTCCGGTTGAGATCTTCGTTTAACACGGCAATCATCGGGGTGTTTGGGGTCATTTCCATTTGTTGATTGAACCTTGTCAACCCGACCAAGCTATTGATCGAGGATCGGGTTTCTTGTAGGCTTTGTGCCTTTGTTTAGTGAATTCTTTTGATTGTAGGCCTTAAAGACCTACTATGAATGTATTGAAACAAATACATTGATCCCCACAATCATGTATTTATTTGAATGTTCGAACCCTGTCGACTTCTATTGATCCGTATAGAAGGATCGGGTTCGAACCTGAATTCACTTATCAACCCGTGCAGCATCCCTAGACGTCACGTGTGTACCAATAACACGCTCGTTGGGGCCCATGCGGGTCACAATTGTATTTACCCCTTGTGTACCTATGTTTATACAAACTAAGGTGCACTTGTGCTGGGGTACTTTGGAGTATTTGTAGTTGTGTAGATAACTATCGTTTGGATGCACTTCTCATTTGAGACTTGAGAGCTTATACACGCCTTCTGTCCGCTAATACGAATGTTGCGGATCCGGTGGCATTGCATTGTAGATTGTAGATGCCTTCTATCTGCTTGTATGAATGTTGCTGATCCGGTGGCGTTGCATTATAGATTGTAGACGCCTTCTATCTGCTTGTATCAGTGTTGCAGATCCGGTGGCGTTGCGTTTTGATATTGACTCTCCTTTCTCATTCACCGGGGGAGGACTTTCTGGATTTTGAAGTTTGTTGTTTTGTAGATAACTCTTTTTAAGATATTTAGTGTAATGGATTTGTTATTCCCGGTGTTTGTGGGCACCAGAACTATTTTATTCTCGAGTATAGCACTAAGAAGAGAGTTTGGAACACCAGGAAGTTCGGTTTTAATTTGTTTAAACATGTCCTCTCTTCTGCCAGGGGGTGTCCTTTTTCGTACATCGGGTTGCCTTTGTACCCGGTGTACTGACAGTACTTTGATCACCACTGTCGTAGGTGATTCCTTTACCTGTGCCCATAGTGGTTCGTTGTACTTACGATGTATCCACTGTTGTTATCCACAAGTGATTTGTACTCATTTGCAGGGACTCGTTGTGTCCGCTACAACCTCCTAGAAGTATTCGTAAGAAAGCCATTGTCCTTGTATCATACCCACCCTTTCACCAATCTCAGGTGGTTTGATGTCTGGATTTGTTTGTAGAGGACGGGTCTTTGACTATCTAGTAGTAGTGTTGCCTTCTCAATCAACAGGCACTTGTTTGTATTGGAGATCATATTAGCACACATGGCAGTCGTATATCAACTCTGCAACTTGTTACTGTTGTTTGCCAATATAGTTCATGTGACCTCGTAGGGATCGTCGTAGGAGATACTTATACTTGTGCCCACAGTGGTTCATTGTGCTTATGAAGTACCCGCTGTTGTTATCCACAAGATGCTTGTGTTTGCTGGCGGAAGACTGTTGTATCCACTACGACCTTCTAGATGTATTTGTAGAAGAGTAGTTGTCCCTACACCATATCCACCTTTCACCAATCTCAGGTGGTTTGATTGTACTTGTTTGACCTCATAGGGATCGTCGTAGAAGATACTTGTACTTGTGCCCACAGTGGTTTGATATGCTTATGATATGCCCACTGTTATTATCCACAAGCGGTTCGTATTTGTTTGTAGGGATCCGTTGTGTTTGCTACTAGCTCCTAGGAATGTTCGTAGGAGACCCTCATTTCTTGCATCACATCCACCTTTCACCAATCTCAGGTGGGTGACGATTGCTTTTGCTGTAGGGACCGATCTTTGATTGCTCGTATGCTTTGCAACTATCTATTGTTGCTTGCCAGCATCTACATTGACCTTGTAGGAATTGTTGTAAGAGTTTGTGCACCAAGGTCTTGTAGTTTGAGCTTCCCGTGTGCGATCCAAATTTTGATCTTTGCATGTGTTTTGATCCAAATTCAGTTTCATTCAGACTTGAATTCATCAAGTTTACAAGTCCCCACTTGATGTCGTATAGCTCGGGTTCAAATACGAGCTCAAAGCACATGTTCAAATTGATAGTTCATGTTCAAATTGTAGTTTGAGTTTGAGTTTCGAGTCTCCTGAAGCCTTTAGAGATTCAAGTCTCTTGTGACTTAGTTGAGCTCAGGTTCCTTATTGTTCTCATCAAGTTCGAGTTCATATACGTATTATTTGAATTTGATTTCAGTTTGATCTTGTTTCATTTGATTTTGACCCTTAGAAATCATTTAGAATTTGTTCAAATTTAGGTCCACAAGTTCACTATTCTTCGTATGAGTCTTCTTCTCATTTAGTTCAAGTTCTGTGCGCTTCTGTCCAAGTATAAGTCTTCTGTATTGTTGCCCAAGTGAAGTCTTTATATTGTTCAAGTCTTGTGCACTTCAGTGAAAATTTTGGCAGCACCTCAGCATATCTCCCGTTTGGGTGAAAATAGGGGAGCTGGGCCTTCCCACCAGGCAACTAGAGCGTGTATGGTAGGTGTCCTTAGACATCGCGGCCGTACAAATTTCATCCCACCACGCTACAAGAGCGTGTATGGGGCCTTCAGTAGTACCCGTACAGCAGAACACCAGTAGCTCTCCCCACCATGCTACAAGAGCGTGCATAGGGCTTCCCCACCTCGTCGTTTGCTTCGCACCGGGCTCTCTCCTACCGTGCTACAAGAGCGCGTATAGGTGGTTCTCCGGTCCGCCGCAAACATCGAGAGTGGGATTTGGAACATCATACCTTTGTGTAGCAGTCGTCGGCAGTGTCGGTGTCGAGGTCGAGGACCGTCCCCACTACGCTACAAGAGCGTGTATAGGGCTTACCCGCCTCGTCGTATGCTTCGCACCGGGCTCCCACCTACCATGCTACAAGAGCGCGTATAGGTGGTTCTCCGATCCGCTGCAAACGTCGAGAATGGGGTTTAAGTTAGAAATTTATAACTTGAAGACCGGCGGGGAGGAGTCGTCGTCGGCGACTATCGGCTCGGTCGGGTACACGACGATCGAGGCAAGGGAGACTTGTGGGAGGAGACGAGGCAAGAGAGAAGGGAGCATTTATCTTTTTTTTTTTAAATTAATTATAAATAATATTAATTAATTAAAATTAATTAATAAATCATTTTAATTAATTATTTATAACTAATTATAATTAATTAATATAATTAATTACAATTTATTAAAATTAATTAAAATTATTAGTTATAATTAATTATAACTAATTAAAATTAATTAATTTAAATAAATTATAATTAATTAATAATAATTTATAATAATTAATCTTTTAAATTATAATTAATTATAAAGTAATTTTAATTAAAATTAATTATAATTAAGTTGATTAATTATAATAATTTTAATTAAAATTAAATATGATTAATTATAATAATTAATTAAAAATAATTAATTAGAATTAATTAAAATAATTATAATAAAATATTTTTTTTTTTGCACAGTGGATTGATGGGATTTGGCCGGAGTTGCGCGTGAAGGGCAGAAAGTTACCTTCTCAGCCAGTGAACTCCTGTTGTTGCTTTGGATCAAATTGTCGTAACTTTCGTTCCAACAGGAAGGAAGGTCGTCGGAGGCAGCGAAGTCGACCAGCCACGGGAGAACCGAAGAAGCCGTGAAAGGGAGAAAGTTAATTTCACAGCGAGCGAGCTCCCTGTGCAGCTTCCAATCAAAATGCAGTAACTTCCGATCCCGTCGGGCAGAGGGCGGCGTCGGAGAGAAGGGAAGAAGCGCACGAAACATAGAAGTTTATCTTCACAGCCGACGAGCTCCGATCGTGGCTTCCGATCAAAATGCAGTAACTTCCAATCCGCCTGGGAAGACGTCGAGGGAGGAGTCAAACAGCACCGGAGAAGCTGAAGTAGCGATCGAAAGGGAGAAAGTTGTCTTCAGTGCGGGCGAGCTCCTCTGTTGTTTCCGATCAAACTGTTGTAACTTCCGAACCAAAGGGAAGGGAAAGTCGTCGAAGGAGCTTTGTCGAACAGCCACGAGGGTGCTTCCGATCCTTCTCACAGCCGGCAAGCTCCGTTCGCTGCTTCCGACCGAAATGTTGTAACTTTCGATCGACTGGAAGGGGGAGTCGTTGAGCGTAGCCGAACAGCAGGTAGGAGTCGGGGGAGAGAGTGAGAGCGAGAGACCAGAGCGGGAATGAGAGAATCTGAGAGTTAGAGCGAGAGATTGCGATATAGAGGGACATCCGGTCGTGCGAGGTCGTGGGCGACGACGTGCTGAATTCGGCGCCAGACAGGTACGTAATTATTTTATTTTTTTTTTCTTTTTGGATACAGTTACAGGTCAACATTGATATATCTACAGGTGGAATACATGGTGTAGTCGGTCCCGCCAGAGGCTGCATCTTTTCCATCATTTGCATTATCATGTTCATCATTTGCATTTGCATCAAATTTCTTGTCATTGCACTGGTATGGTTAGACACCATTTGTACATTATCAACTCTGTGTACTGCCTTCTACTGGTGCAATATTTTTAGGACCCTTAGGTATCTTGTCATGCTGTTATAATTGGCCATTAGTCCCCTCATGTGGTATTCATTTGGTTTCAAAATTTAGAACTTATATTTGCTTTGTCATGCTTCATACTTTCCTATAAGAATTCTATCTACTATATTGCTTGCAATAAAAGAATAAGTAGATATTACGTAACTTAGTGCTTTCTTTCCAATATATGATCAATTAAGAAAACATTTATCCATTCATTCTATATCTAATTTTAAGTATAAATAATTCAAATTCACATATGATTATTAATACTTTAATACTTGGCTATAAACATACCTTAGTAAAATCATTAACTTTAGCACATGTTTCCTTTTAATTTAGTCAATTACAAGTGTACATTTATAGAAATAAAAACATTTGCTTTCTAAATTGAATTTGCATTGCTTACCTCCTTGACAGGTTATCTCTTCAAATCTGACACCTCGACCCCTTCTTCGTTTATAAAGTACCTACAATTCACCTCTCTAATTCTATAATTTCCACAATTTATTATTCTAATAAATTGCATAAAATCAACTTATACTAACACATCAACTTACCTCAAAACCAGTTCCTTTTCTCCTTATATACCAAACAATTACTGCATTTGAGCGAATCTTCCTTGGGAACTTTTATTACTATTTAGAATTCTGTAAAACAATTCGAGAAAATTAAATTGCTTACCTCAATTCCTTCTTGATCTTCTTCCTTCACTGAAAATTCTCTTTTCACTCACAGCAGTCCGTACTTCCACTACTGATAAGAAATTGCCGAATTACAATGCTTAGCCGCAAGAGGATTTCCTCTTTCCCACTAATATAGCTGCTTTCACCCAATTCAAATTCAAGGGCTCTGCTTCACTATGCCGATTTCCTCCTTGTGCTATGCCGTACTCTTCCCTGCTTTTTGACGAACCATTCTCTGCACTTTGCCGATCTCTTGTTAACAGTTTAACCGATTATTCCCAAACCTTTTGTTCCCTTGCTTATGTGAAAATTCACTGGAAGAGAGGCCCCACACATAATAACTGCTCATCTATACTCTTCACAGCCAATGGATGCACATTTTAGGAACTAGGAAATATTTATTTTAATTCAACTTATTACTTAGTGTAAATGCTAAGATTTTACATAATAGTAAATAACTGTTAATCTAAAATATAATTTTCTTAAATAAAATTTTATATTTATTTACCTAAATTTTGGATATTACATTGATCTTCTCTGTTTTGAGCATGCAGCTTTGGGGACGCGCATGCAAATGTGCAGGCAATTTTAGCACAATACAAAACGGAGCCAGATTCTGATGCTCAACTGAAGTTGCTTTTACCCCATATAGCGTCATCATTTGGCATAGAAAAAACGATATCTGAAATAATAGAAGAATTAAAGAAGCTTGAAATAAATACTGATGGGCAAGGTATGGAAACCTGGTTTGTTCATTTGATATTCTTTTAAATGACCTGATGATTTTCTGCTTTCCTGGTTTCTACTAATGCTGCAATGCCAAGGTTTTATAGCCACGGATCCCTGCAGGGACTAAATCCTTTCCTTATCATCTTCCTTTCTATTTGAATTTGGCATAAAATATAATTTAATTCATTCATCTGGATATTTTTATTTGGCCTTAAATCTGAGTTAGTATAACCTATTTAATTCTTTGGTGATCTCACATCTTTGCATTTTAGAGAGATTAATCGTCATGAAGGTTTGCAAACCAAAACAAACATTAATAGAAATCTTGTCTTTTTCTTTAGAAAATTTAACCCAATTTGTTGCGATAAGGCTGATGATATTGGTATTTTGCAGCCTGTGTCTTTTAAAATGTTATGTTTTAAATGCCTTGGATTATTTTGGTAAATGTATATGCTCGTCAACATTCTGTTGATCTCTTTCAATTTTCTTTTTACTTTTTGTCAACTCTCAAATACTTGTTTCTTATCGGTCTTCCATTTCCTTCGTTGGATACAAAAAAAAAAGTATTTTGTTTTGTTGGTTAAATGTGTAATTACCAACAATTTGAAGTTGTGATTCCATGCAGCATCTAAGTAATTTTAAACTAAATTAATTGCAACATAGATATATGTCGGCTGCAACCATTTTTCTTGTAGTTCTAATGTTTATTGGCTTTGTATGCGTTGTTGCAGTTTCTGAATGGGCCCATGATGCTCTTCAAGGACTTGGTAAAGGTGCACCTTTCTCTCTCTATTTGACTAAGAAACATTTCTCCGAAGTCGCATCTGCACACAGAAATGATGAGCATCATTTATCTAAAGTAATATAGCTCAACTATTTTATTTCTTTCTATGTCAAATGCTCTTTATTAAGTTGTTATACTTGATAGTGCTGCTCCCTGTGCAGCTTCATGGTGTAATGAAGACTGAATATCGAATAGCTCTGCGGTCTTCACTTCGACATGATTTTACTGAAGGTGTAAGAGCTGTTTTGGTAGACAAAGATCAGGTACATATAAGCACTCCACCAACACCCTAACCCCACACTAAACTCTTTTATTAAATTGGTTAGCTCTTCTTTATGTTTACTTGAGTGTATATATATATATATATATATATATATATTACTCTCTCAGTCTTGTATGACATTTGTAGTCCTGCCAACTTTGGCAAAACAATGAATAATAGAAGAAATATCTTGATTATATTTTGAGATACGTTTTTATATTTCTAGGAAGTCACGGGCAATCTGCAGACAACTACAACAGTCTGAAAATTTCTTCTGGACAGCTGCTAGAATGACAGTAGCAAGGAGATTAGTGGCTGGAGGGAAGCTTGGTGGTTTGGGCTTTATGGGCAGCTGGCAATTGGAGGAGAGAAATTGGAGAGAAAAGGGAATTTGGAGTTGATTTCAATTGAATTTTATTGCAGAAAATTAACTTATTAGTACGCAATTACAACAAGAAAATAATTTGAATTATCCTTCTAATTATTGGGTCAGGTGACCGAAGCCATCTCTCTGTTCGGTCGCCAATAGAAATGCGCCATCTGTCAGTCGTTTTTTAAATTTAATATTAACGCTTTATGTCTTGTCAGAGTTAGCGACCCGACCCGATAACGCTATTCATTTGAATTCCGGAAAAGAAAGAATGGAAACGCTGCGTATTTTATTTTCGAGCGACATTTTCACTGTTACTCGAGCTCTGGTAACCGCTCTCGGATTCCTCCATTACCTTCGGTTCTGCATTTGCTTATTCCTGCCGGAGGTAGACGACGATACTGTAGAAGGCCATCAATCAGGAAGAGGTATGGTTGCGCCTAACTTGCGCTTTACTTGCGCTTTCGTTGCGTTAAAGTTATATTGCCGTTAAATTTTAGGCTTTGGTTTACTTATAATTTTACCAATGTTTGTTTAATGTAATGTACCTTTCAAATATTTATTTTCTGATTTTTCACGCTTCTTCTCTTCGTAAATGGATGAAGCAAATGATACGAAAGGTTTACGCTATCTTCTAAGTTTTAGGGTTTAGTAATAGTTGTAAAACTAGCATATATGTTCAATGTGGTTTTCAATTTTTTGGTTTTTTTTTTTTATTTTAAACTTCTTTTAAGCTAATTAATTACGAAATATAAGGTTGTGCTATGGTTGCGCTAAGGTTGCGCTAAGGTTGCGCTATGGTTGCGCTATGGTTGCGCTATTGATATAGTTCTGATTTTTCTTTTTGTTATAGATGAGGACTCCCTATCAAAGGCCAGTAACATCTAGATGTTATGTTACTTCTTTCCGGAAACATTGTGATGCTTTTGCCGAGATCATAGATGATGAAGTGGAGCAAACATTAAAGAATTTGAACATTCATCAATTTTTGAGGTTCCCCGCATTCCAGCAGTGTATACCACTTCTGTTTGAGGTTCTTAAATTCTGGAGTCCTGCTGATGAGGGCTTCATCGTCCTCGGTCATGTTTTGAAATTCACTACTGACGAGGTTGCTTTGTTGACAGGTAATATTTTGAATTTGGAATTTTTTATAGCTATATGTTTTTTGAACTTTAACAACTGAAATTTTATGACAGGTATGCCAAACAGAGGCATTGATATCAAATGGAGGATTGATCCTCTAAATGGACCTCTGTCAACTGAAATTAAAACTGAAATGTCAAAATTAGACAGATTATCTGATAATGCAACAAAAATAAAGACCTTTATTATGTTTTTGTTATCTAACATTTTCTTTCCACTAAATAGTCATAAAACCCCTAGAAGGCTCACAACTGTTGCAAATAATTTAAGTGAGTTCAGTTCCATTAATTGGGCTTCTTCCTTAAGGAACTTCATGGTTGGGGAGTTCAATACAATTTTTGAGAACTTTCAACAACAAAGACCATTGGGTTAGATTAATGGCTTTTTTCCTCTTCTACTGGTAAGTTTCCACTCCTATTGGTTTTTCTAAATGTTTAATGTTTTTAAATGTTAACATTAAAATTTTTTTTTTGGCATTGTACAGATTTGATTTTTGGAACATTTTTCTTTGAATAAACCAACCGATTCAGAAATAAGACCACGTTTTCTTAGATGGCAGGGGTATACAGAATTATACTTTACTCAAGAAAATGCAGCCAAATTATTTAAATTTTTAAAGAAAAGTGAGGTAATTTTTTCGTTTTATTGATGCAAATTATGTTATGGTTGCGCTATGGTTGCGCTATAGTCGCGCTATGGTTCCGCTATGGTTGCTCTATGGTTGCGCTATGGTTGCGCTATGGTTGCGCTATGGTTGCGCTATAGTTGCGCTATAGTTGCGCTATGGTTGTGCTATGGTTGCGCTAAGTTGCGCTATGGTTGCGCTATGGTTGCGCTATGGTTTTTAATAAATTTTTCTGTTTTAGCAGATTTTTATTTGTCTTGACAATGTTACTAATGAGGAGGCCGAAATATACGGGGCTGACATTACTGCCATACAAAACTTGGAAACCCGTTCAGGTCATGAACCACAAAAATTGCATTCACCACAAAAAATTAAGGCTTCCGCAAGAAAGAAAATTGACACCACCCCACCTCCCTCCCCACCTCCCTCTCCTCCTCTCCCTCCCCCTGATTCTCCTCGTAATGAACCACCAGAAACTGAATCTCTGCCGCCAACTCAGCCTTCTACTCGTCCACCTACCGAAAAAATTTCCACCAGTCAACCTTTTGCTGAACAGCCACCCATTAGAAGGGCAGATTTAGAGGCTGTTCAGAATAAATGTTTTGAAATTTTTGAGAAGATGTTGAATAAAATTCAAGATAATGTGGGAGCAAGATTGGATAGAGTTGAAGATATTTTGGAGAAACTGCAGGCTGATCAAGACTCCCTGAAGTATAAATTCATTGAATTTCAAATGCAGTGTGATCACAATCCAGATAAGTCGCATGTATCTACATCTGCCTCCAGCTTCCAATCCGTGAAAAACACAGCTTTGTATCCTTCAGGACAGGCACCAATACAAGATCATCCTCCACCTCCACCAATGGCCAAAGAACTTCCACAACAACCAATACCAACACCTCCACCATTGGCCGAAGAAATTCTTCCACAACCACCAATACCTCCACCTCCACCTCCACCATTGCCCGAAGAAATTCTTCCACAATCACCAATACCCCCACAACAACCAATACCTCCATCAATGCCCGAAGAACTTCCACAACAAAAGAAAAAAAGAGAAAATGATGAAAAAGAAGAGAGTTCATCAAAACCAATCATACCATACGTAAAGAAGAATAAAGAGGTTATTTCTGTAGAAAATATAATAGTTGAGACAAGACCAGCATTGAAAAATATGGATTATCTAGGGAAGCAATTTCTAACAGAGGAAAAACAACGAATGATGGATGAATGTTTCAAGAAATTTAATACAAAGTAAGTTTAGTTGCGCTATGGTTGCGCTATAGTTGCGCTAAGGTTGCGCTATGGTTGCGCTATGGTTGCGCTAAGGTTTTTTAAAAGTTGCGTTTTAACATTAAATTTTTCTTTGTTTTTGTAGGGAACACGTAATTTTTGAATCTGGAAATATCGAGATAAAAAGATCAGATATTGACATGCTGCTTACAAATGATTGGTTAGCAGATAACCATGTAGATGCTTTTGCTTTCTTTTTACTTGAGCAGAGTAGGTTAATGGCGGAGAAATTTCATCGTTAATTGTACATTTCTCCATTGTACAGGGTAAGTATAAATAATATTTTAATCCTTTTTTTCACTTTTGTTTTTCCTTATAAAACTGAATTATTGCAGGTTTACAAGTCATACAATCAGGATTATCAAATTTTTATCAATCATATTAATCCAGTTTCAATTCAAGAAAGCAGACTAGAAAGTCTAGAAAATGTATGATTCATTACCAAATCTTGAACACAAGAATATTTGTCATACAGCTGTAAGTTCAAATTCATATTTCAAGTTATATCCAGATTACTATGTTTATATACATAATATAAATTTTTATAATGTTTTATTCGTACAGATAAAGTATTTGCACGAGGACACCATAGGATGCTTTTCAAGCGATATTACGAAATGGAATGTCCAGGCGGTTCGTGGAATTCCAACACAATCAAACGACTACGATTGTGGAATGTTCGCTTGTAAATACATGGAAAAGGCCGTGCAAAGAAAAAAAATAGACTGGAATGCTCTTAAAGATTGGCAAAAGCATATGCCTAAATTTAGGGCAGAGTTAGCATATTTTCTTTTTCTACAAACAAAGAAGTAAACAATCTGTAACTTATTGTAAATATTGTCCATGATTTATAAATGTACATTTTATTATATTTTTATATACTTTTTGATGTGCATTTTATTATGTTTTTATATAGTTTTTGATTGTTGTATAAAATGTGCATATTCTGTTATATTCTATTTATAAATGAGCATTCTCTAAAATCTGTAACTTTTAAAATGTGCATATTATGTAAAGCGCAACTATAGCGCAACCATAGAGCAACCATAGCGCAACTATTGCGCAACCGTAGCGCAACTATAGCGCAACCATAGCGCAACCATAGCGCAACCATAGCGCAACTATAGCGCAACCATAGCGCAACTATAGCGCAAATATAGCGCAACTATAGCGCAACCATAGCGCAACCATAGCGCAATTAGATATCAAACAAGTTAAGTTTTTCTATTTATCATCTTCATCCTAAAAATCAATAATTGAAATCAATAAATGAATTACATAAGTCCAAATTACATAAGTCCAAATAAATAATTGATATCATCTTCATATAGATATCAAACAACTATAGCGCATGATTTATAAAAAATTTTTTATTACAACCAATAAATGAAATCAATAAGTCCAAATAAATATTATTACATTGCAAATTCATTAAATTCCAACTCCGAAGAAAGAAAATCCATCATCAACTTGGTGTATTCAGCTCCAGGTTGGCATGATGGTATGCCGGTTATATATTCCTCACTGAAACATTCAGGCATGCTTGAAAAGTTCATCTGTGTTGAAGAAGGTTGTGTTGAAGAAGGTTCCTCCAATGGATTATCCCCCACCAAAGGTTTCTTATCTGTAAGAAACTAGAGTTTTAGTATTAGGATTAGGAATTAAATAATTAACAAATTATTAAAAACTTACTTTTAGGCCTTTTCTTCTTCTCCCAATGGCTTTTCAGTCTTGCATTTGATATGCCTTTAGGTCTACGCTTTAGAGGATCTTTCAAATTTGCAGTTCCACCTTGGGAACTAGCAACATCCTTCTGATTTCTTTTCTTGCCACCAAGAATTCAGTATAATTTTTTATACATGTCTTGCAATGAGGAAAGAATAAACTCCTCTGCCTCTTCATTCCCTTGAGCTTCCGTGCTCATTTGATATGCAAACCTGCTCACCTGATTTCTGAATATGAATCCCCTACCACTTTGGAAATTATTACTTCTTTGAGAATTAAGCAAGTAACCTGAATAAAAAACTTGTCGAGCCCTTGCTGACCAACGAAGTAATAAGTACTTCTCAGGGAATTTAGCCATATCCAACTGTTTAAAAACCCTCAAACAATGAGAACACAGCAATCCCATGGTTTCATACTTCTTACAGCTGCATTGAATGTTACCTTCTGTTGCATCAAAGTGAACAACCCAAGGATGGTTTTGATTCTTTTTCTTTATGTAGTTGACTATATACTTTGAAGAATCAGTCGAGACAAAATCTATACTCATTTCTCCCACAGCCTTTATAAATTCTTCCTCAAAAATTGAATATATTCTTCTTGAGTAATATCTAGCAGTTTGTTTTAATATTGAGCTGTTCTTTATCACGGGAACAATTTCAGATTGACTGCATTTGTAATCCTCATCTTGCTCATTTCGCCGCCAATTCATCAGTACCTTTTCCAAGCCAAGAAAACAATCAGTTAATGAACTTGTTGGCTTTGAAATGCCATGACACACATTATTAGCACACTCACTACGCTGCGTTGATAAAATGCCCATGCAAAAGGAATCCTTGTTGAAAGCAGTTGACCACTTTCTCCTTATCTTATAAAGATCCTGCAACCATTCATGGTTATGAAGATTCCCTTCCTTGATCATTTCATCCCACGCTTCCTCAAACACTTCCTCAGAATCACACCACCTCATACACTTATGGAAGAGTCCTCTAACTTTATTATTGCTATTGTAGATGGAAACTTTTGATGGAACCTTTTTAAATATGTGTCATTGGCATAATCTATGACGAGTGTGAGGTAATGCAACTTCTATGGCCCTGGCCATAGCTTGGTCCTGATCAGTGAATATTGTTGTTGGATATTTATTACCCATTATTCGTACAAATACTTTAAACAACCATGTAAAATTTTCAATTGTTTCTTCTGACAAAAAAGCAACCCCAAACAAAATATTCTGCCAATGATTGTTAACACCAACAAATGGCGCACAAACAAAATTATACTTGTTCAGCCTGTAACTAGTATCAAAAATCAACACATCTCCAAAACATTCATAATCTATCATGCTTCTGCCATCAACCCAGAAAAAATTTAACAATCTATCCTGATCATCATATTGAACATCCCATGCAAACATGTGGTCCTCAACTTGTCGATCTTTAAATAATTGAATCAAAGAATTAGTGTCACCAATTTCAATCCTTGCTCTTTTCTCCTTCTGAATCAAATTGTAGGCGTCCCTTTTAGAGAATCCGACATTCTCACATCCACCAACTTCCTCTGCAAGGTAGGCATATGCATCAACGGTTCTAATCCCTGCATTTGTCATCGATTTTAGCACGGCAGCTTTTTCCTCAATAACATTCCTACATGATCTTAAAAGGTGTCGGTCGGCTGGGCTAGCTAATTCATGGTTGTGGGATTCAATAAATCTTTTGACATGCCAGTAACCGTCTTCATCAGTGACAAACCTCACCATGGCTGGACAACCAGTTCTGACAACTGGTCTAATGAATCTCTTCCTCTTTCCTGAATTATGATCATCACTTTTTTTGAAACCAGCTTTTGAACAAACAAAGTCCTTCGATTTTATCTTTCTAGAATTTGGCCAAAAACTATGATGATCCTTTCGGACACTAAAGCCATTATCGTGAGCATAAGTGCAAAAACATTCATATGCTTCTGTCTCATCTTTGTATACAGCCTGAAAGGGCAAGTAAAGCGCAAGTAAAGCGCAAGTAAAGCGCAACTATAGCGCAACCATAGCGCAACTATAGCGCAACCATAGCGCAACCATAGAGCAACCATAGCGCAACTATAGCGCAACTATAGCGCATTCTTTTATTTATCATCTTCATCCTAAAAATCAATAATAAATGCTAAGCAACAACAACATTAGATTTTTTTATTTTTTTACTTTTTCGACAAAAAAATTTATTCTGCTTGAAAATCGCAAAATCAAAAATCCTAAGAATAATGAGCTGAAACATACGTCAACTTTCTGCTTAAGAAATTTATTCTGCTTACAAACAACTTTCTAACTCGTTTTTCCAAGATACTTACCGATATGTTGAAACCAGAGGAATTTCCGGCTAAGTTAGGTTCCGATTCCGATTCATGCACATGTTCCGATTATGATTCATGCACCAGCCCTTCCGATTCATGCATCCTTTCCGATTCATGCACTCCCTCTTCCACCTCCCTCTTCACTGAGCAGTCCATTTCTTCTCTGCAATTTTCTGGCTCGTTTTTTCTTCTACAGCAGCAAATATTTGCGTCTTTCGCGGGTCTCAAAATGAAAAAATAGGGCGGCAAAAGCTTAAAAGTTCAAATGAATAGCGTTATCGGGTCGGGTCGCTAACTCTGACAAGACATAAAGCGTTAATATTAAATTAAAAAAACGACTGACAGATGGCGCATTTCTATTGGCGACCGAACGGAGAGATGGCTTCGGTCACCTGACCCAATAATTTGCCCTTTTCGTGAGCCAACTCCCTCAAAGAAGGTAGCATACTCAATAATTCAGGAAAATCCGAACTTGAATTTAAAATTCCAAATACACCCTATCTTGAATTTAAAATTCCAAATACAACGTATGCTAAACAAATTTAAAATTCATCCATATCTTTTGTTTGTTATCTAATAGGTCGGCCAATCATGCTTATCCTGTTTTCTTATCGTCATTTAACGATCTAGATTTTTGCGTCTCGATCTTGATTACTAGGATATTATCGATGATCTTAACGCATTGTTGACCTCCACACAAGCCCGATATCCTGCTCAAATCCTGCTTATATGCTATTCGGCGCCGCTCGCGTCTCCTCCTGGAAATCCTGTGCAAATCCCTCCAGCTCACTCGATTCACGCTTCGGTTTGCGTTAATAAATCTAGAACGAAGTCTCAGTTCATTCTTCTTGCTTGCACGCAAAAAAATTCCAACCGATTCCTCTTGTGCCTAACTCCTCATAAGCCAAGCAACTCCCGTCGCCTGCTATTCAAGCTCGATCCCCCACTTCAGCCACCACGTCAACCTCCCAATCCAGCTCCCAACCCTTCGAATCCGATCCAGCCGCTCTTCGCTGACGCAAGTGTCTTGTATCTATCTCTTACAACCTCTGTCTACAGCCGACTCTTGTGCCTGATCCGACCTCCACAGCATCCTCAGTACCCATCACCTGCTTTTCCCTTTGCTTGATTAAGCCAGTCGACCGATCTTTCCACCTCTGATCCTGCCGACTCCCTACCTCACTCTAAGAACTTCAACTGCACTGACAACCAAGGACGATTGAACCCAGTCAAGTACTCATCCTTTCCCTTTCGATCAGCCTCAAGCCAGCCTGTCGACCACGACCCAAAACCCAGCCTTCCCTGTCGTCGACTCTCACCCGATCGGCCTGGCCTCTTCCTATAAAACCGTCAATCACACTCTAAGCTGTGCCCAACTTCGACCTTCAACCGTGCTCGATGACCCTATGTTGATCTTCTAGCGACACTCTTCATCCTAACATGCTGCAGGCAACCTCCCTTTATTTCATTTACTCCAACAACCCTTATACACTTCAACTCCAAAACAGCAGCTCAACAGGGAAGAAAAATCTCTCCAATCCCTCCCTAATGCCCTTCTCTAATTATTATTATTATTCAATAAAAAAAGAGAGAAAAGAAGAGAAAAAAGAAAGAAAAAGGGTGAAGGAAAAAAAAAAGAATAGAAAAACAAAAAAAGAGAAGTAATTTATGCACTTTCATCTCCGTCGTTGGCCATCACTAAGGTATAATGACTTCAGCTAAAAGAAGCTCCAAATCTTGTTTTCGATGCTTGCAACATGTTGGGATACTTATACACGCTTTTCTTAGCATCATGGGAGGAAATATGGTGCAACTCTTATAGCGAGGCATATAAGCCCTTACTTGTCAATGGCATAAAATGGCGCATGGCACGGCGCGGCGTATCTACGACGCCAATTGCATGGCGCGGCGCACATGCTCAAGTTAGCACGCCATTTGAGCCATATGTTCGCAATGACGCACATCATACGCAATTTGAATTTTAGGGATTTTTTAATATAATTATAAATATTTTTTAATATTTATATATTTAAATTTCTAAAATAATGTAATAATTAATTTTAAAATTATTTGATATAATTAAAATATGTTTGTTAGGTTTTATTAGACTTTATTTTAGTAAAAGTTTTGAACGAACTTGAGGCTCACTTTAATGGTTTGGATTTTGGACTACAAACATATTCAACTAAGCCTTACCCAACTTGATTGATACTTGAAATAGAATCCATATAATGATTTTTATAATTATTTTTTATTTTGTGTCGTGTTCAAAATGGGGTGCGCCGCACGTACGCTATGCGCCATGCCTCAGGAAACTTTGCGCCGTGTTGTGCCATTCGCCATTGACAAGTATGGGTAAGTCTTGTGCATGCTTTTCTTAGCGTGGCAGGGTAAACCTAAGTATCAATGTACAAGCTTCTATTTATGTGTGAAAAAGCTGCGCATTTTTACGCAAGTTCCCCTAGAGACCCATACAAGCCTTTTTTGGCATGGTGAGATTGAAGACCATGGCAGTGATGTTGCCCGACACTGATCATGCTCGTCTTTGTTGACGTAGTGGGCAGGTTAATACTCCCTAAAATTCCTTTAAATTTGGGCGATGCCGGGAGGATGCTGAAATTCAGACCATAGGGAACAAGACTTAAGCAAAATGACAGGGAACTAAACTTCCAAATTGAACTATAGGGAATTGGACATTAATTTGTTAAATACAAAATCTAAAATAAAAAATAAAAAATGCCAAGTAATAACCCTTGGTTATGCAAATGAATGAACGAACAGGGGATGTGTGATAAATGTGGCAGCTTGCCAGCGAGCATTCATAAGGAAGTTGGAACAAATATAACCCGTCTGCAGTTAATATTGCAGTTAATATTAATTTACTTGCAAGCGAATGCATTAACCTCCTTCAGGCGATGCTATGCAAGCACACCACCTTTTTGCAAGAAATCAGGTTGGCAGGTAGTGAATGCTATGACTTGTTAACCAAGATATATTCCAGGATTTCAAAGTAAATGCAGTTTACATGCAATTAGTGTCGCCTGATTGCAAAGAAACATGGCAACCTGCTCGTAGGCATGGAACTTGCCCGCGGCTAATAACAGAAGGCTCGTAATGCATACAACGGTCCTGCCTAGAAGCAATGATAATGAATGTATCGCAAGTATAATGAATCCTCTACAAATATAAGGATATTGCAATGAGTGTGACACACCATCTACAGGCACAAGAAACGAACCTGTGATGGATACAAGCATCTACGAGCCACTGTAGGAGATTCATCATGTACACACCGGTCTTACTACGAGCTAGGCTGATGAATTTTGAATGCTCGTTGATGATCTACAAGTAAATTTAACAAAGCTTGTAATGCACGGCAGTGCGCCTATAAGAAGTAACGAGGGACCCATAGTGCAATGATACAACCCGCCTACAAGCAATGCTAGAAGATTCGAGCTAAACATAGTTCACTTACATGCAATGGTTGGTGGCTTCTGAATGCCTAACAATACACTACAAGCAGTGTTAACAAAGCCTACACTTCGTGACAACCTACATGCATAAAGTAGCAAATGATCCATAACACAACATTACTATTCACCTGTAAGCAGAAGCATTGGATGTGTAGTAAAAACTCCGGGTTGCTAGTAAATTGAGGCAGTAAATTTGCAGCGCCAGTCTGTCACACCAGATAAATTAGCTTACCTGCAAACAATAAGTGGAATGCTCTGGATGCGTCTTGCAGCATATTTGTCAGCATAAGTATGCTCCTACAGGATGAATACTGATGAAAATGACAACATGAAGAAAGATGAAATGAGCTAAATTGCATTGTCGATGCATGACAAATGAAACTCAGTGCGCTGCTCAATGTTTAAAATTGCGTATTCGGGTATTGAGGCGTTTTTCATTTGTGAGGCGAGGCGTAAGCCTCAAGGCGTTTTGAGGCGTAAGCCTCAAAATCAAAAGATTGCGTAAACATAAAATGATAAATTTTTTATATACTAATGAGTGAATAATATAAAACATAAAAAGGCATAAGATATGAAGTGAAATCAAAATATCCCAATAATAAGACCATAAAACATATTTCAACTCAAAATTCTATCTTTGCCAAATCCCAGTATTCTTTTCATTAACATATAATTCAAATTTTCAAAAATAAATAGCAATGACATATCACATAAGAACTCATAAGTCATCATCACTGCCATCATTAAGGGGTTCTTCATTTGAATCATCATTATGATGAACCGCTCTCTCCCCTTCCTCCTCTTCTTTAGAGTCCAATGTCAGGCATTTACTTCAAGATCTACGTAAGTTTTAATATATTTAGCGTGAGGCGTAAGCCTCATGCCAATGAGGCAAGGCGGGCCTCAACCAAGTTAAGGCGCAAGCCTCATAAAAAAAACTCGAGGCGTAAGCATTGAGGCGTTTTTTACTGGAATTGCGCAAAGGTGGGCCTCAAGGCGAGCCTCATATTGCGCAATTTTAAACCATGGCACTGCTAAATAATGCCACCAGATCCGCAACATCTGTACAAGTGGACAGTAGGCATTGTAGGCTTTTAAATAGAATTTTGCAATTGATCATATTTGAATATTGAAAAAACATCCCATGCATTGAAATGCACACTAATGCATTCACATCATACATAAACACGTTGCAAAATACAAAACATATCATACAAGCATATTATTCAATATTAAAAGTACGTCGTGTAGCGGTAGCACGCTACACTGACTTGCGAATATATCATGACTTATCATGCAAATGCATTATACATGCAAGTAGGCAACACAGGAATGAATTACACATGCATGTCATGCAAATACATCATACGTTATGTTAATACATTAAGCCCTCACGCAGCCTAATGATACATCATGTGAGCATGTTAAACGGTGGGTAAATGCACATTTCAACATACATGTATCATGCAAACATATAAATACACCCGCGAGTATGTCAATATGTAGATGAAATTATGTGTAGTGATACTGGTGTCATTTACACCCATTGCACTACATAAATATAACCATCAAACAAATATATCTTGCAAAATGCATCCAAACATGAATACCTGCATAGACCCCAACGAGTATGTTGTAAGTACACACGTGACGTCTGAGGATGCTACACAGGTCAAAGGTAAACTACTTAACAAGTACATGATTGTAACTTTGACCAAAGTATTTGATTCTATACATTCATATTAGTCCTTTAAGGTCTATTACAAGAAATATTCACCAACAAAAGCTTGAAGCCAATGATGAACATGATCCTCTGTCGACAAATAGATAGAGTTGACACTGCTTGAATCGTCGAACAAATATATGGTGGTAACGCCAAACAGAGCCTTTGTTTTATATGTTCATATTTGGCCATCAAGGTCTATTGCAAGAGAGATTCATTATTAAAGGCATAATGCTGACGACGGACCCGATCCTTTGTCGGTGAGTAGATAGAGTCGACAATGTCCGACCATTAAAGCAAGATTATACATAATCACCATGATGATGACCGTGTTGATAGAAAATCTCAATCGGAGGGGACTCCAAACATTCAAAATGCCTCTAATTCTCATAAAATATATTCAATTCATTTTAACGTATTCATAAATTATATTAATGTTTAAAATTGAAATATAATGCCAAAATACTTAAAGCAATATACCCATTCACCCTTTACAACTTTTTGTCAATGTGGATAAGTTTGAAAGTTACTTTAGCTCACAAATAGCAAATGTTTAGTCGAAATATCATTAGATTCATTCTCAAATTATCTCTTGCATGTAAGGATGTGACATGTATCTTTTACTAATAATTTTATAGCAAAATGACATCAAAGATAAATAGCTATGACTGAGACTCTCTGACCGGATGATTTTGCCACTAAATGACACTATTAAATTACGGTCATGGTCAGAGCCTATATGTTCCTCAACGACGTTAAATATTTGAGTAATAAATCAATATGATATGTCTGATAGGCACAAAGCCTTTGTTAGCTAAGGTGAACTCAAATATGTCCCCTTAGGCAAATACTCCCCGAATGTCTATAAGGTACCCTTAGAAGAAGCAATGCATAGCTACCGACAAGTATCTATTAATTTGGTTGGGTCGATTACCCCCTTTGACTAAGTAAAGTAGGGACCATGATGATCTGGGATAACGAAACCATGGGATTTTGATCGGTGTGGGCTTCGAAAATTCGGCCCCAGCCTCCGCCCGCCTTGTTTTTCTTCGGGGAGAGTTTTAACAGAATTAAGTTTCAGGATAAATTTTGGAAGGCAGGTGGGTTTGTAGATAAGACATTACCCAGAGATTTTGCCCTCATTTTGCGAGGACTTTATGATCTGAGTCCTGGTTTCCTATAGGCGCAAACCCTTATAGTTAATTACCCCTCCCAATAATGAGAGAGAACTTTCGATTAAGGCTAGTCGTCAATCAGATACATAATGAATTTGTGTTATCTGGCATATAGTAACAACATTGGATTTGGTATTTGGAAGGTAGTCGACTCAACTAAGTCCCTGGTCTACTTAGTCAGAGGAGGTAGTCGACCCAACCTGACAAAAGGATCCTTGTAGGCAGTCATGGGTTGCTTCGTCCAAGGGAACCTTATAGACATGGGGTGAGTGTTTATCTAAGGGGACAAATTTGAATCCACCTTCGCTAACAGATGGCTTTGTGCCCTATCGATCATATTCTATTGATTCATATCTAAAGAATTTGATGTCACTAAGGAGCGTAGTCTCTGGCCATAACTGGTATTTCGTGGTGCCATTTAGCAGCAAAATCACTTGGTTTAGAGAGCCCGGGGTTATAATCTTTTATCCTATAGTGCCATTTGACGGCAGAACTGTCTGTTAGAGGACATGTATCATGTCCTTATTGGTAGGAGATTATTTGAGAATGGATCATAATGATATTTTTGACTAGGCATTTAGCTCAATGTGAGCTGTAGTTAATTTTAATTTATCCACCGGGCAAATTGTTGCGGAGGGTGGATGGATTTTGCTTTAAGTGTTTTAATGATTATTTCAATTTTAAATATCTGGAATTGGATTTTTAGGAGCTTTGAATTTCGTGGTATTTGGGTGGACTTGAAATATTTGGAATTAACCCTTCTGATTGAGATCTTCGTTCAACACGGCCATCATCGGGATGATCATGAGGTCATTTAAAAAATATTTATGTTTTGAACCTTGTTGATTCTGTCAAGTTGTCGATAGAGGATCAGGTTTCGTAGGCTTTAATGCCCTTGTAAGTGAATTCTCATTGTATAGGCTTTGAAGACATAATATGATTGTATTAAGATAAATATACCGGTCACCACTACCGTATAATTGTTTGATGGTTCGAACCCTGTCGACTTCTACTGACTCGTGTGTAACCATAATACGCTCGCCGGGGACCATGCGGATGTTTGGGGGCATTTTATAGTTGTTTGTTGAACCTTGTCAACTCCTATTACTTAGGAGGGTCAGGTTTGAATTTATTGACCTGCACAGCATCCATAGACGTTACGTGTGTATTAATAACATGCTCGTTGTGGCTCATGCAGGTGAATAATTTTGTTTACCCCTTTTGTGTACCTATGTGCATACAAATTACGGTGCATGTGCATGGGTATTTTGAGATATTTGTAGGCGCCTTTTGTCCGCTTGCATGAATGTTGCAGATCCGGTGGCGTGGCGTAGCAGCTTCTGAATTGAGTTATTCGCTATTTTATACAGGTAAACTATCGTGCACTAATTGTCTCTTTCTGTATATGGATTATAGTGCACTAACTAATCTCATGCTTTTGCTACAAATGATGACACCCATTGAAAGTCTTCTATATTAACTAGTTGATGGCATGTATAGCAAGTATCCTACGACATCCTGTAGGTGTTCATACTTATTGCATGTCCTCTACCTTTCCTTACAATATCTCAGTGTATTTTGTTTGCGAATGTACTTGTGCTCATCTGAAAATCAATGCTGATTGCAGGACACTACATTTCCTGGAATTTCTTCTATATGCTCGTTATATGATATGTTGTGGAGGTAATCGTGTCTTCTTTGCATGATTATTACAAAAAACAACTATCAATTCCAATTTCTTTGCTTGTAGGATTGAGTGTATCTGCTTGTGCCTTGATTTGGACCACAACATATTGTTATATTCATTGCATACCAATCTTATTCTTGTAGGGAGACTAGTATGTTCATTTGTATGTCACTCAGTATTGACTATAAAGGTGTCACAGCATTCACTACTCATATCTGATTATTACCAATGGGTTTCTCATTATGCGTACAATACATCTTCTATTGTTATCATCGGGTGTTAGCACTCATCACATATCGAACCATATGTCTGGAAGAGGCTAGGTTTCATATAGGTGAATTGATGCATTCACTCATATTATTTTTAGTGTCCGTAGGAAACTGATATGTTCACTGTCATTGCAAGTTAACTATTGTGATTTATTAAATTCACATCATGGCTAACAATTGAATCATATCTTTTGCAACCCCTTTATTAATCGTAGACAAATTATACTTGCAAGCTGACTTTATATAATACACTAGTTTAATGCACTCACTTAGCATGTAGTGTATTCATATAGCATGCATATGACATTCTGTTATAGTGTATTTATTTACAGTTTTGCACCTTCGACTGTATGCAAATTGTAATCATTTTTATATTTGATCAAAAAACTATCTTTATCTAGCTCATTATCATATGCAATCATTCCCAAGTCTTCTTGTTATTTGCTTGAAGGTGAATTTTCATGTGGATAGTAAGTCCAAGTTCTTACTTGCTCACATTATGTTTATTAGAAATTATTTGAGTTTTAGTTCTTGCTTGAGTTTCATTCATTTAATGTCCAAATCAAGTCCAAATTCCTTTTGGTCCAAATCATGTTCTGGCTTGAGTTCAAGTCCAAGCATAGTCCATTGTTTTGTTGTTCAAGTTGAAGTCCATATAAAGGTCTTTTGTGGTCTTTGAGTTTAAATTCAAGTTCAGATTGAGTTCATGTTCAAGCTCAAATCAAACTTCATTTTTTTTTATTCAATTACTTGTCCTTTTTCAGACAAAATTTCGGCAACCTCCCGGGGTCTCCCCCGTTTAGGGGAAAAACTAAGAGGCAGCCTTCCTCTCGACACTATATGAGCGCTTCAGATAGGTGTCAAAAGACACCGCGGTTGCATATTTTTATTTTATCCCCACCCGTTACATGAGCGCTTAAGGTTTTTTTAGGTTCGTTATTAAAGAGTACAATTTAATTCTTCCTCGACACTACATAAGCATTTGGAGGTACTTATTAAATATTTTTTTTATCGCCCTAGCCGCAAACGTCGCGCTGGTTTCCCTCCTTACTATGCTACATGAGCGTGTAGGGGGTTTGTTGGCTCGTCGCTAGCATTGAAGAAGGATTTTTAAGTCGTCGCAAGCGCCGCGCCGGTTTTCCTCTCTACTATGCTACGTTAGCACATAGGGGGTTTGCCTGCCCGTTGCAAGCCACGAGAGAAGCATTTTTTTAGTTTAGAAAACATACCTTTGCGGAGCGGCGACGAAAGAGTGCACAAAATAAAAAAAAATATTTAAAAAATCTTCCTCACACACACACATATAAGCAAGATATATATATATATATATATATATATATATATATATATATATATATATATATATATATATATATATATATATAACTAATAATAATCGCCATAAGAGTAAGTAGTTATAATAACATATATTAATAAAAATAATAATAATAAAACTTTATTAAAACTAACCTAATCTAACCTTTAACTTACTGCTTGCGGCTCGGGACTGTTGTGGAAGAGAGGAGGCGGAGAGGGGAAGGGTTGGATAGGCAATATGAAGATTAGAAAGGTAAGGAGGAAGTTCTCTCTCTCTCTCTCTCTCTCTCTCTCTCTCTCTCTCTCTCTCTCTCTCTCTCTCTCTCTCTCTATCTCTCTCTCTGTGGAGCAGCGAATCAAAAGGGGTCGGGAGGGGTTCGGATGGCGCTGCTAGAGTCGGATCTAGCGGCTTGGTGGAGATCGGAGGAAGGAGCTCAGTTGTGATTGAGTTAAGGGTTTGGTATCTCTCTCTCTCTCTCTCTCTCTCTCTGTGAAGATCGGGAAGACGAAGTGATCAGGCAGGGGATTTGGTCGTAGAAGGTGGAGTTACTTGACATAGAAGTGGTCAGCTTCGGGTTGTGAGGGAGATCGTGGATGGGAAGGGCTTCGGTCGTGAGGGAGATTGCGAATAGTTTCAACAGGAGAAGAGCTTTCAAAGGCTTCAACTTGTTCGGTATTTAACGACGGGATGATTGAGCGGGTCTTGCACGGGAATTTCGGGAAATGACGCAAATGGCGCCAATTCAGTAGGATTTGCGGAGGATTGACAATGCAAGGTATGCAGGATTTTTTTCTTCTTTTGGTTCTTTACACAGAGATTAACAAATGCCCCACAACAAATGTGTTATGCGTCTAGAGCGAACCACATTTGTTATATGTTAATTAACCATGTGGATCTCTAGATATATACTTTAGATGTCACACAAGGGTTTCATTTAGTGGATCTTCAAGAATTTTTTTGAATGTCACACTAAGATTTTCATTTAGTGGATCTCCAAAGGTTTATTTTGTAGATCTTGTAGATGCACTTGTAGTCAAAAATTTGATTGACATATTGGTTCTTGCCAAGTAGAGACCCACATCAGAGCGATAGAGCTTCATGTATTCAGGTCTCTAGAGCATCACTCTGTAGATGAACGATGGTGGATAGTATCACCACCATTTGTTCTCTTTCAACACCACAATCACTTGGGTAAGTGATTTATAGCCCTTTCTGTATATGCTCAACATTCTTCCATCATCTGGTTATATCTTGGTAAAATTTTAAATATTATTTGGGATCTCGGCATGCAACATGATGTCGACTCAAATAAATATTTAAAATGCCCCTAATCTTTAGTGATATTTGTAGGTATCATCCAGAATGCTCATTCCATAGCTCTGTCATGAGTTCTGAAATTTTGATCCTTCTGTCTATTTCTCTGAATGGCGAACTTGGTGAAGGGTTATCTGAGTTGTCTTTACTGACTTGTCAAAAAAATTGTATGCCTTCTCCCATTTGCTTCTAGCTTTAGCAGGATTGATGAAGGGATATATGCCGGTGACCTAAACCCTTTTGGTTTGTACTAGGTTTGTGGCACAAAGTTATCAGTCCAGAGCTTTGAGCATAGCGGACTTATTGATGACGAATCCTTTTAGTTCAGTCTTATGCTTTTCATGAACTTTGGGATATTTTCTTTGGTCATTTGCTTTGTGCTTTACGGATTTGTTGAAAGATTTGTTGGTTTTGGATTTAGTTGATAGTACGAAATGTAGGTAGTATCTTGATCCTTAACCACTTGAGGAGACTTTAATCTGAGTCACTTGAGTTTTTCAGAGTGGGCGAGCTAAGATTTGATAGCTCTTCATCCTCGGGTTATTGAAATAGGGGTTCCTCCACTGCGGCCTTTTTATGGCTTGTTGAGTAGGAATTGTCAGTGATCCGATCATATTTGGGCTTATTGGATCAGACCTTTTAAACCCATTTAGGCTTCAGACTTAAGCTATGGGTAATGTGCTTCTCAATGCTGATTTTATTGAAGTTAGTAGATTTGGAGTTCTCATTTGTGGTTGAAAATTTAGAGCCTACGTACATTTAGTAATTATTCACGACTAATCTGGGAGAATTCGGTGGACTACGATCACTTGAATTGGTCGAGTCAAATTAGCCTCCATTCTTTTTATAATCCTTACTAATGGGTTGACAAAGTGGGGATTCCGCTACTACGGTCTTTCTTATTGCTTGTTGAGTATATAGAGTTGTCAACGATCCATCCCTATTTGGGTTTGTTGGATCCGACCTTTTACACCCATTTGAACCTTAAGCTTTAGGTTGTTAAAAGACTTCACAAAAATCTTTCTTGACTTTTGAATCTTGGTTTATTGGAGGTGGTGTCTTGAAATTTTTAAAAAACCACCTACATATACTTTGAAAAAGAAATCGTTGTATTCTTCAGAGTTAAAAGAATATTTATGTTGATGATTTTTAAATATTTTTTTGGGGATCTCGTCATGCAGTGCGATATCGACCCGAATAAATATTTAAAATGTCCCCTTTCTCATATGGACATTTTGGATGGGTTTTGTATTTTTGAGATTTTAAATATTTATTCGAGGATCTTAAAACGCAGCGCGATGTCGACTCGAAGAAATATTTAAAATGCCCCCAGTCTTAGGGAGAAATTTTAAATGCATTTTTTTTATACAAGAGAATTTCAAAATATAAAATGCATATGCAATCATAAACATGTACAAAATACATAACACATTGAACAGATCATCATTTTTTTTCTTTTTTTTTGATAATTTTATGCATGATACTTCTTTAAATATCGACTGTTGATCGGCGGCATAGGCCTCTGACCGTCTAGGTCGATAAGTTGATAAACTCCTCCTTGAAATACCTTCTCAATAACAAAGGGACCCTACCAATTGGATATGAATTTGTTATCAATTTTTTGGTGTGGGTTGATTGACCTTCTCAGCACCAGGATCAATTCCCTTTCTTGAAATGCCCAAGGGCGCACCATACGATTGAAATATTTTGTCATTTTTTCTCGATAGATTTTCATGTTTTGTTGAGCTTGTAACCTGAGTTCATCAAATGCGTCGAGCTCTTCCATTCTTAGGCGTGTATTTTGCTCTTGAGTAAGCTTGTTCTTAATTGCTATCCAGAGTGATGGTAATTCAACTTCCAATGACAATACTGCTTCAACTCCGAACAGTAGTGAATAAGTAGCTTTGGTTTGCGTTTTGTAAGTTGTACGATATGCCCACAGTGCTTCTGCCATCTTTGTATGCCACTCTATTTTATTCTTGGTGGGGATCTTCAATAATTTCACCAGTGTTTTGTTGAAGGCTTCTACCAAGCCATTTGCTCTTGGATTGTATATTGATGAATACCTCTAATCGATCTTGTGTCTTTCGACGAACTTGTATATTTTAGTGCTCTTGAATGTTGTGCTAATGTCTAAAATTATGCAGCATGACACACCAAATTGTAGACAACGTTGTGGGTAAAGAAATTAATCACATGCTCGGATGTGACTTCTTTGTATGGAGTCGTTTCTGCCCACTTTGAGAAGTAGTCTGTCATTGCTAGAATGAAGCGATGTCCTACTAAAGATGGCGGATCTATCGGACCGATTATATCTATGCCCCAGCATTCAAATGGCCATGATGCTACTATTGGGTGTAGAGGATTTGGCGGTTGATGTATAACATCACCATGGATTTCGCATTCGTGGCACATCTGTGTATGACCATTACAATCTCTGACCATGCTAGGCCAATAGTAACCCATTCTCTTGATTTTAACGGCTATCTTGGGACATAAGTGATTGCACCACAAAGCCCTTCGTGGACTTTTACTACTACTTTATCAGCTTCCTTGGTCACTAGGCACTTTAGCCACATTTGATAGAAAGCCCGGCGTTACATCATATTATTGACAAATGCATATCGCAATGCTCTCTTCCGAATTTGTGTGACAAGAGATTTGTCCGTCAGGAGTTTACTTTCTTTGAAGTAGTCGATAAAGGGTTACCTCCAACCATCTTCTAGTTCAACATCTAAGCAATGCAACCATGATTCTGAAGCTTGACTAATTTTACGTTTCTTGGCCACATGATATCCTTCTCGATAATTTTTCATAATGATCTGATGGAGAGGTTGAGGGTCAACTAGGGTTTCATCCTGTTAACTTGAATTTTGTATTCCCTCTGCATGCGGGAATTGTAATAGAGCGGGCTCTAAGAATCGATGATTGTAAACTCCGATGAATATAAGCTTCTCCTTGTTGGTGTTTGCCATCTCCTTGGTCAATTTGGCCAAGCAATCTGCTTTAGTATTCTGTCCTCGGGGAACTTGAACTATTTTAACATTTGGCACATGCTTAATGAGCTCAAGGGTTCTCCAGTGGTAATGAGCCAATTTAATGGTAATGAGCCAATTCGAGGACTTGGTTTATCATAAGTTGAGAATTACCAAAAATTTGAAGATTTTTTATTCTAACATCGATCACGATCTCCAGTCCTGCTATTAGAGCTTCATATTCGGCTTCATTATTGGTTCGAGGTTCAGTCAAACTTAATGAAAATCTCATTATGCCTCTTCAGGTAGTATGAAAATAAGACCGATGCCGGGTCGAGCTCTTGTAATATTTGGAGGTCGGACATGTTTAATCAACGATACACCGTCGAAATACATCTCTCAAAATTGTGATTTCTTCTTTTTCTCGGCCTGCATGCTCATCGGGCAAATCATCATTTAGAGGAGAATTTGTCGGGATAGGATGCACGGCGAGAAAATCTGCCAAGGCTTACCCTTTCACTGCCTTTTGTTACATGTATGTGATTAAATTGCAGTAATAGTATTGCCCACCTGGCTAGACGGTCTGTCAACGCTGGTCTTGTCATCAAGAACTTCAACGGATCGATCTTTTTTATATTAGCTTGATTTTGTGAGACAGCATGTAATGGTGGAGTTTTTGAATTACGAAAATCAATGCCAAATAATACTTTTTAATCCGGAATAGCGAATTTCTGCCCCTATCAATCTTCGGCTGATGTAGTAGAGCGCATTCTCTTTCTCGTCTTTATTACGCTGGGCTAATAATGCTCAAAGGGACTCTTCTAGTGCTACCGTATATAATATAAGAGGCTTACCCGGGATTGGTGCCGCGAGAATGGGAGGATTTAACAAGTATTTCTTGATATTGTCAAACGTTGCCTGACATTCTTCGTCCCACTTTAAATGAACATCTTTTTTCATCAATTTTGAAAATGGCTGGCACTTACTCGACAGGTTCGACATGAGCAGTCAAATGAAAGTCAGTTGTCCTTGTAAGGAGCGAAGTTGTCGTAGGTTTTTTGGTGTTAGCATCTCCGTGATCATCTTGATCTTATTGAGGTAAATCTTTCTACCTCGATGACGAACAACATATCCCAAGAATTTGCTGGAGGTGACCCCGAAGGTGCATTTGAGGGGGTTCATCTTTTGTTCATATTTTCTGATCCTCTCAAATACAATTTTAAGATATTTTAAGTGATCTTTTTGACCAAGGCTTTTGTTAACAAGGTCATCCACATAGCACTCGACATTCTGATGTATCAAATCATCAAATATATGAGTGATCGCCCGCTGATAGGTGGCACCAGCATTCTTCAGGCCAAAGGGCATGACCGTATAGCAAAAAATATTGATGGGCGTTCTTAATGATGTGTGATTTTCATCGTTTGGCGCCATCTTAATTTGATTGTATCCTGACGATCTATTTATGAAGGAGAACATGTCGTAGTTGGACGTGTTGTTCACAAGGAGTTCAGACATCGGGAGCGAAAAGTCATCTTTTGGGCATGCCTTATTGAGGTCCCGAAAGTCGATACAGACACGAATCTGACCGTTCTTCTTATTCACAGAGACAATATTTATGATCTAATCAGCATATTTTTCTTCTTGAATGAAGCCAGCCTCTATGAGCTTCTTCGTCTCTACAATAATTTTTCTTCAATTTTCAATCTCATTCTCCTTGGAACTTGCTTGAAGGGTGATGTATGTGATTTGATGGCGAATTTATGAATCGCTACATCATGGGATAAGTCAGGCATTTCAGCATATGACCAGGCAAAGTAATTTCTATATTCACAAAAAAGTTCTTTTATTTCTTCTAGTTCTTCGGGTATGAGAGAACTAATGAAGATTGGGCGAGAGTCTTCCTCAGTTCCCAAGTTGACCTCTTTTAGTTCATCGATAGTTGCTTGTCCACCATCTTCAAGTTCTTCTGGTGCAAGCTCGGCCTCTACGGGTTGATCATCATAATCATCTACTTCGTACGCTCCTCAGCTATAACGTCATCATATTCAATTTTTCTATATGTGATGGCTCCGCAAGTCTTTTTCCGGAGGAATTTTTTGCTTGATGAATGCGATATCCTTATATACAGCTATATTCTTTTGTCGTAATGGATGCGGATTCCTTCCATATCAGAGGCCCAAGCTTGTACGAAGTTGTCATTTGTTGGTAGGAATATTGATTTGCTTTCACAGCATTCTCTGAATAACTTTGGTATTAAACCTAGGTAGTTTCGTAGTTAGCAACTCTTCGGAATCGAGGAGCATACAACACCAGTCATTATTTTCTTCTTCGCATATTCCAACATAATATAGTACATTCTTTGACGTAGCCCCATTTTTAAGAGGAGGCAGATAAAGGGTGGCAAGTTCCTCAACCTTATGTATCTCGTGTGGAATGATTTCTTTGAAATGTTGTAGGAAAATTTGTGTGACTATGAGTATGCTATTTGAGATTGACAAGCTGTTTTTTTTTTTCTAGAAAACACACCCTTCACCGTGTTCATGTAGATAGAGTCGTAGTCATAATCATCGTTTGAAAATTCAACCTCCCTAATCCATTTGTCTGTAGACTGCATACTCTTCGGGATTTTGTAGGTTTGATATCATGTTCATTTGTGTCACTCCCAATGTGAGGTACGTATTTCTTTTCTTTGGGAATGGTTGGTGCTTTGGGAAGAGTCGGCGTTTCCTTCCTACTCCCCACTTGCTTCTTCTCATATTCTTGTTTAGGTTGCTTCATAGCCTTTCATTTTGATGCTTTAGCCTCGAGAGAACTCGAAGATTTTTGCTTCTTTGGCATGAAGTATTGTGCATCTTCATAAACTATTTCTTAATGAGCTGTAAAGGGTCGAATATCACCAGAGATCCTGAATTCTTCTCCGTCTCTAAAATATTTCATACACTAGTGTAATGTTGACAGGACAATACCATATTTATGCAACCAGGGGCGACTTAGTAGCGCCTTGAATGAAGTGTCCGCATCAATCACATAGAACTTAGCTTCATAAATGATCCAAGGGTCTTCTACCCTTTTTTGTTGAAATCATGCACCATCAGCTTATCTGGCCCAAGGTGTTCCACATCAAGGCAGAGGAATCTCAGTGCTTTCAAGCTTATTAGATTTATGGAAGATCTGGGATCGATCAGGATTCGATTGATGATCAGGTTATCGCTCTCTGCAGTAACATACAAAGGATGATTATGATCTGCAGTCCCAAGCATCATGTCCTCTTCGAAGAAGGTAATAAACAGCTCGTTACAAGCTTGTAGAACCTCAGTCAAATTTGGTTCAGCAAAATACGCCTCATATCTTTCGGGGCCTTTGAGAGCCTGAATCAAAATATCCTAAAGGTCCTTAGACATTACAAGAGCATCGTATATACTAAGCTGTGAAGGTATTTTCCTCAGATGGGATAAGATATTATAATCTATTCCCTTGGCTAAAGTGTTCTTTTTTCTATGATCTTTGGGGATAATATCATCGTTGATTACTATCTCTTTCTCTTTATCTTTATTGGATATCCCTTTTTTTAGTGGAGGCGGCGGTATCTTACTGCTTCTCAACCGCACTTGAGCGATCTCCTCTGCTTCAGAGTCATTTAATGGCGCATTTTTTTTAGAGTTAGCCATTGTTGCATCTAGAGATTCATCTGTTGATTCAGAGTTACCACCCAGGTTTACATATCCCATCTGTGACGCTATCGGGGTCCGACCCATCTTCTTTTGGAAAATACAAGTCCTCTTTCGAGCTATAGTCCATTGATGTCACCATCAGACAGGATTCAGAATTAACTTCCTCAGCGTATCCTTCTTTTATCAGCATATTTGGTGCCACTGAGATGACCCAACATACTTCTGGTGGAAGAGAATTCTCGTCGTCGTCTTCGACTCCATCTATTTTAAGCTCTGTCATGAAGTCAGCGAGCTTGATAGGTCGCCTCACAGTCTGATAGTATTCATTCAGACTATCAATAATCTATTGAGATGCAGTCAGTTTCTCTTTCTGCTTCTTCTGTTTGGTCTTCTTCTTGGAAGGCTTCACCTTATGAGATTTCGATGTGCCAGCTTGGTTGAGAAATTGTTTGGAAGTAGAAGCTTGTGTCATAAACAGATGTTTCAAATTTAGCACTGGCTCCATAGAAGATTTCCACTTCACACATGGAACTCCTTCGAGTTGTTTTAGCATTTTACAATCTTCTTGGAAATCGCAGTCTCCCACTGTTCTTCATGAATTTGCTTTTTTTGTATTCTTCTTTCATCAATCGGGTACGGAGGAAGTCATAACTACCCGAGTTGGTTCCTTTCTAGGGTGACACATCACATTGTCGGACATTGTGAGTTCCCCTTTTTGATATTTTCTTTCAAGCCAATCCTTGAAGATGTAGCAATCTTCAATAGGATGGCTGAGTACCCGATAGTATGGGCAGTAATTTGGATCACCAGCATGTTTTGACTCCTTGTGCCTCTTGCACTCTAGTAGTTCCAAGCCTGCTTTCAACGCATGTCGAAATAACTTGGCGACGCTATCCCTCTTAAATGAATATTCTTTATTCATTTTATCCTTGAGGGATTGGAACGTTATATCACCAATTCCTATTACTTGCCTCAGCCGTTCTCCTCCACCTTGGAAGGTTCATGGCCTATCATATCCCTCGAGTATCAGCTTTGGTTGAGGGTTGTAGGTCTGCTTGGGCTTTTCTTCATACTGCATTGGTTGTTTGCCTTTGTCTACATTATAAACCACTTATTTCCCCTTATCAGCTCTGGAGAAAAATGTGGAGTCAGCCTCACATCTTGTAACATCTGGGGCCTTAGCCTTCTTGGGCTTATCAGAGTGATTTCCTGGTCTGGACAAGTTCAAATTCTCAAACATAGCCACTCTGTCTAGCAGATCTTGAAATGTGTTAATTGTAGTCATGCATAGGAAGGGTTGCATTTTATCATCAATGTTGTCCATTAACAACTGCACAACATACTTTTCTTCAAGTTGTTGCTCATATTTCATGCTCAGGTTGCGCCAGTGAGTAATATATTTTGTCACTGATTCTTCCCTTTTTCTTTTATCCAGAGCAAGGTCAGCGATTGTTATCTTCTCCGTTGCACTGGCAAATTTCTTTACGAACATAGTTTCCAAGGTCTTCACAGAATCGTTTTGCAATTCAGCATACCATTCGAAAGCAGTTGTTGTTAAACTACTAACGAACTGTCGGAACAGTAAGACGTCATTGCCTCCCATGTTCCCGCAGGTGGCTTTAAACTGTGCCAAGTGCTGCCTTGGGTTATTATTACCGTTGAAAGTGTTGAACATTGGGACAATACATTTTCGGGTACGGTACTTGGTCGTATTCAGCAGGATACTAACGACCTTTGCCCACCAATTCTTCTGCTTGATCAACGGCTATAATATCAGCAGAATTCAAGTTGGATGGTTGAAGTGGAGGAATGCATCGGGCTTGTTGTGTGATTGAAAAGTACCCCTCAAACTTAAGGGAAAATTCTATAAGATGGTAGTGAGGCTTGCAATGCTTTTTGGTGCTGAATGTTGGTCACTTAAAGAGAAGTATAATACTAAGTTAAGTGTGGCAGAGATGAGGTTGCTCAGGTGGATGAGTGGCTTTACCCTTAGAGATAAGATACGAAATGATCATATACGTGAAAAGGTTGGAGTAGATCTAGTAAAAGATAAGATTAGAGAGAGTCGCCTTAGATGATTTGGTCACATAAAACGGTGGCCTTCCAATGACCTGGTTAGGAGAGTAGAGGTATTAGATTTGACTTATGTTAAGAAAGGTAGAGGCAGATCTAAAAAGACTTGGTTAGAAAATATTAGGAATGACCTTTCTTTATTAGATTTAAATGAGAATTTGACCTTTAATAGGACACAATGGAGAAAAAGGATTCATGTAGCCGACCCCACATAGTGGGATAAAGGCTTGATGTTGTAGATTAACGGCTATAATAACCCTGATCTTTTATGTGATTATTCCTTCCAACTGTGCAGCAGTCACAGGTTCAGAAGTACTTATAACATTTTGTGGGGTGGGCTGGCGGACCACGTTATGAATTTCATGAGCACCATCAGGACTGCCCTGTACTCCTGAGACTTGAGGTATTTGAAAGTTTGGAGGATCCTGAGGAGGATTGGGCATTGGGCCAACTGTAGCATTTCTTTGCATCATTGTCGTCATTTGGGTCATCAGCTGTCATCTTCTCATTTAACTGAGAGATTTCCCTGTCCTTTGCTCTCATTTTTCGTCTCATTTGTCGCCACATTTCAGCGAGTGTCACGTCTTCGGCATCAAAAGGATTCTCCTCCACTTCCTCTTCTCCTTAGGAATGGTCACCTCTGCCAATGGTGGACTCATCTCTATGGTGGCGTCGATATACTTGTCTGGGTGGCGATTGCCAACGATCGTCATCATAATCGGCGCGATCATCGATGTCTATATGTGTCACCATATAGACAACTTTCATATCCAATATGTTATTTATTTCTTCCAATTCTTCTTCTAGATTTTTCTCCTCCCCATTCAAGATATTCTTCTCCTTCTATATTTTGTTTTTCTTCTATATTTTCTTCTAATAATCGGATCTCCGAGCGGCGACGCCACTAGATCTCTGGTTCATGGTTAGGCAAGTACATTTCTTTGACTAGTGGATTGCGGTCAAAGTTAGTCTCTTCCTTTCGAGGGGATAGAGAGCGACGAGATCCCCTGGAGGATTTTCCAAGGTGTCGACCGTTGGGAGGAGTGTCATTGTGGATCTTTTTTGGGGCCCATTTCTGATGTTGTTTATAGGTAGGGGCGGATCTCCGGGAAGCCACACTGGATGTCACACCCAAATGATTTCTTCTTTCTTCTTCTCTGTGAGGCTTTGGCCTCCAGATTTCTTTTCATTTCCGTCGAGAGCTTTCGGCGATGGATCCCTGGACCCGAGGTTCAGGTGTTACGCCCCGATCCTCACCACACGGGATATATTTCTTTTCTTTTCTCTCCACTGCAACTTTTTTTTCCTCTCCACTACAACTTATGAGCGTTCTCTTGGTAGAGTTTTCCTAGTCTCAACCATCAGCGGCCGTTGATATCTTCTCTTCTTCAGTCCTCTCTCTTTTATAGTTTTCAAGACCCGGTAGACCCGAGCCGAGAGAGTTTCAGGTTCCTTTCTCTCTAGAGGTGTTGGGACTTCAGGCTATTAGTCCCAAAATAACTTCTTAAGTTCACCAGTGGAGCTGTTCCTCTTGACCCATCTCAGGTCAATAAATTTGTTCTGGGTAGGAACATTGGCTTCAAGCTCCTGAGCCAGCAGGTTGGAGGGATGGGTTTAGAATTGTTGCTGAGCTCGCAGTTCGGCATTTTTCTTTCTCCTCTGCCTTCTTGTAAGCCTTCCTCCAGATGAGGAGGCCTCAACATCGTTCCTTCTAGGTGCAGCAATCTCCCTAGGTAGGGTGGTGGTGTTTGCAGGCACCACTGAAATCCTCCTGCCAGACATAACTCTCTTGGTGGCCAGGGCTTTCGACTGTGAAAGTCGTTCAAATATAGAGACCCTCTTGCGAGGATTTTCAGAACTAGCAGTGGCCCGCGACGCTGGCAGATGCGTCCGATGGATAGGAGCTCTGTCAAGATGGAGTCTCACCGCAGGCTTTTTCAGAGTTCACTCCATTCATAGGGATGGCGGCAGTTCTTGCAACAATGGCAGGGAAGTCAACGCTACCAAACTGGATGGTAGCTCTAGTATTCCCAATTTAAATAATAGCATTTGCCAGCTGAATCCTGGCTTCTCGTCCCAGTTGGACGGTCATCGGGGTGTTCTATAGATTCATCTGCATAAATGAAAGGCAAGGGTTAGTAATCAGAATCTGATACATCATCTCACACTTTCAGAATGCAGAGACTTGCACAACAAAAACAAAAATGAACAAAAATAAATAGCATAAGCAAGCAATAAAAATAAATTTAAAAACTCTGCTGAATGTCATATGAATTTTCTGAATGATCATTTTAGAATATTCAGGACTTTGATTTATTAAATGATCATTTTAAAGGATTCAAAATCTTGAATATGGATTGAAATAGGTGCTACTATAACATTGAGACGACTAGCCAAATATGGAAAGAGAAACCAATCCCAAATGGAGTCGTCGGAAATCTGTGGGCTCCAAAAATTCGACCTAGGCCTCTGCCCACCTTGTTTTTCTTCGGGGGGAGTTTTAACAAAATTAAGTTTCAGGGTAAATTTTGGAAGGTAAATGGGTTTGTAGATAAGACACTATCCAGAGATTTCGCTCTCATTTTGTGAGGACGTTATGATCTGAGTTATGGTTTCCTATAGGAGCAAGCCCCTATAGTTAATTACCCCTCTTAATATAGTAGCACATTGGATTTAGTATTTGGAAGGATTGATATTTAAACAAAAATTTCACAATCTTGCACTTAAAGCGGATGGTGGGGGAATGGATGATAGACCCAATCAAGATCCCATGGGTCCGTCGTCACGGGCCATTGTAGTCCCTGGTCTACTTAGTCAGAGGAGGTTGTCGACCCAACCTGACAAAAGGATCCTTATCGGCAGCCATGGGTTGCTTCGTCCAAGGGGACCTTGTAGACATGGGGTGAGTGTTTGTCTAAGGGGACAAATTTGAATCCATTTTAGCTAACAGAGGGCTTTGTGCCCTATCGATCATATTTTATTTATTCATACCTCAAAGATTTGATGTCACTAAGGAGCATATTGGCTCTGGACATAACCGGTATTTCGTGGTGCCATTTGGCAGCAAAACCATTCAGTTCAGAGGGGCCTTGGTCATAACCGTTTATCTTGCAGTGCCATTTGGCAGTAAAACCGCTGGTTAGAGGCCACGTACCACATCCTTATTGGCAGGAGATGGTTTGACAATGAATCCTAGTGATATTTTTGACTAGACATTTATCTCAATGCGAGCTGAAGTTAATTTTAATTTGTCCACCCCAGAAAATTATTGCGGAGGGTGGATGGATTTTGCTTTAAGTGTTTTAATAATTATTTCAATTTTAAATTTCTGGATTTAAATTTTGGGACTTTTGGATTTTTGGGAGCTTTGAATTTCGTGGGTATTTTGGTGGACTTTAAATATTTGGAATTAACCTATCCGGTTGAGATATTCGTTCAACACGGCCATCATCGGGATGATCTTGGGGTCATTTAGAAAATATTTATGTTTTGAACCTTGTCGACTCTGTCGAGTTGTCAACAGAGGATCGGATTTCGTAGGCTTTTATGCCCTTGTAATTGAATTCTCATTGTTATAGGCCTTGAAGGCCTAATATGAATGAATTAAGACAAATATACCGGTCACCACCACCATAGATTTGTTTTATGGTTCGAACCCTGTCGACTCCTACTGACCCACATAGAAGGATTGGGTTCGAACTTGAATTCACTTATTTACCCACGCAACATCCCTTAGACGTCACGCGTGTAGCTGTAACACGCTCGCCGGGGACCATGCGGATGTTTGGGGGAATTTTATAGTTGTTTGTTGAACCTTGTCGACTCTTATTACTTGGGAGGATCTGGTTTGAATTTATTGACCCGCGCAACATCCCTAGACGTCACGTGTGTACCAATAACACGCTCGTCAGGGCCCATACGGGTGAATAATTTTATTTACCCCTTTTGTGTACCTATGTGCATACAAATCACGATGCATGTGCAGGGGTATTTTGAAATATTTGTAGACACCTTCTGTCCGCTTATAGGGATGTTGCAGATCTGGTGATGTGGCGTAGTAGCTTCTGAATTGAGTTATTCGTTGTTTTATACAGATAAACTGTCGTGCACTACTTACCTCTTTTTGTAGGATTGTTACTCACAATTTCAACCTATTCCATACCAAAACATGTCATTTTTATAGGCAAAAGAGAGAAACCAAACAGCCATAACACCTCCAACCAAACCAATTAGATTTAAGGAAATGAAAGGCCAATAGCCACAACATAGCACCCCAACCCGGTACAGGAAACAGAGAAAAGAAGGCCACGGGAAGCTCTGCAGGCAGCCACGGGAAACCCAGCCAGCAAGGGACCCGAGGAGCCAGCACAGAGAACGGAACAACAGCATGGGAAAATAGCCACGGGCCACGGGAATAGCAAAAGCCAGGAGGAAACCAAAGAGACAAAGGGAGAAGGGGCAAAGTCCACTCCAAAATGAATCCAAGACATAATAGCATTTATTTCCAACCCCAAGTAGAATCCATCATTTTTTTTAGCTCAACACCAAGCAACCAAGGCTCACCCGAGAGCAGCCACCACACCAAAAAAAAAATTAGTAAGCAGCCCAAGGACGAAGTGGACCCAAAAGCAAGCAAATCCAAGGATTGTCATGCCCAGCACATTCCTACCATGATCATTGGAAGCCCAACCATCATAGGATAGCATAAACAAAAATAAAACATAACTAATATTGTTCAAAATACAATAAAACATAAATAAACCAAAATAACTGAATGCATCATCGACGCTACATGAGCGCTTCAGGTAGGTGTCAAAAGACACCGCGGTTGCATATTTTTATTTTATCTCCGCCCGCTACATGAGCATTTAAGGGTTTTTAAGTTCGTTATTAAAGAGCACAATGTATTTCCCCCCTCTGCACTACATGAGCATTTGGAAGTACTTATTAAATATTTTTTTTATCCCCCTCGCCACAAGCGCCACGCCCGTTTCCCTCCCTGCTACGCTACGTGAGCGCGAAAGGGGTTTGTCGGTTCGTCGTTAGCATTGAAGAAGGATTTTGAAGTCGTCGCAAGCTCACCGCTGGTTTCCCTTCCTACTATGCTACATGAGCACGTAGGGGGTTTGTCGGGCCGTTCCAAGCCACGAGAGAAGGATTTTTTGCGTTTAGAAAATATACCTTTGCGGGGCGACGATGAAAGAGTGCACAAAATTAAAAAAAAATTAAATTTAAAAATTCTTCCTCACATACACACACATATAAGCAATATATATATATATATATATATATATATATATATATATATATATATATATATATATATATATATATATATATATATATATATATATATATATAACTAATAATAATCATCATAAGAGTAAGTAGTTATAATAACATTTGTTAATAAAAATAATAATAATAAAACTTTATTAAAACTAACCTAATCTAACCTCTAACATACTGCTTGTGGCTCGGGGTTGTGGTGGAAGAGAGGAGGCGGAGAGAGGAATGATTAGATCTACAATAGGAGGATTAGAAAGGTAAGGAGGAAGTTTTATCTACCTCTCTCTCTCTCTCTCTCTCTCTCTGTGTGGAGCAGTGAATCAAAAGGGGCCGGGTGGGGTTCGGATGGCGCTGCTAGAGTTGGATCGAGTGGCTTGGTGGAGATCGGAGGAAGGAGCTCGGTTTCGAGTGAGGTAAGGGTTTGGTCTCTCTCTCTCTCTCTCTCTCTCTGAAGATTGGGAAGACGGAGTGATCGGGCAGGGGATTTGGTCGTAGAAGGTGGAGTTACTTGACGTAGAATTGGTTGGCTTCGGGTTTTGAGGGAGATCGCGAATGGGAAGGGATTCAGTCGTGAGGGAGATTGCGAATAGTTTCAGCGGGAGAAGAGCTCCCAAAGGCTTCAACTGGTTTGGTATTTAATGACGGGATTTGGGTACGATTAAGCATGTCTTGCGCAGGAATTCCGAGAAACTACGCAAACGACGCCGATTCAGCAGGATTTGCGGAGGATTCGACTGTGCAAGGTATGCAGGATTTTTTTCTTTTGGTTCTTTACACAGAGGTAAACAATCGAGTCTATGATCAGTCCCCCCATCATCTGCTTCAAGTGCAAGTTGGTTAATTTCTAATTTGAAATATTAAATTTTAAATTCCTAAACATGCTGCTACTATATATCGGATACTACGTATCTGTTTGACGACTAGCCTTAATTGAAAGTTCTCTCTCGCTATAGGAAGGGGTAAATTAACTATAGGGGCTTGCACTTATAGGAAACTTGGACTCAGATCATAAAGTCCTTGTAAAATGATGTCGAAATCTTTGGGTAATGTCTTATTTAAAACCCAATCTGCTTTTTGAAAATTTGCCTCGTAACCTAACGTTAATACTCTCTCGACAACCCATAAAAGGAAAGGGGTCGCGGAGAGGCAGTGGAGCAAATTGTCGGAGCCCTAATGCATCTATGAAGTGTTGTGGATGCCTCTTTAATCATAATAGTGTGATATGAGAATTACCAATATTGGCTAAATATGGTTTACAAATTAGATAGTTTGGTTTACGAATTAGCTAAATCATTTGATTTCGGTTGTAAAATTCAAAAAATAGAGCCTCGCAAATTATTGTCAAACTAAACCAAAGTGAAATGATCTTTGGTTTGGTTTTGAATAAACTAAAATTTAATTATTTTTAAGAATAATCTAATTATCTTTACCTTTAATAACATATATTAAAAGACCATCAGATAATCTTTGTTAAAATTTATAATTTTGGCACCTTGAATAAATTATATCGATGTTGATCTTCATATCACTTGTTTAGCTATATGGCTTTATTAGTTTTATATTTGAAGAAAGTGATATAATTTGATTTTTTGTTGGATTGGCTTTACAAAAATAAAAATTGAAACCAAAAAGAAAGTTAAAATTGTGAACTAATAATCGAACAGATTCTTAACAATTGAAATAAACCAGTAAAATAGAGTCACTTATTCATCTACAAAGGGAGAGATGTTGGTATGGAGAGTAGGATTTCATGGTTTTTTTCTGGTGCATATTCAATAAGTGATTCAACATTGTTTGATTTTTCGATTTTACCCTAGTAATGCATGCCCCCATTATTGGCAATCTCCATCAAAAGATTGGACTAATCAAAATTTCAAGAAGTATTATTTCGTTGAACTTTCTGTGATTTTGTGCCCAAGTTGCTTTCCATGATTTTGTGCCCAAGTTGCAAGGGTAGCTTCTTATGAATTTCTTCAAAGTAGATGAAAAGATTGATTATCCCCTTTATGTTTTAATAATCAAATCATTTTATTGCTTTGTTTCAGTTTATATCTCAATATTCATCCTTCAAAGCTACTAGGTTGAACAAAATATTTTTTATCATTTTCTGAAGCGTTTTAGCATTGTATGTTTTGCTACTATTATTATTGAACCATTGTATACTTTGGATGCTTTGAGTCATAATATTTCTATTAATGCTCTTGGGAAGTTTTTAATTTATCTCTAGTCAATCTAGTTTTCCTCAATAGCTTGATGAACTAATTATAGTTCGAACAACTATTTTGTTAGAGAAATTTTTTCATCCTCAATGAATTGAGATATTTTGTGATCGAGTATGATATACAAAATGATTTATTAATCACAAAGACAAATATTATTTCGTTATGGACTTAATAACAAAACTTACAATTTTATATTTTTAATAGAGATTTTTTTTATTTAATATTTAGTTGAATAGGGTTTATTTTATTTTGAGGTATAGATGCCATATAAAGCCATTAAATTAATTGCATCTCAAGCATTTGTTACTTGAGAATACTTTTGATTAAGCTTGTGATTTTATAAGAGTCATAAAAACATTGTTAATATTTTTATTTTTTAAATTTGAGAAATTCAAGGGAGATGTGATAAACTTTAAATCAAATTTTAGGAATGAAAGCCAAATGAAGAAAAATGTTGTACTCATAATATCTTATGTTGAACTTTACATTTTGAAATTAAATTTTTGTTTAAGTTGACCAATTTTATTTAGAATATTGGGGCTTATATTCCAACAACATAGGCTGGAGGAAATGTCTGGAATATGAGGACTTATGAGGTGACTAGAGTCAACTACAGCTTCGGATTCTAGAGCTAATGTGAGGACTACCTAAGGATAGTGCCTCAAACCTATGTTTAACAAAGTGCAAAGGACTTACAAAACCTACACTTCATATAAGGCATAAGACATCTTGACATCTCGATTTATAACCCTGCCTGAAAAAGGCTACTAGCCAAACTCACATAAACACTTTTAAAACAATGAGGTCTAGTCTCAATGAATGTGAAGATTAGGGGGTTGTTTTGATTTAGAACATAAGACTTACTACTTTACTTTTAGGCTAAGATGCCTAACCAAGTGTGTATGCAAAATGCTAACTCATTGAATGGAGATTTTTTTTGTTATTTGATTTTTAAGTGAGGGCTTTCTATATGAGACATATTGACCATGCATAATCATTTTAATTTTAAAAACTTAGCTTGTAGAGTGAGTCATGCAAATTTCCTTTTTATTTAGAAAATTGGTTATCCTATGATTGATTTTAGATTATTCACATTTTAATTGATAGAATAATTAGTTTTGTCTTAAGAGCCTTATGTATAACAAAGTCCAAGCCACTCCCACTCAAAGCAAGTGAAGAAACGTAGGAAAAGAATTCATTTTTAACATATATTCAGTAAACAATCAAAACATGCTTACATATATATAATTACTCTCTTTTGAGCTTATTCATCTGAAGAAAAATCATATATCTCTATTCTATTCACTTAAGGGAAAATACCCACAATGTAGACAATCTAATAAGCATCATACCATACACATCAAACTCATGCTCTTAAAAAAAAAATTTTAATCCTAGCATACCTACTGGCTATGCACTTAAGTGTGTACTGACTGTATGATATGTCACACTACAAGTGATGTTTTTGTTTTATTGGGGAAGAAAAGATAATTCAATTTTAATCCAAGAGGTTGCTTCACTTTAATTTATTTGTTACTTAAAATTTTTATTTGATTTTTTATTAGTTGATATTTAGAAGGTTATAAAGAACTCATAGAGTAACCACTGCTTGTTTTGAGGCAAGCTTGCTACTTATAAAATCCTAAGATCCAATGATGTATGCATTCCTTTTTTTGGGGTGGAATGATTCATCATTATATCAAGAGGAACATAAATAGTTTTTAGGAATTTTAGGTTTCTTTTAATGTTTGGATAAGAGGGAGATGTTTACCTATTAGAGTAAGGTAAACATACTTAAGAGTTTAACTTAGGACTTTGTGAAATTAACCTAATTGGGTAAGGTGAGTTCAAAAAACAAGAGGCTCCTAAAGCATATCTAAGGGTCATGTTTTAAATGTCATGAGAGGAGAATGATCTCTTATTTTAGTTAAGTGAAAATGTTACTTAGAGCTTGGGTCTAAGAAGAGGAATTATTCACTTGATTTGGGCCAAATGAATAGGCTTCGACTTTGAGGCCAAAGAGGAGGCATCTCCTATTGTAATTGGGTCCAATAGAAGAGACTTATGATTGAATATCATTCTCACTTGATTGGAGATCATGTAAATGATGATAAAAGATCCAATGTTTTGGAGCTAAGGGTTGGAGAATTCTCCTTAAATTTTAGAGCTAAGGAGAGGAAAATCACCTATAACTTAGAGGTTGGAGGAAAAGAGAGGAGACCAATAACTTTAGAGCTAAGATTGGAAATCTTACAAGGCTTTTGGAGCCCATAAAAGTGAGAGAAAATTTGTAGTTTTGCGACTACAAATCACGGAGGTCTCCTTGAATTTTATATTGAAAGAGAGGGATTCATTTGCTTAATTTGGGTTAGGCAAATATGAGCTAGGATTTTGATTCTTATGTTTGGGATCAAGATGGGTCATCAATTGATTTTGGTTCAATAGGTGAGGAAAATGATTTTACAGTACATTATAGAAGGCCTATAACACAACCGCCAAATATGTGAAATGATCCAACAACATAAAGGCCCAACATACAACATGAGATAAATTACCCGACAACAAAGGGTTCTTTAAATATTACAGCAACAATAATAAGTTTTTATCCCAGTGTCCTTGAAATACAAAAGAAAATAAATGTACAGCTACATATTTCTTTGGTACCATGATTTCTTTACTTTCGTGATCATTAGGATGCTTTGCATCAACAAAATTTAGAATTTGAAGATCAAATTTAAATTTTCAAAATGGTCATTATAACAGAAAATTCTATAAGATGGTAGTGAGGCCTGCAATGCTTTATAGTGTCGAATGTTGGCCATTAAAAGAGAAGCATAATACTAAGTTAAGTGTGGCAGAGATGAGGATGCTCAGGTAGATGAGTGGCTTTACCCTTAGAGATAGGATACGAAATGAGCATATACGTGAAAAGGTTGGAGTAGCTCCAGTAGAAGATAAGATTAGAGAGAGTCGCCTTAGATGGTTTGGTCACATAAAACGGCGGCCTTTCAATGACCCGGTTAGGAGAGTAGAGGTATTAGATTTGACTTATGTTAAGAAAGGTAGGGGTAGACCTAAAAAGACTTGGTTAGAAAATATTAGGAATGGCCTTTTCTTTATTAGATTTAAACGAGAATTTGACTTTTAATAGGACACAATGGAGAAAAAGGATTCATGTAGCCGGCCCCACGTAGTGGGATAAAGGCTTGATGTTGTTGTTGTTGTTGTTGTTGTCATTATAACAGAATTATTTTATGTTTTTGGCAATTATAGACTTCAGTTAAAAGCCGGAGAGAGGAGTACGGGGTGGGGAGTGTTGGGTGGTTTACAAAAATGAAGACATGTATTTGAATGTCATTAATTTTAACCTATAAGACTACAATAATATTTTGATGTGTGCAAATTACTTGTACCTATCAAGAGGAAAGCATATTTTCTTGATTGCTGATAGCCTGATATAGAATTATAAACATTTTTTTTTCTTTTGAAAAAATTGTATGATAGCTTTCTTATCATATAAATTTCTAAATAATTGCAAGAAGGTTATACTTAAAAAGAAATATGACATTTTTTTGCTTTGAAAATGATTCCACAAATGGACCCTTGGTCTTTAAGGCTGCATCCAGAAGATTTTGAAAAATTGCTTAAGCATGTGATTTTAGGTTGGGGTAAGTCTAGTGAAGATGATCATTGCATCACTTGAATTTGCTTTAAATAGTAAACGTTCAAGCATAATCTAATAATTGGAGCTGCCCTTCGCTTGCGTTCTTTATTGATCGTATTTTCTTTCCTTCAGATTAGATTTCTTTCTTTCCTGTTCATTAACATTGCTGTTCATAAAGTTTTTCGCTTATTTAAGGATGAGATTTTATACAGCTTGTCAATATTTTTTCTCAATATGATTGATATGGTAGTGCAGCAGGATTTCTTGTTCATGTTCTGAATAATTTTTTTTTTTTTTTTCAGAATCCAAAGTGGAATCCCGCAAGATTAGAAGATGTCAACATAAATGAAGTTGAGTCAGCTTTTGAACCATTGCCTACTGAAATAGAGCTGAACGTATGAATAATGAGCTGATTTGAAGTGCCAAAAATATATGTAGTTGCCAGCCATACGAGCGGCATTTATCTGCGGTAGTAAGATGCAAAAATGAAACAGCCAGTTTATTATCGCTGTGAAATATTATTTTGCTCAGGCTAAGTTCCGAATTGCATTGCCCCACAAATCCACCACGCCAAGCAGTTTACACGTTTCTTTTGCAAGTAATGTTTTTATTCTGGAACGGCGTTCTCACCAGTGCACTTGATTGTAACAAACCTTCTATTTTTAATAAATGATGGTCTACAATCACTGACTTGCTGCATATGGGTTTTAGTTATGCCGTACATGACTAGATCTTATTTGGGATCGGTAAGATAACGAGCTAAGGCCTTCTCCAGCCGTTCGGCAAACAGGCGAATAGAGAGCCTCAGACGTGCCAACCGAACTCCATTTTTGCCGGCATTCAATCACACTTATGAACAGTGCTTGGCGTTCACTTTCACCATTTCTTTCTCTGTACCGAACTCCGTCTGAGAAAGGCGCGAAAGAAACGACGATGATTTTGAGGCAAAATAGCGTTCCACTGGAGTTGAATCACGGCACTTTTTGATTTTATTGCATTTTGCAGTGAAAAATGAGAGTTTCGGTTGGAGATGCCCTTACCCGATTTAATCCAGCTCAATTGTACATTTGTTGAGCCTTTGAATGAATATTTCATATCTTTCTTTTTTTTTTTTGGGACATTTTGGCCATTTAAGGCAAATTCACACACAACGCATACACATAGATTCGAATCCTGAACCTCTTAGTTGGAAGCCTAAGCTCTCAACTAATATGTCAAAGAGAGTTGTGTATATTATATTTAAGAAAAAACATTAAAAATATGACAGAGCTTAGGTGATTTGGTAAGAGTCACATGAATCCACAAATGCTCAAATAGAAACTTCATCTAGTCCAAAGACATACAAGAATACAAAATGTTTAGCCGTCAAATGTTTTTCTCTCCTTTGTTTGTCTTATGGAGTTTGAATGAGCTTATTCTAAGTTTTACAACGCTTGCTTGTGTTAAAAAATTTTACTTATTTATAGTAAGGTATTAGAAAAGGCATCTACTTGAGATTGCAATTATGATGCTATGTGAAAATTAGTACTTAATCTCGCCTCTCAATTCTAGAAATTTTGGGCTATGACATCATCATGGTGTTTTAGATCTTAACTATGTAATTTTATAACATTCTTGCAATCTGAATTAAAACATCTAAACTATTCTCATGTCACCTATCACCTAGTTTTATCATGCATTATTTCGTTGATTCGTATATATATATAATCAAGATGCTTTTCTTTTTACGTCTTCCACATGAATTCATTGCCTACAATCCAAAGTTGATGCAGTAATTGATCCTAAACTAATAAAATTATGCCAGCAGGCCTTTGAAATTTAATGGAAGTATTAAAGATTTGACTAAAGTTAAACACACAAAGCCCCGCCGGCGAAAATGGAAAAATCAGTAATTTGGAAACTAGTAACTAGAGGATAAAACTACTTAAGAAAAGTTGTTAACCGGCCATGAAACAATAACAAAATAATGTCTAGACAAACATGTTGGCATAATACTTGAGGGCTGGATGGAGGAATTATTTGGTGCGGAATTCGGATGTTGTTCTACGTTTGAATACCAATAAAATTGTGACCTGTGGATAGCTTATATGACAATTGCCGACGTGGATTGCCTAGTGGAATGTTGATGTTGCTTCAACACATAAACCCCGGCCATTCAAAATCCTAATATAATTTAAATTAGGGTTGCTGCTTCTTTTTTTTAGATCTCAACCGTGGAGCTCCGCATTATATAAGATTTATCAAAAAATTTCGGGCAAGCTGAGAAAGTAAGAAAGAACAGAAAAAATGCTGATGAAAATGAAGATTGATCTAGAGGAGGATGTTTCTTTTTACGACCATACGATATTCTCATAGGATATGGGGGTTGAAAACAAGTATGAAGATGTCGAGGAAGCATAATAGCTAAAAGAAGTGCAGCCAATAGAAAAGATTAATTTAGAAAATGTAGGTTTCAAATTATCGGTAAAGTTCAAATCCCTTTAATTATACTTTGAAGCATTGATATTTGTCCACATTTCTTTATAGCATGGTAGCAATTATGCATATTTTAAAAATCAATTCATATTTTCCTTAATTTGTATATGTAATAAATGAGTTCTTTGTGCTTATTTACTACGTATTTTGTGCATATTTACTGCATGTTTTCTGCATATTTACTCCATACTGCGTATTTTGTGCATATATATTGCGTGTTTATTGTGTATTTTGTGCTCATTTACTACGTACTTACTGTGTATTCTGTGCATATGGACTACATATTCTATGCATATTTTATGCATATTTGTTGCGTATTTGTGCAAATTAGCTGCTTATTTTGTGTGTATTTACTACATATTTTGTGCGTATCGAATGCATAGTTTGTGCTTAGTTTCTGATTAATTTATGTTTTTTTTTCTCTTCATACTTTTTGCTTATTTACTATTTATATTTTTCTTATTTAATGTTTATTTATCAGGATGTTTTTGAGAATGAGAAAGATGCATATGAGGCTTGCTGTAATCATGCTCATATTATTAGTTTTAGTGTTCGTATGGATCATCATAGCTACTGGCCAAATTCTACAAAAATTAAATCCAAGAATTTTGTTTGTTCAAAAGCTAGTTTCAAGAAGATTTCTGATATTAACATCCAATTGAAATATTGGAAGTTAGACACCATAACAGGTTATCCAATAATGATTATGCTTACAGTGGATGAAGCCGGATATTGGAAGGTGAAAAAATTTATTGAAAATAACAATCATGATTTGTGTGAGCTAGAAGACCAGCATCTTCTTAGATCAAAAAGTTTCAGTTCTTGAATCAATGACAGAAGTTGGGATAAGAACTATTGATGCATATACCTACCTTGTTGATGAAGTTGCAGGTGTCCAGAATGTTAGATTCTCTAAGAGAGATACGTACAACTTTATTCAAAAAGAGGAAAGAGCAAAAACTGAATTTAGGGACACAAATTATTTGATTCATTTATTTAAAGATCGTCAAGTTGATGGCTATATGTTCGCTTGAGATGTTCAAATTGATGAATCTGATAGATTGTTTTTTTTTTTTTTTTTTGCTGATGAGATTAGTAGGATAGATTATGATTGCTTTGGTGATGTGATAATTTTTTATAGTAGTTATAGACTTACTTAGTATAATTTTATATGTGCACCATTTATCAAGGCTAATAATTATTGGTAAAATATTTTTCTTGGGTGACCTTCTTGTCAGAAAAGATGCTTGAATCATTTACGTGGTTTTTTATAACTTTTTTATGAATATTGTGTGATAAACATCCAAAAATAATTATTATCGATCAAGACAAGGCAATGGCTAGGGCCTTAGAAGTTGCATTTCCTCACACTCACCATAGACCGTGCCAATGATTTATCCGTAAAAAGGCACCATCAAAAGCATCATGCTTCAATAATAATAACAAAGTCGGAGGCCTCTTTCATAGGTGTTTAAGCAAATGTCATTCTAAGGAGTTTGAAAAAACATGGTCTAAAATGATCATAGAAAGGAACCTCCATAATCATGGGTGGTTGCAGGATCTTTAAAAGATAAAAAATAAATGGTCTACTGTATTCAATAAGGATTGCTTTAACATGGGTATTCTATCCACACACCATAGTGAGTCTACTAGTAATATTTTTCATGGAATTTTAAAGCTCGAAAGTTTTATGACTGATTGTTTATGGATTTAGAGAATGTGATGAGGAATTGGCGTCTGAATGAATAGGATGAGGATTACAAATACAGACAGTCCGAAATAGAGCCTATTATGAAAAGTAATCCAATATTAAAGCATGCTACTCAATTTTATTCAAGAAAACTATATTCATTTTTTAAGAATAAATTTTACAGAGTGTGGGTGGAATGAGCATAGAGTTTGTGTCATGTGATTATTCAAAGTTTTTTATCTATTGCATAGAGAAAAAGGACCATTCTAATCCTTTAGTTATTGATTTTGATGCACAAGATAGAGCATTCAATGCACCTACAGGAAGTTTGAAATGATGGGTTTACATGATCTCACTACTAAGAGTTTTAAGGAAGATAGATATTGTGCGAATACTTGAGAAGTACCTACTGCTATGATGGTTAACAAGAGGTTAAAAAGATATATATTCTAACCAAATATTGAAAGGATCTACTTAGAATAATTCTGAAGCTAGTAATAGATTTATATTTAGAAACCATATTAGCAGGTTTGCATATCAAACTATCATACGAGCGCATCTGAATGAGGAGGTTGAACTATACATGTTGGTTGCAATGAAGGTTATGTATGAAAATATCGATTTGATTCTTAATGGGAAAAAAGAAACCATAAGTTTCCACATGTTGGCAATGCAAAAGTAAAAGATCCTCTAAAGTATAGGCCTAAAGGCATATCAAATGCAAGGCTGAAAAGCCACTAAGAAAAGAAGAAGAGGAATAGTATGATTTAACTTCCTATCTAATTTCTTTTCATTATATATAACTACATATTGTAACTAAGTTTTCTTGTAATTATTTTTTATTAATAGAGAAATCATGCGTGAAGGAAAAACATCACAAATGTGTTCACCTTTTCTAAATGAGTTACCCTCTAGTCAGCTATCAGCTCAGCCGTGTAATTTCACAGGAATGCCTGAATGCTTTACAAAGGAATTCATAACTAGTGCACCATCCAGTCAACCATCAGCTCAACAATGTAATTTCACAGGAATGTCCGAATGCTTTACAGAGGAATTCATAACTCACAGACCCATTAAACAACCATCTGCTCAAAAGATAAATTTCAAAAGTATGCCAAAATGCTTTATAGAAGAATTCATAACTGACAAACTTTCAAGTTAGCAATCATCAAAGTTCATGAGGATGATGATGGATATCATTGAATCAGAGCTATAATTGTATAAATGTAATAAGTATATTTGTGACTATGAATTTTTGAAATAATTGTGTAAATGTAATAAGTATATTTATACATGAGGATGATTCTCAATATTTTGTGCCTATTTATATGCATATGTTATGAGTTTTTTGTGTGTATCTAATATATATTTAATGAGTATTATCTGAGTAATTTGTGTGTATTGTATGTATATGTTGTGCGTATGAAGTGCTTATTATGCATATTATCCTTTGGACATATTTAATATGTATTTTATGGGCGTACTTTATGCCATTAATTTATCAACCTTAGGTACTATTCACCAAGGACCCCAAACCCTTTGGATATATTATTATAAAAAAATACTAAAAACTAAAAAATAAGAAAGATCCCATTAATAAATCCAAATCAATGTGTATTATTTATGTATGTTGTGCATATGTTATGCGTATGCGCTGTGTATCTTGTGCATATTTAATGCATACTTTTGAATAATTTTAAAAACATTTAATAAAAATTATTAAATAAATTAAAGCCTTTATAAAAAATAATCTATTTATTACATAAAGCTTGAAACCAAATACAAAATACAAAAAACCGATGATCTTATTCCTTATTATTCAACCTTAAATACTATTCACAAAGAACCCTAAACCCTTTGGACATATTCCTATACATTAACAATAAAACCTAAAAACAAAAAAACATAATGACTACTATGACATAACTCTCAAAATTAGAAAACTAAATACAAAAAATATATTCTTCAACAATAAACAAAAAATATTCTAAAAACTTAAATTTATCAATCTTAAGTTACAAAAAAGATCCTATTAATTAATCAAAATCAATGCATATTATATGTGTATATTGTGCGTATGTTATGCGTATGTGTTTCATATCTTATGCGTACTTTCGAATAAATTTTCAAAATATTTAAAAAAAATATTAAAAAATTCCAAGCATTTATACAAAATAATCCATTTGTTACATAAAGCTTAAAACCAAATACAAAAAATAAAAATCATTAATCTTATTTCTTATTACTCAACCTTAAATACTATTCACCTAGAACCCTAAACCCTTTGGACATACTACTATACATTAAAACTAAAAACTAAAAACCAAAAAACACAATGACTACCATGACATAACTTCTAAAAACAAAAAAACTAAATTCAAAAAATATATTCTTCAATAATAAACTATAAATAACCTAAAAACATAAATTTATCAACTTTAAGTAACAAAAAAGATCCCACTAATTAATCCAAATCAATGTGTATGTTGTGCGTATGTTGTCCATACGTGCTGCGTATCTCGTGCGTATTTAATGCGTACTTTTGAATAAAATTTCAAAATATTTAAAAAAATCATTAAAATATTCTAAGCTTTTATACAAAATAATATATTTGTCACATAAAACATAAAACATAAAACCAAATACAAAATACAAAATTTTTTAATTTTATTCCTTATTACTCAACCTTAAATACTATTCACCAAGAACCCTTAAACCTTTTGGACATATTCCTATATATTAACAGTAAAAACAAAAAACCAAAAACATAATGACTACTATGACATAACTCATAAAAATAAAAAAACTAAATACCAAAAGTATATTCTTCAACAATAAACTATAAATAACCTAAAAAATATAAATTTATCAACCTTAAGTAACCAAAAAGTTCCCATTAATTAGTCCAAATTATTCCAAATCAATTTGTATTATTTGTGTATGTTGTTCGTATGCATTGCATATCTTGTGCGTATTTAATACAAACATTAAATAATTTTTTAAAACTTTTTAAAAAATTATTAAAAAAATTCCAAGCATTTATATAAAATAATCCATTTATTACATAAAGCTTAAAACTAAATACAAAATACTAAAAACTATTTATCTTATTCCTTATTACTCAACCTTAAATACTATTCACTAAGGACCTTTAATCCTTTGGACATATTCCTATACATTAACACTATAAACAAAAAACCAAAAAACACAATAACTACTATGACATAACTCCTAAAAATTAAAAATAAATGGAAAAAATATATTCTTCAATAATAGACTATAAATAACCTAAAAACATAAATTTATCAACCTTAAGTAATAAAAAAGATCCAATTAATTAATCTAAATTAATCCAAATTAATGTGTATTATCTGCGTATGTTAAGCACAAGTTGTGCGTACACACTTCATGTCTTATGCGTATTTATTGTGTACTTTTGAATAATTTTTTAAAATATTTTAAAAATTTATTAAATTGTTGCAAATCAGGGTTTTAGATTGATATTGTGATTTTATTTTTATGATATCAAAATATTATTATTTTGATTTTATTATTTCTCCTAGCATATATTGAATATTTATGTTTGTTTCTCTATGTACTAACATTTCAGAAAAGTCATATACTACCCTAGGTTACTAAAGACTTCAAGTTAAGGTAGAGTAGGATTTTCATGTAATAGAGTTTGTATATCTCTATTTTTATAGCTTGAGTCTGAGCAAGTGTGTTTATAATTGGGTAATCATAGACACACATATAGAAGTAGTGTGATAATTTTTTTAACTGATCATACTGTATGATTTGACATATACTTTCCTCCATAATATAAATAATCAAATCATGGCTTAAATTTTTAAACTCTTTATATTGTACTATATGACTTCATACAGATGACTGAAAGAGTATATAATTAGGTTCGTACGAGATCATACCGAACGAATACATTCATTTTTGAATTGTTCATACAATATGATGTGACTTCGTATAGATGACCGATAGAGTATGAAATTAGGTTCGCCAGATAGTATCGAATGAAAACATTCATTTTTAAACTTTTTTATACAGTATGATGTGACTTCGTACAGACGACTAACAGAGTATGAAATTAGGTTCATACCAGATTATATTGAACAAACATAATCATGTGGTAACTATTCATACAATATAATCTTAATTCATACTGACGACTGGTAGACTACAAAATTGAGTTCATCCAAGTTTGTGTTGCAACTCAAGCTCATGAGTTTATATTTTTAATGAAAACAAATATTATGGCTCACATCCTTATGTCTAATTATATTTGTAATCTATATTTATTTATGTGTGTACTAATAATTCAGGAATGTCATACACCGTCTAATGAAGATTCAAGGCTCAAGATTATGTAGAATAGATTAAGTTATAAAGATTTTTGTAATATTAATTGATGTATTTTTAATTGATCTCTTGTGTCAAGTCCAGTAAGGTTGTATGCTAGCTTGATGATCATATACATGTATACTCATGGGAGTGAGATTGAGTCAAAACCATATGTTCAAATTTTGAACTAATCGTACAGTATGATTTATATCATACTATATAATCTAGTCATCTAACTAATCATACTGAATGATTTGGATCATCCATGATGACCAATTATGATCAAGAAAAATAGCTACCAATCTAATTTAGGAAAGATTTTTAATTTCATATTTTATTTTAGTCATTCCGAACAATGTACATAGTACTAGATGATATATGATAATTATGCCTAAATTGATTATGTGATTAGGGAATTAATTATAGTTAATTTTTTCAATTCAATCATCCAGGATAATCAATCAAGATTGTACTAGATGATACGATAGATACATGGAACGGTACTTGATCATCCCAAACAAAATATTATAATTATTCATCTAATTATCCATGAGGATTACTATTGATCATCACCTTTTTGGCATCCGTCACTTGCATAGCCTTGTCACTCGCACTTTGTGGGTTGATCCGCTTCACTTGCATGTTGCGTTGTTGTATATGTTGAAGGATCAAATCACACATTTTATCTTGATTTGTTGTCAGCTTTGGGATTTAATCATTTGTCACATATGACCCGTTGTTATGTTTGAAAATATATGTGATCGAGTCGATGTCGAGCTGAATACTTTGTATAATTTGAACCTTTCGCTGCATCTTCTTTCCATGCTTAATGACTTTTTGATTCATGCATCTTTTTAAGAAATGGATTGTGCGAGTGCATTCGGATCGTCGAGATCCTTCAAAGGAGTCCATTCACACTAGAATTGCACACCGTTGTATATATGTCGAGAGCTTAATTAGATTATTCTTTAAATATTACATAATTTGTTATTTATTTAATCATATAAACTAATATATATATATATATATATCACAACACTCTTTTGTCCATTGTATATTCCTTAAGCTCAGTCACCACTCTCATACACATAAAATAAAACCATTAAGAGACAAAAATATATAATTTTTCTAAAGCACTATCAGGTATATGCAAAGCAAAAATATATGTTAAAGAAAGAGGAGATACACAGTTCATCTTAGCTTGTTAGTTGAGAGCTTAAGATTCCAACTAAGAGGTCTTGGGTTCTAGTCTTTGTGTATGCATTGTGTGTGTGTTTGACTTAAATGTTCCAAAAAAAAAAAAAAAGAGGAGAGCCTGCTCATACTTTTAGATTTTCTCAGACACCTTTTTTTTGTGCTTCTCATAGCTCTCACAGGAAATAATAAGAAAAAAAGGGAAAACGGCAAAATTCCTAATATACTCTCTCAGTTACGTGAAGCTAGGATGCCTAAGCTTAGAGTTTGGGTAGCCCTCTTTTACCTCACACACAGGGATCTTCTCCAAGACGATGAGGACACACAATGAAAAATTCTCCAGGACAAAAAGAGGGGCTACAGACAAAGTATGGAGGAGCTCACATCTCTGATGCACTCTGGTTTTGTGCAACTCGTCTTCCAACCCTCTCTAGCCAGATCTTAATTTGTCGCCGACCTCCTCCTCTCTCGACCGTCCAGACGACGACGACTCCTACCTTAGATGAGCATGTTCGACCCGGCTTCTTTTCTCATGCAGAGGATCCTCCAACGACCCTTCTCCCATTCACTCTGCCTAGAGAAGCTATACGGAATGCTCTAACCGGACCACCTCTCAAGCTCATCTCTCTGGACCGAGCTAGGTCCCGACCCAATTCCGCCTCTGGCCGCCCAATCCGTCGTTGGTGTTGATTCTGGCATCTACCTTCTTGAAGAAAAAAGAAGAGAGGGTGACTCTTTTCCTTAACACTACAGAAGTTTGGGCAAAAGAAATCTAAAAAAAAAATAAAAAATCAAGATGTATGTAACGGATTATTTTACTTTGATTTTATTGCTTCTATGATCCATTATAGAAAGTTAATTTCTTGTCTTTGTATTGAGTTTTTATTCTTTATGTAATTTACATGTGCTATATGTTATATATTTACTTATTGCTTCATCTTTACCATTCTGTAATTTAACCATTTTTCATTTTGGATATCATCATAATTATTAACCTTCTTCTAACCGTGTAGTAGAAGATCAAGACAACACACAACAAGGCTAAAGAAAGCTGTTGTATATATTCTAATTTTTAAATAAATATGATGATCAAAATAAGGCAAATCTTGATTTCATTTGTTGTGTTTGTTTGATTGTAAGAACTCTTTACATGCTTCCTTTTCATTTTTAATTGTTTCTTTATTTAATTGACTATTTGAACCAACAGTGTATAAGCACTTTTATTGAAAACCTTTTTTTAAGTGAGTATGATACACGCTACGGCTCATCTCATTATCTAATATCAGTCTATAAAAATGCCAACATATTTATTAAGTCATGTTATTATATTTTATACAGATTCTCAATGTGTAGAACTTAAATTTAATTCATCGTGATTAACTCAAATCTATTTTCTATTTCTTGTCTACTGATTTTGATCGTAATGTGTATTCATAAATTTAGTCAATTGATATATATATATATATATATATATATATATATATATATATATATATATATATATATATATATATATATATATATTTTATGTTTTTTTTGGGAAAAATTCTAGACTATGCCATTTAATTAGTCAAAAATGAAGTACAAAATAACCAAAAACACATAAAAATTGAAAGAAAAAGAATACAAAATAAGGAAGAGAAAAAAAAAAAAAAAAACAATACTAGAGACATAACTCAAAGAATTGCTCCAAGAAAATGGAGATGGAGAAGATGCACTTAAATCAGGAAGTCATAAAGAAATTCTATGAGATTATATACTCTAGTTGCCCAAAGACCTTCCAAGAGGATCCATAGTCAGGCTAACATCATCGTTCAGGTAAAGTAAGAGAATACAACCTGACTAAAGAATAAAGCACAAACTTGTCTTTGCTAGACCACCAGCCAATCCGACTTGGGACAATAAAAGATGCAGCAAAGTGTAAACTGTGACCTTCACTCAATACCGAGCAAGCTTCATAGGCTTAGATTCTCTAACAGAAGTCTCCCCTTATTCCATTTAGCTATCTTAAATTTCACAGCTTTTGCTATGTTAGAATCCAAAGTAGCAACGCATTTAGCCAAAGATTTGAATCTTCGATTATTTCTTTCACATCAAATGTGATATATAATAGCATTGAGCATTAAAAGAATGCAATTTTTTTCCTTATATTCCCCTGGTAAGCCACCAATAAACTCTATTTCCTGAGAGACATAGGTCTTAATAGAAAATTTTGCATTTTAGGAATCAACCGGATCAAAATATTGAATGAATATTCACATTCAAAAAATAGGTGAGATAAAGTCTCAGAATTATTGTAATAGAAATAGCAAAGAGAGTTATTAATAGCAATTCCTCTCCCATGCACATCCACTATTTTTAACCTATCCAAGATAGCCATCCATGTATAAATAGAAAACCTGGGAGAATGATTTTTGTGCCAGATAAGACAAGACCAGTCAACAGGGACCTCATTTATAAAAAATTCCCTGTAAAAATCTTTGTAATCAGCCTCCTTTTTGCTATCCTAGACCAGAAAATTGGTCTGGTCACTAGCAAGAGGAATTCTACTAATGAATTTTGATTTTACACTAATGGACTCTGGAATGCACCGAATTCCATTATGAATCCATTCATCTATCATTCCCTTCTCATTATAGTGGTTACGCATAGGGAAGTTAGGAAATCTATTTGAAATTTTGTCTCCCAAACACCAATGATCCAAGATAATAGATGCTTGACAATGACTTTAAGGAATAAAAACTTGAATTTGTTTCTCACTTGATTGGCAGTATTGCAAATATTTTTCCAAAATATGGTAGACTGAGCATCATTACTCTTCAAGGGGGAAGAATACTGAGCCAGGAGAAAGTTAGTAAGAGGGGACCTGATATTGTAAATTCTTCCAATGGTGCAACAATTAAAGGCAAACCGCATAGCCAAGATGGAAGGGATACCCAACCCACCAAAATAGTGAGGTTTACAAGTGTTTACCCAAGATATGAGGTGCAAGTGCTTTTCTTTGATGTCCCCAAAATATAAAAAATTTGGCACAAAGCTTACCAATACTCTTCATAACAACTTTAGGTATAAAAATGGCTCTCACCCAGTAAGCCATGGTATTAAAGATAGTGTACTTAATGTATTGCATTTTGCCAGCTAGAGAGAGTTTTTTGGCTTTCTAGTCTGAAAGAAGGCTATTTACCTTTTCTAGAAGGGGATTAAAATCAAAGACTTTGATATTCTCTGATGAAATGGGGATACCTAGTTAGTTAAAATTGTTAGAAACATTAGTAACATTCAGGATCTGTGCAAGTCTGAGGGAATTAGGAGTGTGTCTAGTGAACAGGATGATACTCTTATGGTTGTTAAGATGAAGATCGGAACTATTGGAAAATTTCTCCAAAATATTTGTGAGATAGATATAGTTGACCTCAATAGCATTGCCAAAAACCATGAGATCATCAGCATATAATAAATGAGTAAGATGATAATCACCTATAAAGATGCCCTCAAATCCTCCTAGCATGGGATGCTCTTCTAGAAGACAAGAAAGGCAATCCATAATAATATAAAAGAGATAAGGGCTGAGGGTGCAACCCTGTCTAAGGCCTGAGCTAGATGAAAAATAGCCTTCTAAAGACCCATTTAAGCAAATAGAAAAATTGACATTATAAATGCATGTCTTTATCCAATTTGTTAAAGCACTCGGAAAACCTTTTTGGATCATTATAGAAATGAGGAATTCCCTGAACACCGTATCAAATGCCTTTTTAATATCGAGCTTAGCACAAAAGATCTTTCTTCTATTCGATTTAATGAAGAAATTCATAATTGCAGAAGCCAAAAGAGGATTGTCTGTGGATAATCTCTTGGGAATAAAAGCATCTTGACTCTTATGCGTGATAGCAGACATAATCATCTTCATCCCCAATGTGATTAGCATGAGCAATTTTGGGAATCAGAACCAGTGTCGTGGCTTTAGCACCCTTAGGAAGATAACTTTTTGGAGAAGAAACATTGCACGACCTTAAAAATCTCGTTTCCTATAATGTGCCAACATTTTTTATAGAAATCAAAATTGAAACCATCTAGACCAGATGAAGAGTTTGAATGACTAGAGAATACTGTATCTTTAACTTCTTAGAAGGTTATAGGCTTGATGAGGCAATCAACTAGATGGGTTGGTATACTAGAACCTTTGGGGAATTGACTGATATCAATGGTAGAAGTATTTGGTTGGTTGAGTAAGCACTTGAAGTATTGGTTTTTGTATAAGATTTTAGATTCATATTCTTTGGGACTTCCAAGGAGAGCACCCACATTAGCACTATTAGTACCAGCTTTCCTCCTATGAATCCTGGAGTATAGGAATTTTAAATCTTCTTCTCGGTGTAAAAGCCATTTGGCTTTAACTCACTGAATCATCGAAGAGGACTAGATGGAATTATAGTGATTTAGCTTGAAATTGATTCTATTAAGTTTTGTGCAAAGCTTAGAGTTTAGGGGATCTAAGTCCAGAAGTAGCTGACATTCCAGCTGTTGTTTGATAAGAGAATCAATCACAGGCATAATGGTGTTAGAAGGCCGGCATTTATGTTTCTTAATCAGCCCTTTGAATCTTTTTAACTTGTTATAGAAACAAGTAATAGGATTTACCACAGAAGGAGAGGCAAAAACATCTATAAGAAAGTCCTAAAACTCTTGATAATGAGTCCAATGGTTTTTAAATCTAAACCGATGAAATTTTTCCTTTGCTCACCAACAGATATGATAAGGGGAGAGTGATCTGAGATGGAAGCACTGAGAACTTTATATGAGGAATTCGGGAAAGTAGTGATCCAATTCTCATTTATTAGGGCACTATCAAGTTTAATACTAATAGTATATTTGCTTCTCTGATTATGCCAAGTATAAAAGATACCCATAGAAGTAAAATCAATTAGAGTAGTATCAAAAATTAGAGAATTGAACTGACCCAGCCTAGCTTCTGGGATTAGATTCCCACTGGCTTTATCAGAACTAAAATGACAGCAGTTGAAATCACCAGCAATAATGCACGGGTTTTCATTATGGGGGTTGAGAGATCTGATATCTTCCCACAATCTAGTTCTCTCATCATGAGAGTTTGAAGCATAAATAATAGTGATCTTCACAGGTTGATGAGAATCTATAAAGAGCTTGCCAGAAATCATCTGATTTGAGAAGAAAAAAGGATCAAACTTAATTTTATCTAGATTCCACTTGATCCAAATCCTACCCGGGCTAGCAAGATGGAAATTATTACAGCTTTGCTCATTGGCAAAGATCTCATGCCGGGAATGGAACCAAGTGTCATTCAAATTAGGAAGGAGAATTCGGCTCTCCAATAGAAAAACCATAACCAGCATATGGTCCTTGACCAATGTTTTAACACTGTTAACTTTATCAGGGCTATTGAAGCCTTTGATATTCCACACAACAAATGGTGGAATAAACATTAGGATTTGGAGTGATGCTCCTTTTGGAGCCTTTCCCTCTTGTGCTAACATGGTTTTGCACTCCCTTTTCAGTAGGGACTTGAGGTTTATTTTGATTTAAAATTCTGGTATGAGTCTCTAAAGATGAGGGAAGGTCGTAGATTGAAGGGTTCACTTGAACAATCTCAAGAAGAGAAGTAGGTTCTTTTCCTTTAGAAGAGATCATTAATTCCGGATCAAGGATATCTTGTAAACCAGAAAATTTGTTAGTAGCTTGAACATTAGGTAAAATTATTATATATATATATATATATATATATATATATATATTTTTTTTTTTGGGGGGGGGGGGAGTGTCACGACCCGACCCGACGGGGACGGATCCCGCCCGAGCTGGATCGCGACGAGAGCTAAACTTGCTTATCCAGGATCTGGCTTTGGATTAGGTTACTGAACTGATCTTCCAAATTCTTAACTCAACAGAAACACACAGAACAACAGAGCAACTAAAAACATCAAATGCAGCGGAACAAAACATCTATCTTTTCATTTCCTCAAAAATAATCATCTACAGAACAGTGCATGGCTTTCAACAGAAAGAAAGACAGAACAGAAAAGCCATGACTGTACAAAAATCAAAAGTACAAAAGTACCTAATCGGATCAGACTCTGAAATTAATCCTAGACCTCCTTGCCCTTCCCAGAACCTGAAAACCACCAGAAAGCAAGGGTGAGCTCAACAGCTCAGCAAAGCAACAAACCACCAATCTAAATTCTCAGAAACCAAAACCAAACTCATCAGACAGAAATCAGATCAGAAATCGAAACAGAATCGGAAATCAGAACTTAAACGGACAAATATCAAATCAGAATCGGAATCGTACAGATCATATCAGAACAAATCAACAGAGTCAGAATCAGAAATCAGAAATCAGAATCGTACGGAGCATATCATATCAGAATCACAATTTCGTACAGAACAGAACAGATACAGAAAACAGAACAGATACATATAGCTAAATGCCCTGACACTAACGGAATCTCTACGGATTCCGGCCCCTTATGCCTCCCTTCCCAGACACTGACTGAATCTCATAGGATCCAGGCCCCTTATGTCTCCCTTTGTGCTCACGGCACCAAAATAGATGTGCTCATAGCACCAGAACAGAATTCATTGGATCCGGAACAGAACAGATATCAGATTTCAGATTTGAGCTCATTTCAGATTTCCCATTTCACTAACTGAATCTCATAGGATTCAGGCCCCTTATAACTCCCTTTTTATAGCTTATACACATAGCATTTCAATTCAGAAGAAATCCGGACATTTCAGAAATTACCCGAAAATCGGGCAGCACAACGGCAGTACACAGAATTTACACAAAATTCCTGAAAATAACAATTTACCAAATTTGCACAGAATACAGATATTAACATTTCAGAACCTTTATTCTACTGCACAGATAATTTACAATTTCACAGAAAATTGTAGTCTACGAAAAACATCGAAATCAAAAATACCCGGACAAAAATCTTCGGAAAATAACCAAAATGTGCACACTCGGCACGTCAACAATATACAGAAACTTACGCGGTAAAAACTGAACCAATCAAAAGATACGGACGAAAAATCGTAACGAAAACGAAATCCGGACAGAAAATACCGCCAACCGCGATGGAACTGAAAATTGAGAAAGACGGAATGTGCCTTACCTCGTGCACAGCAAAATCCTCAACAGTCACTTCGCTCGAAAACGGCTCCGCGTCTTCCCGAAATCAACTTTTCCAAGAATGCCCTCGACTTTCTCTCTCCTCAAAAAGATATTTTATAAAATCTGATTTTTCTCTCTCTTCAAAACGACAGAATTTCCTTAAGTAATACTCAGATCGGCCCGGCCGATCGCAGCATCGTCCCGGGACGATCCGACCAAATGGATCGGCCTGAATTCTTCCCAGGGCTGTTGTCTGGACGATATTTTCTATAGTGCCGATCGGCCTGGCCGATGTCTCCAATCGGCCTGGACGATGCATGCAGAAAATCACCTGGAGCAAAACTGGGCAAAATCTGGAACTGATTCTCTACTAATTGTCCCAGGACGATCCAAAATCGGCCTGGACGATCCTGGAGCAGATTGTGATATTACAATCTCCCCAACTCAGAAAAATGTCGTCCTCGACATTATCCAATCCAAACGCAGTCAAAACAAGTACGGGTACGACCGTCTCATATCAGACTCCTTTTCCCACGTTGCTTCCCGTGCAGTCCGGTGCTTCCACTGGACTTTAACCATCGGAATCTCTTTATTTCTTAACTTTCGGACGTCATACGCCAAAATCAACTCTGGCTCTTCCTTGTACGCCAGATTCTCCTGAATCTCAACCTCATCAGCAGATACCTTCTTCCCAGAGTCGGATACCCACTTCCTCAGAGTGGATACATGAAACACATTATGCACATCCGGCATAGAATCAGAAAGCAATAGGCGATAAGCAGATTTTCCAATTCTTTCCAAAACTTCAAAAGGTCCAACATACCTTGGACTAAGCTTGCTCACCTGACCAAATCTGCTCACACCTTTCATCGGGCTAACTTTGACATACACAAAGTCACCGACCTGAAATTCAACAAATCTGTGCTTCTGATTGTAATACTTCTGCTGACGATCTTGAGCGGCTTTCAATCTTTCTCTTATCAAATTGATCTTCTGAGTAGTTTCATCAGCAAAAGTGGCACCCAAAGCCTGTCTATCTCCGACCTCCGTCAGAGTCAAAGGAGTACGACACTTCCTGCCATACAAAGCCTCGTACGGTGCCATACCGATACTGGACTGAAAACTGTTGTTATAGGCAAACTCAATCAGCGGAATATGATCTTCCCAGCTTCCGCTAAAGTCCAGAACACAAAGCCTCAACAGATCTTCCAGTACCTGAATAGTCCTCTCAGACTGTCCGTCGGTCTGAGGATGAAAGGCTGTACTGAAATGCAGTTTCGTACCCAAGCCTTGCTGAATGCCCTTCCAAAGTCTGGAAGTAAAGCGTCCATCTCGATCAGATACAATCACACGAGGCACACCGTGCAATCTGACTATCTCCTTCACATATATCTGTGCCAAGCGTTCAACTGAATCTGTTTGTCTGATCGGAAGAAAATGGGCTGACTTCGTCAATCGATCCACAACTACCCAAATGGCATCATGTCCTTGTCGTGATCGAGGAAAACCCATCGCAAAATCCATCGTTACCTCCTCCCATTTCCACTCAGGGATAGGCAACGACTGCAACAGTCCACCTGGTCGCTGATGCTCTGCCTTCACCAACTGACAGGCTTCGCATCTCGACACAAACTCTGCCACATCCTTCTTCATCCCAGGCCACCAGAACAAAAGCTTCATATCAGCGTACATCTTACCACTGTCTGGATGAACAGTGTAGCCTGAATGATGAGATTCATACAGAATCTCCCGCCTCAAATCTCCAAACACAGGTACCCACAACCTGTTCTTACAGAAAATAGCACCAGAATCAGAAATTCGAAGTTCAGGAGTCTTACCAGATCCAATCTGTGCTAGCAACTTCGAATACTCAGAATCTAACTTCTGGGCTTCTTGAATCCGTGTCTCCAAAGTAGACTGAATACTCATCTGAGCCAACTCCAAATCACTGGAGGAAATCACCTCCAACTGCAATGTTTCCAAATCACGGATCAGAAAGTCATCACAGGTAAGCTGAATACCTGATAATCCAGAAGACTTCTTACTCAAAGCATCTGCTACCACATTCGCCTTCCCAGGCTGATACTGAATAGTCAGGTCATAGTCCTTGATCAACTCGAGCCACCGCCTCTGTCTCAAATTCAGATCCTTTTGAGTAAAAATGTACTTCAGGCTCTTATGATCAGTAAACATCTCACATTTGACGCCATACAGGTAATGCCGCCAAATCTTCAAAGCAAACACAACAGCAGCTAACTCCAAATCATGTGTCGGGTAATTCTTCTCATGTGGTTTTAACTGTCTCGAAGCATAAGCAATTACCTGACCATGCTGCATCAGGACACATCTCAGTCCTTTCAGTGAAGCATCACTGAACACCTGAAAACCCTCCGTACCTGACGGAAGTGCTAACACTGGAGCTGAAGTCAGACAATCCTTCAATCTCTGAAAACTAGCTTCACACTCCGGTGTCCAAACAAAAGGAACCGACTTCTGAGTCAGTCTCGTCAGAGGAGTCGAAATCTGTGAAAATCCTTTCACAAACTTCCTGTAATACCCGGCCATGCCCAAAAAACCACGTACCTCAAATATCGTAGTCGGCCTTGGCCAATCAGCAACCGCCTGAATCTTCTGGGGATCTACAGAAATACCTTCTCCGCTCACCACATGCCCCAGAAATGAAATGCTCTTCAGCCAGAATTCACACTTGGAGAACTTGGCATACAGCTGATGCCTCCTCAGAGTCTCCAACACAATCCTCAAATGTCTAGCATGATCATCCTCAGATGCAGAATATACCAGAATATCGTCAATGAAGACGATCACGAACTGATCCAAATACTCCCTGAATACTCGGTTCATCAGATCCATGAAAATCGCAGGCGCATTGGTTACCCCAAAAGGCATAACCAAAAACTCGTAGTGCCCGTACCGAGTACTGAAAGCAGTCTTCACCACATCAGCTTCCTTCACCTTCACCTGATAATATCCGGATCGCAAATCAATCTTCGAAAACACCGAAGATCCGGAAAGCTGATCAAACAAGTCGTCTATCCGAGGCAAAGGATACTTGTTCTTGATCGTGGCCTTGTTCAAATCTCTGTAATCAATACACATACGGAGTGTACCGTCCTTCTTCTTCACAAACAGAACAGGTGCTCCCCAAGGAGAAACACTAGGACGTACAAACCCTCTGTCAACCAACTCCTGAAGCTGAACTTTCAACTCAGAAAGTTCTTTCGGTGCCATCCTGTACGGAGCTTTCGATATAGGAGCTGTACCCGGAAAAACATCGATAGAGAACTCCACATCTCTATCCGGAGGCAAACCAACCAATTCCTCAGGAAAAACATCTACAAACTCCCGTACCACAGGGATCTCAGAAACAGAACCAACCTCCAGGTTCAGATCCCGCACCGAAGCCAAAAATACTAGATATCCTTTCTTCCACATTCTGCTCACCTCCAACGCAGAAATCAGACTGGAGAGAACACCTCGTAATCCCTGAAATACAACTCTCTCTCCAGCCACAAGCAAACTCACTTGCTTCTTCAGACAGTCAATCTGAGCCTCATACAGACTCAGCCAATCCATTCCCAGAATCACATCATACAAAGAAATCGAAAATCGAATCAAACTCGATTTCCACTTCTTGCCAGAAATCTCTATCTCACACAAACAAAACTGTCGAGCAATCAATGGATTCCCAGCCGGTAAAATCACAGACAAAGAAACCGGTAAAACCATCGAATCCAAATGTAAAAGCTCAAAACAGTGCTCGGACAGAAAAGAATGACTCGCTCCAGAGTCAAACAAAACACGACAGGGCTGATCAGAAATGTAAACCGTACCTGTCACAACATCCGGAGCATCACGAGCCTCCTGCTGACTTAGGCTGTAAACTCGTGGCTGAACTGGAACAGGAGCTGAAGCAACAGAACTACTCTGCTCCCTCTGAATCGTAGGTGGTCTCCGTGGTGCAGAACTAGAACCACCACCTCTACCAGCAAATCCCTCAGGGCGTGGAGGAACAGTCCTCGGTCTTCCTGCTGCTGAACCAACAGGTCTGACGAAGCCCTCAGATCGCTGCTCAAATTCCATCTGTGGACATTCTGCAATCCTATGTCCCGGCTGACCACATCTGAAACAAAGACCAGCTATCCTGTAGCACTGGCCATGGTGTCGCCGTCCACAACTCTGGCACACAGGTGCCGTACTGACAGATCCAGAACTAGTCGTACTGGTAGCAGTACCAGACGATCCTCCGCTCCTTCTGGAATCTCCAGATCCAGAACCAGGAACAAATCTCCTCTTCCCAGAGGAACCACTGCCAGAAGTATCACCTCCAAACCTCTTCCTACTCGCAGACCACCGCTGCTGAGTAGCCGTCATGTCGTTCTCAATCAGACGAGCTCGCTCCACAAGCTCAGAGAAATCAGTAATCCTGAATGGTATCAGAGGCTGCCTCAAAGTGTCTCGTAATCCTCTCAGAAACCTGTAGCACCTCTCAGCAGACGTGTTAACCAGCTGCGGAGCGTACCTGGCTAATGCAGTAAACTCAGCCTCGTACTGCATCACCGTCTTGCTCCCCTGAACCAGCCTCAGAAAACTCTCCTGCATCTGCTGTCGTGCAGAAGGGGGAACAAACCATTCTCTGAATACCTCAGTGAACTCTTCCCAAGTGATCAAAGAGTTCAATCTGCCCTGAAATCTGGCTGCCTGCTGGCCATCCCACCAGTGCTCAGCCTCTCCGTCCAACAGAAAAACAGCTAACGGAACCTTCCTGTCTGCAGGACACTGCATCCCGTCAAAAGTCTTCTCCAATCTCCTCAGCCACTCCTCGGCTGCTCTGGGCTCAACAGCGCCCTCAAATCTCGGAGGCTTCAACCTCAAAAATAACTGCAGGTGTCGATCAATGTCCTCAGATCTAACAGTAGAAGCTCTGCTCTGAGTCTCGCTCATCATCTGAGCAACAAGTGACGCAAACTGTGAAAGTGTATCAGCACCGACCACTGGGGCTGTACTCCCCACTGGTGCTGCCTGATCGTCACTCTGACCGTCTGTCATGTCTGGGTCTGGCTGATCCATACAGAAAAATCCAGAAAAATCTGAAAAACTATCACAAAAACAACACAAAAACAACACAATAAAAAGCCAAACGACCCAAAACTACCCCCAGACAGACTCACTGATCACTTCCAGTGCTCTGATACCACAAAAGCTTGTCACGACCCGACCCGACGGGGACGGATCCCGCCCGAGCCGGATCGCGACGAGAGCTAAACTTGCTTATCCAGGATCTGGCTTTGGATTAGGTTACTGAACTGATCTTCCAAATTCTTAACTCAACAGAAACACACAGAACAACAGAGCTACTAAAAACATCAAATGCAGCGGAACAAAACATCTATCTTTTCATTTCCTCAAAAATAATCATCTACAGAACAGTGCATGGCTTTCAACAGAAAGAAAGACAGAACAGAAAAGCCATGACTGTACAAAAATCAAAAGTACAAAAGTACCTAATCGGATCAGACTCTGAAACTAATCCTGGACCTCCTTGCCCTTCCCAGAACCTGAAAACCACCAGAAAGCAAGGGTGAGCTCAACAGCTCAGCAAAGCAACAAACCACCAATCTAAATTCTCAGAAACCAAAACCAAACTCATCAGACAGAAATCAGATCAGAAATCGAAACAGAATCGGAAATCAGAACTTAAACGGACAAATATCAAATCAGAATCGGAATCGTACAGATCATATCAGAACAAATCAACAGGGTCAGAATCAGAAATCAGAAATCAGAATCGTACGGAGCATATCATATCAGAATCACAATTTCGTACAGAACAGAACAGATACAGAAAACAGAACAGATACATATAGCTAAATGCCCTGACACTGACGGAATCTCTACGGATTCCGGCCCCTTATGCCTCCCTTCCCAGACACTGACTGAATCTCATAGGATCCAGGCCCCTTATGTCTCCCTTTGTGCTCACGGCACCAAAACAGATGTGCTCATAGCACCAGAACAGAATTCATCGGATCCGGAACAGAACAGATATCAAATTTCAGATTTGAGCTCATTTCAGATTTCCCATTTCACTAACTGAATCTCATAGGATTCAGGCCCCTTATAACTCCCTTTTTATAGCTTATACACATAGCATTTCAATTCAGAAGAAATCCGGACATTTCAGAAATTACCCGAAAATCGGGCAGCACAACGGCAGTACACAGAATTTACACAAAATTCCTGAAAATAACAATTTACCAAATTTGCACAGAATACAGATATTAACATTTCAGAACCTTTATTCTACTGCACAGATAATTTACAATTTCACAGAAAATTGTAGTCTACGAAAAACATCGCCGAATCAAAAATACCCGGACAAAAATCTTCGGAAAATAACCAAAATGTGCACACTCGGCACGTCAACAATATACAGAAACTTATGCGGTAAAAATTGAACCAATCAAAAGATACGGACGAAAAACCGTAACGAAAACGAAATCCGGACAGAAAATACCGCCAACCGCGACGGAACTGAAAATTGAGAAAGACGGAATGTGCCTTACCTCGTGCACAGCAAAATCCTCAACAGTCACTTCGCTCGAAAACGGCTCCGCGTCTTCCCGAAATCAACTTTTCCAAGAATGCCCTCGACTTTCTCTCTCCTCAAAAAGATATTTTATAAAATCTGATTTTTCTCTCTCTTCAAAACGACAGAATTTCCTTAAGTAATACTCAGATCGGCCCGGCCGATCGCAGCATCGTCCCGGGACGATCCGACCAAATGGATCGGCCTGAATTCTTCCCAGGGCTGTTATCTGGACGATATTTTCTACAGTGCCGATCGGCCTGGCCGATGTCTCCAATCGGCCTGGACGATGCATGCAGAAAATCACCTGGAGCAAAACTGGGCAAAATCTGGAACTGATTCTCTACTGATCGTCCCAGGACGATCCAAAATCGGCCTGAACGATCCTGGAGCAGATTGTGATATTACAGGGAGTGAGGGTTAGATGGTTCTGTGGAAGAGAATTCCTCCTTGGGAGAATTGAGGTTGGGGATATTAGGAGGACTATAAGGAATTTTTTGAGATACTTCCCTAGGATTTTGCAATTGAATGTGACTGTTATCAGGGGTGGGTAAGATCCTTTCTAGGTCTGTAGTTGGAACTATGCCCACAGATAGTATTATGGGGAATTTGGGGTTGTGGTTAGGGATTAGGATTTTTCGGGTATTCAAAAGTAGAATGAATTAGCGAAGAACAACATTGACAGGGCAACAATTTCTATTCTTATTGGATTTTAAGGTTGAAAACTTTCCCTTCTACTAGGATAGGGATGAATTTCGGGTATGTTGCAGTTGAATCAACCTGCATGCATACTCTAGCATAGGTGAGATGAGACTTGGAAGCCGTAAGTTCATCTACAGCTAGCAGAATTCCTACTTTGGTCACTATTTTAGACATTCCAGTCAGTGTCCAGCAACAGAAATGAAGATCATGGATTTTAATCCATATGAGGACTGAGGTGAACTCCTTCCTTTTTGGGCTAAAAAGAGACGACCATTTTTGTATGATGAACAGTTTTCCCAAAATAAACCATGCTCCTTTGTTCTAGACATTTTCGAGGTCTTTAGCAGAAGAGAACTTAAACAAAAAGAAACCATCACTAAGAGATATCATTTTGAGACTACCTTTAAGCTTCCAACCTTGTTAACCGCAGTAAGTAATAAACCATAGTATGGATGCTTACCAAGCAAGTACCCCACTAGCGCTTGGTTCCATTCGAGATATGCATCAGCAACTTCTTCATGCTGGAAGAGAATAATCTCCTCCTGAGTCGGAAGAGCAGAGATAGCGAACTTATTAGGATTAGTGTTGTCAGTGATGATTCAGATCCAAGGAAGTGGGTTTTGTGAGGGAGCTGAAGGTGGACATGGTTGCATATGTGTCGAGGGGGATTTGCTGAGGGAAGCGGCAGAAAAATGGCGGTGGAGAATGAGGGATCCATGGATCCCTCCCCGGCACTAGGGAGAACAAAGGAAGCAAGCGGCACAGGACGAGAGAACCCTAAATCGCGAACCACAATTTATTCAATATTTTATGTTATGAAAATATAGTTCTCTAAACTCATACCAAAAATCTACTCTTAGAAGATATGTAGTAACTGCATCCAATGTTCATTGAATGTAAAGAATGTATATGAATACTAATTTGGAATTTGATATATGATCGAATCCTGATTTTTTATTTTTTATTTTTTATTTTTTAAAATTGAATGTGTTAATTTGATTAAAATAAATATCATTCATATATATCTTTTTTTTTTAAAGATCAAAGTTTCTTGCAAATTAATTAGTTTTCTCTACCGATATAAATTCATACATTAATTTCTATCTGATTTACATTTTACATAAATTACAATGTTGTTTATCCCAATAATCATGCCTAAATCTATAATAATTAATATAATTATGAATACACAATAAATCAACCTTAGCATGTAATATTAATAATTATATAAATTTCAAAGTAAAGTATATTCTATCGCATTCCATAGATGTGATATTTGATATAAAAGTTTGTAATTATCTTGGACAATTTCATAGATTTTGCGTTTCAATATTGAGCTTATACGCATTTAAAGTGAAATGAATATTTATGTTGAAGTGATTTTTGAGTTCCTGGAGGAGAATAAAGTTGCATTGATACTTTATTTTACTTATCACTCTCGCATGTGTATCAAATTTAAATTCTAAGTAAAAACACAAAGGTATACATTGGTTGTTTGTAACAAAACTTGCATGAGGTAAAAATAAGTGTTATACTCATAGAAAATTTCTTTAGTAGTGCCATCCTTCATAGATTGCCTGATCATTCACTGGATATGTTAGCCATGATCAACTACTTATATGAAGTTTTCTCTAATGTGTAAGGAGGGAAGATTCAAATTAAACTTTTGGTGGAAAGCTTACTTGCATTGTTTATGACATTTGATGGAAAACTCCTACAAGATTTATGCATGATTCTTCTTTACATTTTGTGATAGAGGATCTCGATGTCAAAATTGATAAACTTTACATGCTTTATGTGTAGTATTATTAGATGCCAACTCTCTTCACCCATGTTGGAAAATAATATGTTCATGATTTGTTACGTGAATTTGGTAGAACTCATATATGTCATACTGTTGGGATGATTTCTCGACATATTTGATGAATTATTGTATTAATGAATCCAAAAGATTGAGACGATGTAAACTTCATTCTTTCATTAACATTTATACGTGGGGTAATATGTTACTTAGCATCAAGTTTGTGTTAAGTTAGGTGCATAAATTCATTAAAAAAAAAAACCTTTCATATTTGTTTGATATTGTGATGAGAGGATGGTATCCATGCTAGTAGATGTTCCCATGCTTTATATATAATTGTCACAATAGTAAATTCTCATGCTTGATGTTGTTAAATTTCTCATGATCCATGTGTAGCCTTTCTTTATGCTTTATGTTGGAAACTTTCATATTGTTTTGCATCCAATTGATAATATTCATATATTAGATGAGTTTTGCTAATTCAAGTTTTATTTACTTGCCTTTATCTTAGAATAGTGCCTACTCTCATTCCATTATTTCTTTTCTTTTCTCTGTTTTGCGAGGCACTTTTGGGAAAGTAAAGGAGTAGGTGTCGTTGGAGCTATTATGATGGAGCCTACACAAACAAATCAGTCGCCCCATTCATTTTGGTGGGGGTGCTACGGGCGGAACCACCGGGTCATAGCCCCCGGTGCTGTAAGTCTTTTTAAAACTTAGAGAGTCTTTATAAGCCGCTCATGGTTGCTCGTTCCCCCACCCTTTAGAACCTTATAAAACTTCAATTATTAGATTATTTACTTGTCTTATTTTATTTATAGATCCCTAAACCCATTCATATAAGTGTGAATGTCATAAGGGTTAGAAATAAAATTCCATTTCGTCCCATAACTCTAGTGATACCTAAGGACAAAAATTAAGGACCGAGTCTTAGATAACATAGACTTATTATGCATGCTCCTTATAAGATAGAGCCATTGAACATAGAAAATTTAGTGACACGTCATCCTAGGTTTAGTGTGACATAACTTACTAATAATCAACCAACAAACCAATCATAATCTAACTCAAAAATACATTAAAACACTTAATTCTTAATTAAACCATAATTAACATAATAACAACTAAAATGCAAAACTTGAACATACACTTGAACTAAATCTAACCAACACATTAATCAATCTCTAACAAACCTAAAACTTAAGAGATGTGGAATAAATTAGGAGAGCAAGCCTAAACTAAAACTTGCTAAAATAAAAGACTTCTAAAACCCAAACTTTAATCAGACCCTCTTATAATTAACTACACATCTAATTTAAAACACCTTTAATGTTGAATCAACTGAATTAAAACCTAACTAAGTGAACAACATAAGAGAAAATTATTAAGAAATTTAATCATAACTCAAAACATATTAACTCAACTAAAATTTAATCAAACTCTTAATTAATCCTTTAAAATCAATTAATAAACCCCTTAATTGATAATAAACTACTTAATTAACCTTTTTTTTTACTTATAACCAACTAAATTAACTTAACAAAGTTGGTTACCATTGGGTAGCCCAGGCCTATGAGGCTATTAAGTTAGCCCCAAGAAGTGTGAAATAAACCTCACAACCTCGATGGGCAATAAAAGTGGAAATTAACTAAACATTAAAATAAAACACTTAAAATCAATCTTAAGACATTAATACTTAAACTGAAAATAAAATTCTCCCCTTAACCTTTAAAAAATCAAAACATAAATAACTTGAACTAATTATCTAATATAAGACATACTCAAAACTACACAGACTACTACACACACCTAGACTTGTTTGTCAGGACACAACTTCTATATTTAAGTTATGTGGGTATTTTCTTTCTTTCTATCTTTATGATGTGGCACTTTGCATGTGAAATGTGTGTTATTTATTTTGCTACTTGTGTTATTTTTCTATGATGATTTAGGTGATGTTATTATCTACTTTTTGTATTATTGTGAGAAATAAACTACCCATTGGTTAGGAACGGTTTTGATATTTATGATATTTTTTGCACGTGATCGTTCTCACATAGTGCTAAAGGGGGCTAAAAAAAATTATATATATATATATATATATATATATATATATAACTACTACAGGTGCTTCAACTGCTTAGCCCCCAAATAAATTAGAGCATGACCTAATATGATTGGTGTGAGCATTTTATTTTCAAATATATACATAACTACTTAAGAAGTTTGATTATAATTGCTTAAGATAATCTTACAGGAGAGTCTAAATTTTTTTAATTTTTTTAAGTAATTCATTTGATGTATAGAGTTGTGAAAGTCTATAAAATAGGGCATTTTATTAAAGTATTAGGAATCCAAAGGAAAAAGTGAAAGTTTGATAGGGATGTTAAGCCCTTATGAACTAGTCTCGAGGTTAACCAAGACGGGGGTGAATTTGATATTAAAAAAAAAATCTTTAACTAAAAGCACAATCACAACTAGACCAAGATTCACCACTGAAATTATAGTACAAAAATTAAATGTGGAAGCAATAATAAGAAAGAACACACCAGATTTTATAGTGGTTTGGTCAAACCTTGACCTACATCCACTCTCCAAAGGCATCCTCTGAGTATTTCACTAAACTTAGTGTCTTTCCTTTAGCCCCCATAGCTAGGCGGAGATGCCCTTATAGAATCACTTCCACCTTCCCTGGTGCGACGGAGTAGCCAGGCCCTTTGACACCAAAGAGATATTCTTCTTCCCAAAACTTTCCTCAAGACGAACCTTGAATCTGATGGTACTAAAGTGCAAGCTCGCTGGAGCAACTATGTGGACTCTCCTCCACACTCCCTTGAAACCCTCTCCAGGGATCTTCTCCCTCTCTTAAACTCCACCCTTTCCTCTCTCGCTTTCAAGTTCTCTCTTTAAGTTTCCTTCAAAAGAATGAAGCTTCAATGGCTGTTAAAGACACATTCAAAGTCTTTGATAAGGCTTTAATAGAAGAGCTCCAAATTTTCTCTTAAAAGCAATAAATCGACATTATCATCCATGACAATATATTTATTGTCCAGGATAATATAAATATCATCCTATATAATCAGTACAAATTTAGCTCTATCAGCCAGGATGATTTGGGACTATCAGAAGATTTTTGTTCATATCATTCAGGCCGATAGGATATCATCCTATATGATTAGTACAAGTCGTTGAATATCATCCAAAACATCACCTTGAATGAATGTCTAGATGATGGAAAATAACTTGCTCGTCCAAGCCGATCTAGCAATCATCCCAGATGATTAGTTCAATTCAGTGCATATTGTCCAAAGCATTATCTTGAATAGAAGTAGGCCAATGTTTGATCATCTAGGAACAATTAAGGTTTTTGAATTGATCATCCCAGTCGATCTTGCAATTATTTAGGATGATATGATCGAGCAATCAAACCTTAATTACTTTCCTTAATTACTAGATTAATTTAGGTATAATTATATTGCATCATCCTAGATGATGTCCAAAACTAATATATACCTAAATAGTTTTGGCGACAGATTCTTTATAATTTGAGCTTATCATCCTAGCTGATATAAAAATATCATCCAGGATGATGTGCTTAATGACGACTGTCTTAACCCGGATGCCCTAATTAGGATTTCTATTTTTAACTGATCATCCAGGACAATTTTTGAATCATCTCAGATGATGTGAGCAAAAACATAAAAATCTAAAATAGATAGAAAAGTTTCCTAAGTGTGTGTGTGTGCAAGGTTACAGGCAAGCGAACACCCTTATAAAACATGACTCAAGAAATAAAAAAACATTAATGAAAAAAATAAATCTAACTTGATCAACCAAATCTTAAGTCTTGAATGGTGCTCCATAATCCAGAAAAGTTAGTAAATACACAAGCAAAAATATGTTGCAAAAATAGGTAGACAGTAGAAAGTGAGCAACAATATTTATTATCATTAAAAACATAAACTTGCAACAAAAAGAAAGTCCCTCTACGTGGAATTCCTTTTCCATTTGGATGTCTTATTGAGGATGTACTACTAGAAGACCAAAGAAAGATGACCCAATAAAAAACTAGAAGATGAAGAGCAAGAGTAAAAAAATGCCACATTTTAAGACTTTTGTTGTTCACTATGAGTAAATCCGGGTTGTTCTCGATGGAGTCCAGCCACCACTACTTTTCTACACTCTGGGTTGTATATTGAATGGCACTTACCATGGACTTTGAACACTCTATTTTGTTGATTTGTTGTGATGTTGTGTTTACTTTGCTTGTGCATTAGAACTGCATGTTTTTTCTCAGGTTTCTTAGATTGTTTTTTTTTAATGTGGCTCAGACAGATTCAACGTTAGGCTCCTTAGGATGTTAAATTTTCTATAAAGTTAAAATTATTTATGCGAGGTAAAAAGTGAATATATGATTTAAATCAACCAATCTTTCTAAAAAAATAATGCACGACTCCTTTAATGGGTCACTTTTTAAAATTATAATAAGTAAGCCTTGTTCACTTCACAGTGACTATTATCCAGTCTTTATTGACCCTATCCATATATGCATAGCCTTGAGTCAGCATATATATTTTTATTTTATAATATAGAAGGATAGTTCACTTTATATGCGCATTGTATCATTTATGGTCAGGTTGGATACCCATTTCTTTTTCTATGCTTCCCACCACTCTTGCATTTATATAAGAATGTACAACATGGATTTGATATGCTAGGTAGAGTTTAGTTGGTACTCTTTTCCAAGTAAGTAGTAAACCCAGGTCAGGGTCATTTAGATCCCTTATGGGATTTAAGCTGTAAGTCCCCTTACAGTGTCAACTTCTTAAGAATTATAAATCTATCATTTTTCTCAAGATATCAAAATCAATCTTTGATCTTTTAAATTTAAATTTTAATTATATCTTTATTCATTTAAAAAGGTCTAATTATCACTAAGTATAAATAAAAGAGTTTATCCTCTTTGGAATAGAACTTAGAAATTTTTTCTATGCACCAAATTAAGAAGATAATAGTACATCATCCTTAATTGAGAGTCTTCTTAGGCTGAGGCTAATTAGGATGTAATTAACCACGGGAGCTTGCACCCATGAGAAACCAATCCCCACATTAAATAAACCCTATTCGAGCTGATGTATTGGATGGGGGAAATCTCGTGACTTTTAGGTTATACATATTATTACCCATCAAGGTGTGTTGGAGAAAGCCTCTATCCTCCATGGTTAATCATATACATAACCTCATCTGCCCTTCCATTGGCCTGCTTCCGTAGAGTGTAAAGGTCTATGATCATTTTTTCTTATGGATAGTATGATCGTACTCTTTACATTCTGCTCCCCGCGAGAAAAATCCTTTCGGAGACCCACAATCACCAATATTGTACTGGATAATTAGTACAAATTTGTACTGATCATAACCTGACTATCTGTGATTATGTAGGACTATAAGGTAAAATTTTGCACATTATTTTAGATGATCATGCGATCTTACTATATGATATTTAGGGTTTTTGAATCCCTCTATTTAAGATTTTTACAAAGACATTATAGGTGTCTTATATATGCTTTAAGTCTCTATTCTTCTAGAGAAAACTTGAAGAGAGGGCCTTGAAAGAAAGACATAAAAGGGTGGAGTTTGAGTGGGAGAAGATCCTTGTGGGTTTCAAGTTAGTATTTGTTTTTATTTGAGGGAGGGGGGGGGGGGGGGGGGGGGGGGGGGGGGGGGTTCATACGGTTGCTCCATCAAGCTTGCATCTTAGTACCATTAAATTTAAGGTTTTTCTTCAAAGAAGTTTTGGGAAGAAGCTATGTTTAGTGTCAAAGGACCCGGCTACTCCGCCCCACTAGGGAAGGTGAAAATGATTCAAGGATCTTTGCCTCACAAGGAGGGTGAAAAGGAGTCCAGGTTTTGTGCCACACCCAGAGAGTGAAAAGAGTTAAAGTTCTCTGCCTGTAAAAGGAGTACGATCCTCTACTATATTAGGTTGGTGAAAATATTTTGTAAGGGCTTCTCCTCCTAGTAGTGGGGGCTAAAAGAGCATCACTAAAGAGTTTAGTGGAATACTTGGAGAGAAAGTCTCTAGAGAGTGGAAGTATGTCAGGTTGATCTAACCACTATAAATATGTGGTGTGTTTGTTCTTAATTTTATTTTTTTGTAATTTATTTCCATATTTAATGTTAATTGTGAGGTTGAAAATCTTTGTTATTTGTTATTGTGAACTTTACTTTGCTTCTACATCAAGGGATAAAACTATCAATTTTTAGATGTTAGAAAAGCTTTAAAAAAGGGGATTTTCTTTATGTTTAAAAAAATTTTAAAATTAGTAATTTACCCCATCTTGTTTAGCCTCAGGACTAATTTTATAAGATTTAAGAACACTTACAGACTTTCATGTGGTATAACATAGAGATTCATAAATTAAGTTTTAGATAACTTTTTAAAAAAGATCATTGGATAACTTTGGAAATCATAATACTACGGAATGATATTCAATCACATGATCACCTTTATTTGAAAATATTTATTTTGATTTTTAAAAATTTGCATGTCTACTTTTTTGTAATCAATTGATTATTGAATATAATATATGATTCAAACTGATTATTCTATACCGCCATGTATTGTAGATGGAGGTAAAATGGATATTGCTTTTATTGATTGGAGTTGAATAGAATATATTAATGCTCATTTGAATGCTAAATATTTGAACTATTTTTTATGTTCTTCAAATTCTAAAGATTATATAAGAATCTCTGCATGTACTACTAGTAATAATATTTGGGATAGATCATGCACTACACAAAGATACTAGTGAAGTCAAGTAATCCAAGTTGAATATTCTAATGCATGATTATGAATTTTTTTTGCCTAAAACTTTATGAGATGATCTTTGACATGTATACTAGGTTTACTCAAATTGTGACATCATTACATGCTTTAGGAAAAAAACTTTTAAATTTTAAAAAAGTTAATAAAATTTTACATTATCTACTTGATAAATTTTATTCTTAAGTTACAGCTATATATGAATTAAAATATTTGAATAATTATTCTATTGATAATCTGATTGGCTCAGTCATTGCCCACGAGCAAAGTGTGAGTCAAAGACTTTTCGATGCATGTGAAACTATAATGCCAAAAGCTAAAGAAATATAAAATCAACTTAGTGATGAGAGTAAAGAAATAACGTCAATAATAAGAAAATTTGAAAATCTATTATAATGCAATCATCAACATCAATAAAAGTGTAATAGAGATAAACATGGTAAGAATGTTAGGATTTCTTCTTATGTTATTTTTTTAAGGTGTAGAAAACTCGGGCATATGAAAAATTAGTGCCATAATATAAAAACACTTCATGCAAAGAAAAAGGGTAAAACTAAGCCATTTGTAATAAAGGCAAATGGTAAAAAGAAAAATATCTCATAGGTAGACCTAGCTTCTGAATCATCAGACCAGGAGAAAGATGACTATTATAATCATCTTTGTAACTTTTGATAAGTGTACTAGCTTTCACATCAAGTGATAGTGTTTCTTTTACCTTAGTGTCCCTCTGGATAGTTCATTAAGGTCTCGCAACCTCCTTGAACTTTCAAGTGGTATCAGAGCCAAGTTTTAAAAATAAGGTTTTAAAAAACTTATAAAAAAATATAAATGGCTCATTTTATTAATAACAACACTACTGAGGGTTATTCAATAACTCGTCCAACTTTATTTGATAATATTTCATTTGATTTTTAGTAAATTTGCTTGTCAACTTTCTTGCAATTAATAGATTTTTGAATGTTGCATATGATTCAAACTATATATTCTGTACCATCATGAATTATTAAATGAGTCAAAACAAAAATTTCTTTTACTGAATGGAGTTGAGAAGAACAAATTTATACTTAATTGAATGCTAAATCATTGAATTACTTTTTCTGTACTTTAACTTTATAAGACTATATGAGAGTTTCGACCTGTATAATTGGCAAATATATCTGGGATAGACTATGAATTACATATGAAGGTACTAGTAAAGTTAATCAATTTAAGATAAATTTATCACTGAACAACTACAAAGTTTTTAGCAGGAAACCTTATCAAACATTCTCAAACATGTATACTAGATTTAATAAGATAGTGACATCTTTGTATGCTTTAGAAAGAGAACTTTCAAACTTTGAAAAGGTTACAAAAATTGTCTATCTAATGCCAAAGTCATGACTATATGTGAATCAAAAGATTTGAATACTTATTCTATTGTCAATCTAATTGGCTTAGTCATTGCCTACAAGCAAAGTATGAGTCAAAGACTTTTAGATTCAGGTGATAAGAAAATCATAGTACTAAAAGCCAAGGACATGGATGAATATGGCTTAGTAGATGATGAGAGTAAGGAGATAACATTGATAAAAAACTAATTCAAAAGTCTAATGAATCACAAGCATAAGCATTAATAAAAGTGGAGCAAAGGTAAAAATGGTACAAATGTTAAGTTTTCTTCTAACATTATTTTAATTGGATGTAGGAAACTCGGACATCTGAATAATGAATGCTTAAAATTAAAAACTTATTCTGTAAAGAAAAAGGGCAAAAATAAGAAAACTTCAATAAAGGTAAATGATTAGAAGCAAAAAATCTCCTAGGAAGACCTCGCTGCCTAATCATCAGAATAGGAGAAAGATTATGAGGTAATAAACTTGTAGTAAATAGTAAAGGATTCAATTGTTAATTTTGATCAGATATAAAGTTTGTTTGTGTGCTTATCTATTTTGTTATATATATATATATATATATATATATATATATATATATATATATATATATATATATATATATATATATATATATATATATATATATATATATATAATTTAATGCATGCTTGTATAATTTTAATTTCTTTTAATATGTTTTTTTTTTGCTGTATAGTTTAGTTGCCTTCTTTTCAATTTTTTAAATCTTACTTAGGTCATACTTATAGCTTAATTTAGGAGTTATTTTATTTATTCTTATTGATAATGACAAAAAAGGGGGGGGGGATGTATTATGGTTGGATATATTTATGGATAACTACTGTTGTTCAACTACTTTTCTGTTATTTAGTTTTTAAAATTTTCCATTATTTAGTTTTAAAAATTTATTTACTTAAAAAAATCCCATTTTTTTAATATAATTCTTTTAGTTCGGGGAGATTAGGAGTAAATAATTTTAGTTTGCAAATTGAACAAATAATATTTTCCATCATCTAAAAGGGGAAAATTATTGCAGCTCGGGCTCCTGACTTCATGATTTTTATGAGAACAAATATTAATGATTACCTCTTTGTTTCTCCATATATTTATAGTACATATTTATTTGTGTGTTAACTGACATTTTAGGTACAACATACTCCATTATTTGAACATTTAGGGATCAAGATGGAGTAGAATAGGTTATGCTGAAAAAGCCTAAAAATTTTCTTTATTTTTTTTTATTTCTTGATTCAAGTCTTTTAAGGGTCTATGCTAGCCTATTGATCGGCACACACACATCAGGGGAGCAAAAAACATTTTAATATTTTAATTTTTTTTATTTATCATACTGTATGATATGGATCATACTATACGATATGATGTTACAAAAATAAATTTTAATTTTTTATTTTTCTAGAAAATTAATTTTAAAATATAACTATACATATAATATGAGCACCACATCGTATTAGAAGATTTATTATAATTTGAAACCCATCATTCATTAAATTAGGAATAAATTTAAATTTGAAATGTTGTTCTATTTGTACTGTACAAAACTAATCATAGTATGAATATTTAAAATATTGACTAATTTAATCATGTTATTAATTAATTAAATCAACTTAATTTTGATATTTTGATCATACTATATGAACTGGTTTATACTATACGATCAATAAAGATAAAATTCAATCATCCCTTGATTCATCATGGACAAACTGCATTTTGGTTAAACTAATTATTCTGCTTGATTGGTCAATCTTATTGGTGATCATACAACACTAATTGGAAAAACTAAGCTGATCATTTTGTACGACTGACATTCATACTAATTGCCGTACAACACTAACAGGTTAAATTCTGCACATGATTCTTGATGATCTTATAATTATATGGTAAGATCTTTGACGGCTGAATTAAATTTTTAGGGTTTTTAAAAGCTCTTTATTTAAGCATTATCATAAGACTTTATAAGCATCTTTTTGGCATTCATTAAGTTAAGCTTGAAGAGAGATCCTTGAACTTGAGAGAGAAAGAGTGAGGTTTATGAGAAGGGAGAAGATTCTTGTGGTTTCAAGGGAGTGTGAGAGAGAGTTCCATATTATTGCTTCAGTGAGCATACACCTGAGTTCCTCCATGTGTACAGGTTTATCTTGAGGGAAGTTTTAGGAAAAAGTTCTATTTGGTGTCAAATGACCCGGCAACTTTGCCACATCGGGAAGGGTGAAGAGATTTAAGGTTCTCTACTTGTGAAAGGATTCTGATTCTTTGGAATCTCCAGGAAGGTGAAAAATGATTTAAGGTTCTCTTTATGTGAAAGGATTATGATCCTCTACTGTACCTAGTTGGTGGAAGAGATTTTGTAAGGGCTTGTCAGTTTAGCTGTGGGGGCTTAAGGAGAGACATTATAGTAATAGTGCAATACCCATAGAGGAGGACTCCAGGGAGTGGATGTAGTTCATGGTTTGATCAAACCATTATAAATATAGTGTGCTCATTCTAAATTTTACTTTTTGTACTCTATTTTTCTACATTTTTTTCTTTTATAACTGCTAAGTTAAACATTTGTTATTGATATTACGTTGTATTGATTAGACCATCATCACCATATTCATAACTTTTGATAAGTGTACTAGATTTCACATCAAGTGATAGAATTTCTTTCTTCTTAGTGTGCCTTAGGGATAGTTCATTAATGTCTTACAACCTCCTCAAACATTTAGTTTGTACGGAATGATTTGCTAGTCAATGTTCGTATCAGATCACTTCTAAAGTTGCCCGCTTCTTTAGAATATCATCTAGTGTGATCCTGATTGCACTATACTATTTGACCACCTTTTGCAATAAGTCATCCAGACAATTTAACTCCTTCTGATCATACTATATGATCTCATAGTATAATGTATGATCTATTGAAAATTCTATAAAGTGGAAGGGATTTTAAGGATTTTAATCACTCAATCATAATTTCCTTTCAATCATATCTATCTTGAGCTTCTATATTCAAAATAAGTAGAGGCAACAAGATAACTCATCTTCTATATGAAAGTTCTTCTCATCGTCCTATGGATGAAGGATTTTAAATTGTTGAGGATGAGTCAGCATATCACCGATTCAAAAATGCTCATATCACTCTGTCATGTCTCTTCGATCAGCATGTACTATAATATTGAGTCATGGACTTATTCTCTTTCACTACCTTTAATTTCCTTTAGACTTTTACTTTTCCTTTAAAATTTGAGCTTCTATTTGAATTCTTTACAAGCCTAAAAATAAATATTGAGTATTCTATGATGACCTTATACATGTGTAGGCAACGTGTAGAAATCATAAAAGAGGATATAGTTTAATAACAACACCTATCCACTAATGGGCATATGATTGGATTATTATAAAATTCATTATTTGTAATGCCCACTTGAATCAACATCAACCTTTAGTTTATTTCCTAAATCAAGATGCCCAAGTCATCCAGGATGTCCTTAGAATTTAAATCAATCTTAAGTCTAGAAGTAAAGTTAATATTACTCCACTCTTATATTTGGTTACCTATTTTATTATGTCCGACACCCAATTTGATGAAGCCAATGTAATTATTAGTTATTTTAAAAATCTCATTGCTATATGCCACCCATCCACCTAATGGAAGCAAAATATTACCTTAGGACATCTAATTATATATGTCGTAAATCAAAATTATCAACTTGTCAATCCTGGTACTATAGATAAATTTTCCATGTTCTACTAAGATAGCTTATTTAACCTTTTATTTCATTGACCCAAGGGAGATAAGCCAGCATAGAAGAAAGATTTTAATGAGGAAGTGGGAAACCTTCCCGCTCCACCACGTGCTCCAACACCAACACACATAGCTACACTAGCTCCTAAAGTATAAGGTTATCTCTATGCAAGTTCATGAAGATTGTTAAACCTTAAAGAATCAGCCTGATGATAACTAAGAGGGGGGTGAATTAGTTATTTAAAATTTTCTTTATAAAAAGAAAACCATTTTATAACTTTTTAAATATCTAAAAATAGATAATTTTATCACTCAATATAGAAGAAAATTAATTTCACAATAATAAAAAGATTAGAGTTTTCAACCATAGAGTTAATCATAAAAAAATAAAGTGAAAAAATAATAAAAATAAACACACAAAAATTACCCCTTAGCCACCAATCTAGCATTATTTCTAATGACTACTCCTGAGTCATTCATTTTGTTCTTGAATATCCACTTTGTTCTAACTACACTTTGATCCTTTGGCCTTGCAGTTAATTCCCAAACTTCATTTCTTACAAATTTATTTAATTCTTCTTGTATAGCCAATATCCAAAATTCATTCGAAAGTGTTTGATAAATATTTATGGGTTATATCATTGAAATAAAGGCTGAATGATTGACTTCTTTATTCAGTCCACGCCTAGTCCTAACACCCTCATTAGGTTCACCTATAATCAATTCCTTTGGGTGGTTTTTATAAAATCTCAAATCTCTAGGCATAAAGTTTTCCATCTCCAAATTTTCATCCAAATTTATTTTCTCAACCTTTTGGGAGTCAAACTCTATCTCGTCTTCTTCAATAATCGGCTCTTCTAAAATTCTAGATTCATCAAATATAACATGTATAATCTCCTCAATTACCAAAGTTCTTTTATTGAATACTCTATAAGATTTTCCAACACTTGAGTATCCTATAAAAATTCCTTCATCTAATTTTGGATCAAATTTTCCTAAGGCATATTTTTCATTATTATGAATAAACACCTAACATCCAAAAATATGCAAATGTGACAAATTAGGTGTTATCCCTTTTAGTAACTCATATGGTGTTTTATTTAAGTTTGATCTAACATTCACCCTATTCAGAACATAACATGTTGTGCCAACCTCCTCAACCCAAAAAAATTTAGGAAGAGAATATTCTGCCAACATGGCTTGAGCGGCTTCTATTAATGTTCATTTTTTCTTTTTGATTACCCCATTTGCTGAGGGGTTTTAGGTGCAAAAAAATTATGATCAATCCCTTTATCCTTATAAAATTCCTCAAATTTTTCATTTTCAAATTCTCTTCTATGATCACTTTTAATTATCAAAATCTCACATCCTAGTTTCCTTTGAATCCAAGTCAAAAAATTTCTAAATTCATCAAATGATTCACTCTTATGAAATAGAAATCTAACCCATGTGAATATCAAGAAATCATCAAAAATTATAAATCTGTATACCTTCCCTTATAGACTTACAGTTCCAATTGGTCAAAAAAGATACATATGTAGTATCTCCAATGGTTTACTAGTTCTAAGATCCTTATTGGACTAAAAGAGGACTTTACTTGTTTTCCTAATTATCATGCATCGCAAAGGTGATACTTAGTATAGTATAGTTTTGGTTTACCTCTCACTAAGTTCTTTTGGGTAATCCTCCTAAGGCTTTTCATGCTAGAGTGATAAAATCTCCTATACCAAAGCCATGATTCATCAGAAATAGTTTTTAAATAAAAAGTAGTAGGAATTTTGATATAATTCAAGTCTAGCATATACACATTGTTTACCCTTATACCTTGAAAAACATCATTACTATTCAAGCTCAATATACATCTAGTAAAAAAAAAATTAATACAGTATGCTTTGTCGCATAGTTGACTAATATTCAGAAAATTATGCTTTAAGCCTTCTACTAACAAAACATTTTCTATAATTTTTTTTTTAAGTTTCCAATTATACTTGACCCTACCACCTTCCTTGTGGTGTTATCTCCAAGTGTAACTCTGCATCCACTCCTGGATTCCAGCAATATGAATTATGCAGTATCTTTAGTCATATGCTTTGAGCAACTGCTATACAGATACCATGCGCTCTCATGAGGCCTTGTGTGAGAGCAATTCTGTTAAATTATCAAACATTAGACCTGGGAACCCAAACAAATTTGAGTTGACCTTTTTCCAAATTATAAATAGATGCATTTATGTTATATCTAGGTTTATGCATTTTAGGCTTTCACACCAAATAAGTTTTTCTATTTAATGTACAGGTGTGTGCTATATGTCCAAACAATCCATAATTAAAGAATTTGACTCCAGGAAATGGGTTTCTTAATCTTCTATAATTCTTCTGTCTATTTATGGATTATATAAATTTAGGATACAAAATAGGATTCATGAAATTTTTAAGTCTAGGGGGTATTCTATTATCCTTGAGAACTTTTTATCTTTAATTTGTAAAAGGAGTTCATATATTTTAATATACAGTTTGTATAATTTATCTGATAATTTTTGCTCTCTGATTCATCCTTAAAAACTTTAAAATCATTTTCCAATTTTGCATAGGATGATCTTAAACTTTTATGGTTTTTATTGAAATCATCAAACTTATCAGGTAATTTATCATTTAATGCATGATCTTTCTTAAGGATTTCATGTTCTCTCTGAAGTTTTAGAAAATCTAAGTTCAGGCTAGCATGTGTTGCAACCCATGACCCCGAGTTTGAGATTTTGATGATGCCAAATAATGAGTGTTTTGGAACTGCTTTTCATTGATTATTATTTTATCTGTTATTTTTCTTGAGCACTAACATTTCAGGAAGATCACAAGTGACTCAGGAAGAAAGGAAGACTCAAGACCGGGTAGATTAGGAGTATGAGTCAAATATTGTATTTTTCATTTATTGTATTTTTTACTTTATTGAGTCTGGCCACAAAATGCGTAAGAGTAAGAGCAACCATGCACACACACAGGGGGAGAGTTTTTTTTTAACTGCAAATTATAAATAAAATTCTTCTCTGTAGATCGTACTGTACGATTTTATTTCGTACTGTACGATCCAAGCTTTCTGGACAATTCTGTGAATAGATCGTACTGTACGAAGTCTTTCGTACTGTACGATATGTTCAGATCCAAAACCCTAGCCGTGACATAGTTTAAGTGATTTTGCGCCGTTCGTACTGTACGAACAAGTTCGTACTGTACGATCCGTTTTTAATACTTACTTAAAATTAACCCGTGATTAGTGCATGTAATCCAGGGCTAATGAAAATTTGAACATCATACTGTACGATAGTAATCGTACCATACGATGAACAGAGACGACATCCGATCGTCCAGACCATCGTCCTGTACGAGTAGTATCTTGTTGGATCGTACCGTACGATATTATATCGTACAGTACGATTTATTTTTGTACTGTTCGTACAGCTTCGTACCAGGACGACGGCTGTTTGTGAAGATCGTACCGTACGATGTGGAATCGTACTGTACGAACAGTAACGGCTAATTTTGAAATCAGAGGTTTTTGGAGCCCGTTTTTAGGTGTCAATCAACTCTTTTTGGGTAAGAATTACAGAGGGGGTGAACGTGGTTAGAGAGGGATTCCAAGGGAGAAAACTCTAGAGAAATTCTTGAGGGTTGAGAGAGGAAGGAGGAGGTGAGCGTTGTGAGGGAGAAGAGGTGTGAGGGAGATCACACGGTTGCTCCAAGCTTGCTGCATCTTGCTCCTCCTGTGGCCCGAGAAGGATTTGAGGAAGGATCTCCAAGGGAAAGGCTCGTCTACATCCGTTACCTCGAGGTTCTCTGCCTTCTCCAGGAGGGAGAAAAATGAGAAGGTTCTCTGCCGTCGCCAAGAGGGTGAAAATAGAGTTTGGTATTCCGCCACGCCGGTTGGTGAAAGGGAGGTTTGTACAGGCTTCTCCGCCTTACCGAGGGGGGCAAAAGGAGAACTATTTTGATAGTGAAAATCCTGGAGTGGAGGACTCCGGGGAGTGGACGTAGGTCATATTTTGACCGAACCACTATAAAATTCTTGGTGTGTTCTTTCTTCATCATTGCCTACTTTTTGCTTGCACTTTAATCTTGTCATATCTATTGCATGTGTTTTTTTTTTTGTGAAAGCAAATTTGCATAAATCTTTGTTTTAATATTTCAAAAACAACAAAAAAATTAGAACTCTTGTTTAGGGTTAATTTTATTAATCGAAAGACTTTTACAATTCACCCCCCCTCTTGTGGTTTAGTAATTTCAATTGGTATCAGAGCTTGTTTTTCAAAAATAGTGTTTTAGAAAACCTTGAAAAAACGATCATGTTGAATTTTGGTAATCGTAACACTGCGGAGGGTTATTCAATAACTCGTCCACCACTTTTTGATAACATACCGTTTGATTTCTGGAAAATTAGAATGTCTACATTTTTGCAATCTATAGATTACCGCATGTGGATGTTAGTAAATGATGGATATGTTGCACCGTTCAAGATTGTTAATGGTTTGAAAACTTCTGTACCTTTTATTGAATGGAGCAATGAGGATAGGGAATTAGCCCAACTGAATGCTAAATGCTTAAACTGCTTCTTTTGTGCATTGAAATCTGAGGACTATATGAGAGTATCTACTTGTGTTTCTGGTAAGGAGATTTGGGTTAGACTGTGCATTACATACGAAGGAACAAACGAAGTAAAACAGTCTAGGCTTAACATTCTACTGCATGATTATGAATTATTCCGTATGAAACCTAGCGAAACAATTTCTGACATATACACTAGGTTCACCCAAATTGTGACATCATTGCATGCATTAGGTAGAGAAATTTCAAATTCTGAGAAAGTGAATAAAATTCTTAGATGCCTACCTAGTTCCTATGATGCTAAGATAACTGCTATCACTGAATCTAAAGATCTTAATGTTTATTCTATTGATAACCTCCTTGGGTCACTCATTGCATACGAGCAAGGAGTGAGCCAAAGGCAAAGTGATGCAGGTGAAAAGAAAAAGGAGCGGACGGTGGCATTAAAAGCTAGCAACTCAGAAAGTGAAAGCTCTGTAGGGGAGGAAGATGATGAGATAACACTGATGACCCGACAGTTCAAAAATTTCCTAAAAAGAAAACAAAAGCGTCATCAGAACAGCTGGAATAAAGGTAAGAGCTCAAGGTCCAATAAGGTTTCATCTGATACAATTTGCTTTGAGTGCAGGAAGCCAGGTCACCTTCGAGCCGATTGCCCTAATCTGAAGAGTCAACCAGCAAAGGAGAAAGGAGATGACAAAGTTAAATACAAGAGAGGAAAGACAAAGACACAGAAAGCTTTTTGGGCCGACTCTGCCTCAGAATCATCAGAAGAAGAAGCAGAGGAGGAGGTAACAAATTTGTGTCTTATGGCTAATGATAACCTTGATCAATTGGATCAAGAGGCGGTATGTCAACTTTCTTATGATGAATTACTGCTTATTTCTGAGAATATTCATGACTCGTATAGGAAACTGAAGAAAATGCATGCTAAACTTAATATTGAATTTAGTTCCTTACAAATTGAGCATGCTAACTTAGTTAAAGAAAATTCTGATTTAGATAAAGATCACATGTTACTTCTTGATGAGTATGATGCATTAAATAAGAAGAATATTGAATTAAGTGAAGCGCATGAATCCTTGAAAACATCACATATTGAACTAGATGTAGAGTTTGAAAAGCTAACTGCACTTTCATTAGAAGTAGATCATAGTGAGCACTTGCTATTGATAGAAGTTGATGGATTGACAGCTCAAAATAAAACTTATAGTGAAAAGATAAAAGAATTAGAAAATGAAATTGCATCACTCACAGTAGGCCATCCTAGAAAACCCCCAACACAGCATGCATTTCAAAACCTTAGGAAGAGGCACCACCATACTCATAGATTAGTAAATCCATTTCCTGGTGTTAGGTGCTTCTCTTGTGGCATGTTAGGTCACATAGCCCGCACATGCACAATTCACCGTAGGACACACTTAGTATGGAGACCTAAACTGCATCCATCACAGCATAACATGCATACATCTCATTCATGCAAGCATAAGGAGGAACCCAAACTCACTTGGGTTCCCAAATCTAATCTTTGAATGAAATTGTAGGGATGCTCTCACAAAAGACCTAGTGAGAGCATGTGGTACCTGGATAGTGGCTGCTCGCGACACATGACTGGAGATATGAAGAAGTTCATCCTATTAGAGACCAAAACTGGAGGCAAAGTAATGTTGGGAGACAACACTACCAGGAAGGTGATAGGCTCAGGTATCGTTGGTAATGCTAAGAATTTTTTAATTGAAAATGTTTTATTAGTTGATGGTTTAAAGCATAACTTACTTAGCATTAGTCAACTGTGTGACAAAGGTTTTGATGTTAAATTTTTTACTGATAGATGCCTGATTAGTTTATTTGATGAATTAATTTTAGAAGGAAAACGAATTAACAATGTTTACATGTTAGACCTTGATTGCGTTGATAGTTCAAAATCATTTTGCTTGAAAATAATAGTTGATGACTCGTGGCTATGGCATAGGAGACTATGTCATGCTAGCATGAAAACTCTTAGAAACATCACTCAGAAAAACCTAGTTAGAGGTGTACCTAAGTTAGAATTCACCAAGGATCACTTATGTGATGCTTGCCAACAAGGAAAACAAGTCAAATCATCCTTTCACTCAATTAGAGACGTGATCACCTCTAGGCCACTAGAAATTCTACACATGGACTTATTTGGACCCGTTAGTACAGCCAGTCTAGGTGGAAAGAATTATGGATTTGTGATTGTAGATGACTTCACTAGATTTACTTGGGTAAGATTCTTAGCACACAAGAATGAGTCTTTTGAGGAATTTAAAGTTTTCTCCACATGGATTCAACGAAAATTAGGTTGTGAAATATCAACAATCCATAGTGATCATGGTGGAGAGTTCCAAAATGATAGATTTGAGTCATTCTGTCAAGAGATAGGAATAGAGCACAATTTCTTAGCTCCTAGAACACCCCAACAGAATGGCATAGCAGAAAGGAAGAATAGAACTTTGGTAGAAGCTGCTAGGGCAATGCTAGCAGAGTATACCCTTCCTAGATACTTTTGGGCAGAAGCAGTCAACACAGCCTGTTATGTTTTGAACCGAGTAAACATTAGATCGAAGCTGAATAAAACTCCATATGAACTCCTTAAGGGTAGGACACCAAACCTTTCACATTTACATGTCTTTGGGTGTAAGTGCTTCATCTTAAATAATGGTAAACATCCCTTAGGAAAATTCGATCCCAAGTCTGATGAGGGTGTCTTCTTAGGTTATTCTTCTGTAGGTAAAGCCTATAGAATTTTTAATAAGAGAACCCTTGTAGTAGAAGAATCCACCCATGTGGTATTTGATGAATCAGATAAGCCCTCAGAATCTAAAATTGAAGATGATAAAATAGAGGCAATTCAAGGAGTAGAGACGATGACCTTAGGAGAGAGGGTCGAACCTCAGGAAGATTTGCCTAGAGAATAGAGATATTCTTCTAGTCATCCTAAAGAGTTAATTTTAGGAGACCCTTCAGAAGGTGTAAGGACTAGGCATGGACTTAGGAAGGAGGTTAGTCACTCAGCTTTCATCTCTATGATAGAACCTACAAGTATAGATCAAGCCTTAGGAGATGAATTCTGGATTCTAGCAATGCAAGAAGAGCTGAACCATTCACCAGGAATGATGTTTGGGAGTTAGTTAAGAGACCTAAAGAGCAAAGTGTTGTTGGAACAAAATGGGTCTTCAAGAATAAGGTGAATGATTCAGGAACAATAATAAGGAATAAAGCAAGGCTAGTAGCTAAGGGGTACAACCAGATTGAGGGAATAGACTTTGAAGAAACCTTTGCCCCGGTTGCTAGACTAGAAGCCATAAGAGTGCTCTTAGCTTTTGCTTGCTTCAAGAACTTTAAGTTATATCAAATGGATGTGAAGAGTGCGTTTTTGAACGGGGTAATTAAGGAAGATGTCTACGTTGAGCAACCCCCCGGATTTGAAAACTCACAATTTCCAAACCATGTATTCAAATTAAAAAAGGCACTATATGGATTAAAGCAAGCACCTAGAGCATGGTATGAAAGACTTAGCTCATTTCTTTTGGATAGAGGATTTCAAAAGGGTAGTGTAGATACTACACTCTTTTTACAAAAGGTCAAAGAAGAAATTCTCATTGTTCAAATATATGTAGATGACATATTATTTGGATCTTCGGATAAAAACTTATGCGATGAATTTTCAAAAACAATGAGTAATGAGTTTGAAATGAGCATGATGGGAGAGCTTAATTACTTTCTTGGCTTTAGTGTAAAACAAATGGATAATGGAACCTTTCTTAGCCAATCAAAGTATATTAAGGATATTTTAAAGAAATATGAAATGGATAGTGCAAAACCCATGAACACCCCAATGAGTTCGACAATCCAATTAGATAAGGATCCTAGTGGAAAATCAGTAGATCAGAAAAAATATAGAGGAATGATTGGATCCCTACTTTACTTGACTGCCAGTAGACCGGACATAATGTTTAGTGTGTGCCTTTATGCCCGTTTCCAAGCCGATCCTAAAGAGTCTCACTTAACTGCTGTCAAAAGAATTCTTAGATATCTACTAGGCACCCCAAACTTAGGAATTTGGTATCCCAGACACAGCACTTCCTTTGAAATCCTAGGGTACTCATATTCTGACTTCGCAGGATGTAGGATAGATAGAAAGAGCACCTCTGGTACCTGCCAATTCATCGGACAATCATTAGTTTCTTGGTCCAGTAGGAAGCAAAACTCAGTAGCACTTTCCACAGCTGAGGCAGAATATATTGCGGTAGGAAGTTGTGTTGCACAAGTACTATGGTTAAAACAACAAATTCTTGATCTTGGACTACCTGTTGGAACCATCTCGATCATGTGTGACAACACAAGTGCAATTTATATCTCTAAGAATCCAATTCAACACTCTCGAACGAAACACATAGACATTAGACATCATTTCATTAGAGATCACGTCGCTAAGGGAGATATAGAATTACATCACATCGCTACAGGAGATCAATTGGCAGACATATTCACAAAACCATTAGCTTTTGACACTTTTAGCACCTTGAGGACTAGATTAGGTGTCATAGATATAAATGCATAAAAAAAAAAAAAAAAAAAAAAAATAAATAAAAAAAAATATATAAAAAAAAAATAAATAAAAAAAAAAATTCTTTAGGGCTGCTCCTGATCACCACACACTCACCACACCAACACTTTCTATGACTGTGCATCGTACTGTACGATCCACTTCGTACTGTATGATCCACGTCAGCACGTATGTGGACGAATTATAGCTGATTGGTACGACATTATTGATGATCGTACTGTACGATACATTCGCTTCGTACTGTACGCTCCATGTCAGCACGGATTGGGACGAATTAAAGCCGGTTGGTACGACATTATTGATGATCGTATTGTACGATACATTCGCTTCGTACTGTACGCTCCACGTCAGCACGGATTGGGACGAATTAAAGCCGGTTGGTACGATATTATTGATGATCGTACTGTACGATACATTCGATTCGTACTGTACGATCCACATCATCACAAAAGGACAATCTGAGTAATTGCTGTTCGGTACGATATTTATTATGTATCGTACTGTACGATCCACCTATTCGTACAGTACGAAACTTTTGGTCAAAAGTCGTACCGAGGGCCTCGGGACGATCGATATTCGCCTGATCGTACTGTACGATAAAGATCGTACTGTACGAGTTGACTGCCTTTTACCGAAACGAACGGTCAGAACATTTATTGGATATCGTACTATACGATCTCCAATCGTACTGTACGATTTACGGAAAATTCTATATAAACCCTTGCCTAGGCTGTTCAATTCACTCAACCCTCTCCTCACTCAGCCTTCACTTCGGTTTCGTGCTCTCCTACAATGTCTAAACGAGGTCGGATGACTGCCGGAAGCTCGTCCTCCTCCAGTCGTCAACCCGATCGCTTTCTCAATAGTGAAAATGAGGAAGCCTACTACCGCTACAGGGCTTGCAAAATCTCTCCCTAAAAAATGCTTAATCAGGCCGCTCTAAATTTCGAGGTAATGGGCCTCTTTGCCTCCACTACCTTTCAATTCCTACTCACCCTAGCATTTCCATACAATTCTGAACTCCTTTTTGAATTTCTCGCCAACCTCACCTACACTGTTGATAACACCACTTTTCACTCATTTGTTTGTGGCCGCCCCGTTGAAATAACTAGAGCCGACATCGCCCAACATATTGGGCTGTCTACTGAAGGACCTATGGTTCGCTCGTTTCTCACCGATGATTTTGACTGGAGCGACGTAAATAGAGTCCTTAGGAATACTGTTTTTCACCAACACCAGCCTCTAGTCCAATCCTTAACTCGCAATGCCCGTATAATTCAACATGTTCTTCGAACCTCTATCATTCCCAAAGGTGGCGACCGCATCAATCTGACCCCTACCCTGTCAGTCGCTACCTACCTGATTATGTCCAACATTAAGTTTGATGAGGTCGATTTGATTAGCAATTATATTCAGCACATGACTTTTGTTTGTCTTCCCACCACTCGACGGAAACAAAATCTGGCTCTTGGTCACCTAATAGGATATATCCTCTACCATAAATATCAGTTATCCTACCCTGGTGAACCCGACATGCTTCCTATTTTTTATACGGATGCTTCTTTCCGTATCCTCTTTCATCGGGGACATGAGCCTGAAGAACCCGTCTTTGATGAAGAAGAAGGAGAAGATGCACCAGCCGCAGCTCCAGCTCGACCACGACGCCATGCTGCACCCCGAGCACCAGCACCAGCACCAGCGCACTCTGATGATGACTTAGTCGCCCGCTTCGACCAGCTGCAGACTCGTCTCGACATGCATATTCAAGAACAGCATCACCAACACGAGACTGATATGCAGTGGTTTGGCGAACGATTCACTGCAATTGATCACCGCTTCGATGCTCTCTTTCAATATTTTCAACCAAATCCACCTCCACCACCACCAGATCAGGACCCGTCTGCTTAGTGTGTTTATGTTTGCATTGTAGTTTCTGTTTGTTTTCTTCTCTTACTTTTTGCTTTTAGTAGCTCCTCCTTTTTGTGCTGTCAAAAGGGGGAGAAGTTTGTTATGATGTTGTAATGCCTATTTATCTAAATGCAGTATCTTTTGTTTTGTACTTACTTGTAGTATTTTTTTTTCTTGTGTTTAATTTAAAAAAAAAAAAAAAAAAAAAATTAACAACAAAAGAAATATTTTTCAAAAGAAATGGTTTTCTTTCTTACTTGCAACAAATTATTTGACATCATCAAAAAGGGGGAGATTGTTGCAACCCATGACCCCGAGTTTGAGATTTTGATGATGCCAAATAATGAGTGTTTTGGAACTGCTTTTCATTGATTATTATTTTATCTGTTATTTTTCTTGAGCACTAACATTTCAGGAAGATCACAAGTGACTCAGGAAGAAAGGAAGACTCAAGACCGGGTAGATTAGGAGTATGAGTCAAATATTGCATTTTTCATTTATTGTATTTTTTACTTTATTGAGTCTGGCCACAAAATGCGTAAGAGTAAGAGCAACCATGCACACACACAGGGGGAGAGTTTTTTTTTAACTGCAAATTATAAATAAAATTCTTCTCTGTAGATCGTACTGTACGATTTTATTTCGTACTGTACGATCCAAGCTTTCTGGACAATTCTGTGAATAGATCGTACTGTACGAAGTCTTTCGTACTGTACGATATGTTCAGATCCAAAACCCTAGCCGTGACATAGTTTAAGTAAGTGATTTTGCGCCGTTCGTACTGTACGAACAAGTTCGTACTGTACGATCCGTTTTTAATACTTACTTAAAATTAACCCGTGATTAGTGCATGTAATCCAGGGCTAATGAAAATTTGAACATCGTACTGTACGATAGTAATCGTACCATACGATGAATAGAGACGACATCCGATCGTCCAGACCATCGTCCTGTACGAGTAGTATCTTGTTGGATCGTACCGTACGATATTATATCGTACAGTACGATTTATTTTTGTACTGTTCGTACTGCTTCGTACCAGGACGACGGCTGTTTGTGAAGATCGTACCGTACGATGTGGAATCGTACTGTACGAACAGTAACGGCTAATTTTGAAATCAGAGGTTTTTGGAGCCCGTTTTTAGGTGTCAATCAACTCTTTTTGGGTAAGAATTACAGAGGGGGTGAACGTGGTTAGAGAGGGATTCCAAGGGAGAAAACTCTAGAGAAATTCTTGAGGGTTGAGAGAGGAAGGAGGAGGTGAGCGTTGTGAGGGAGAAGAGGTGTGAGGGAGATCACACGGTTGCTCCAAGCTTGCTGCATCTTGCTCCTCCTGTGGCCCGAGAAGGATTTGAGGAAGGATCTCCAAGGGAAAGGCTCGTCTACATCCGTTACCTCGAGGTTCTCTGCCTTCTCTAGGAGGGAGAAAAATGAGAAGGTTCTCTGCCGTCGCCAAGAGGGTGAAAATAGAGTTTGGTATTCCGCCACGCCGGTTGGTGAAAGGGAGGTTTGTACAGGCTTCTCCGCCTTGCCGAGGGGGGCAAAAGTAGAACTATTTTGATAGTGAAAATCCCAGAGTGGAGGACTCCGGGGAGTGGACGTAGGTCATATTTTGACCGAACCACTATAAAATTCTTGGTGTGTTCTTTCTTTATCATTGCCTACTTTTTGCTTGCACTTTAATCTTGTCATATCTATTGCATGTGTTTTTTTTTTTGTGAAAGCAAATTTGCATAAATCTTTGTTTTAATATTTCAAAAACAACAAAAAAATTAGAACTCTTGTTTAGGGTTAATTTTATTAATCGAAAGACTTTTACAATTCACCCCCCCTCTTGTGGTTTAGTAATTTCAGCATGCAATTTCTTTAACTTCCTATATGCATCATATATGTGTTCAGAGACTTCTAATAGTTCATTGTAAGTCAAGTCACATACCTCTTCTTAATCTGACTAATCAAGATTATCGACCATCAACCACAAATTGGTGACTTCCTCTTCCTTTCAGTCTTTGATGAGTCTGAAGCTGAATCTACCCAAAAAGCTCTTTGAAATTTCTTCTTGCCCTTCTTCATAATTAGTTTCCCCTCTACCTTCTCTTTGCTAGAAGTGGTTTTGAGTTTTGGGCCATCTGACTTAATGCGTCTAGGTTTTGTGCACTCATAACAAATAACATCATTTAAAACCTTAACATTCCTATTGAATTTACCTCGATTTCATTGCTGGCGTCTCTTTTGCTTCCTCTTCAGAAAGCTTCAGAACTATCTAGTCATTAGTGTGATGTCATCTTCATCCTCAGGTTATGATAGAACACTCTCTAACTCCTCCACTTTCAGTGCTATATTCTTTTCCCTTCGTGGTTCACCTGCATCATTCTTTCTTTAACTCACTTCTTACTTGTAAGAAATTAGTGATCTAAGAAGATTATCAATAGAGTAAACATTTAAATCTTTAGACTCTGTAATCCCAATTATTTTAGAATCATATATAGTAGGCAAGCAATGAATTATCTTATTAACCATTTCAACGTTCGTTAGTTCCCTACCTAATGCATGTAAAAAGGTGACTATTTGTGTGAATCTTGTATACATGTTAGAAATGGATTCATTAGGTTTCATGTGAAATAATTTATAGTCATGCAATAATATATCAAGTCTGGATTGTTTAACTTTATTAGTCCCTTCATATGTTATACAAAGTTTTTCTCATATGTCCTTTCTACTCTTGCAAGTGGAAACACGCATGTAGTCCTCTAACTTAAGTGCACAAAAGAAACTATTTAAAAATTTAGTATTTAGTTGTGCTAAGTCAAGTTATTCTACAGTCCAATCTGTAAAGGGTGTCTCTACTCTAATACCATCAACTAGTCTAATTGGTTTTGTATACCCTTCTTGTACTAAGATTTACATGCGATAATCAAGTGACTGTAAAAATATAAACATGCGTGTTTTCCAAAAACCAAAAGGGATATTATCAAACAAAGGAGGTCTAGTGATCAAATATCCTTCAGGTGTATTTCAGTTTCCAAATGTAGCCATGGTCGTTAATCAAAAAAGTAGTTTAAACTTTTGTTGTTGAAACTAAGCTCTGATACCACTTGTTAAAACTTGTTAATTATGAATTAGGTTGTTAGACCTAAGCTTTTGTCCCAATGGCTAACTACGAGGGGGGGGGGGGGTGAATTGGTAACTTAAAAAATTCCTATTAAACTGATTTAAATTTAGTGAATTTTTAGAAATGATTTTTCAACCATAGTTAAAAGAAAAAATAGAAAAATAAAAAGCAGCGAAAAATAAAAGACATAAAATTTATTGTGGTTCAGGAAAACACGACCTATATCCACTTCCTAAAGTCTCTCACTTTAGGTATTGCACTATTACCACTAGTGTCTCTCCTTTTGGCCCCACAATAAGGCGGAGAAGCCTTCATAAAAACTCTTTTCCACCACTACCCTGTGCGGTAGAGAACCGTCGTCCTTTTACACCCTCTAAGTGTCGGCAAAGAACCGTCAGCTATTCGCACTCTCCAAGTGTAGGCAGAGAACCTTCAACTGTTCACACTCTCTAAGTGTAGGAAGAGAACCTTCGATTGTTCACACTCTCCAAGTGTAGGAAGAGAACCTTCGGCTATTCACACTCCTCAAGTGTTAGTAGAGAACCGGATCTCCTTGAAAGATCTTCTCACGAGAAATCTAAAAGGACAAGAGAAAAGAGTGAAGTAATCATAAATTATAGGCAGAGATCCTTACCTTTGAATAACCAAGTGAACCCTTCATGCTACAGTAGTAAGAACTCCCTTTCAAACACTCTCTCTCACTCTCTCCTTCAATTTTACTTCAGTATACACGAAAATCAAACTGACAAAAAGATTTTATGACAGTCTTAAATGGACCTTTTATAAGAAAGGCACAAAAAACCGTCCAAAAACTGCATTTTTCAATTGCTGACCGTTCATGATCATCTAATACGATCCAATTTCGTATGTACGAATAGTATAAAAACTGTTGTATATGAAGTTAATGTGAACTGGTATGAATAGCCTTCATACTCGATCATCATCCCGTACTAATATGGTTCATCCAATACGAATGGTTTTTCTCAAAGTTCATTGGTACGAAATAGTAAGACGAATTTCAAGTTTATAGGACAGAGACAATTATCCTGGGATGAACCATAATGATCATCTGGACCAATAGTTTATTTTGATAAATCTAGAGCCCATCATCCTTGGATGAACCATAAATTTTGTCTGGACGAATGCATCTAGAGAACATCGTCCTAAGACATATGATAAATATCAATTGAACGAATGCATCTAGAGAGCATCATCCTTGGATGAACTTAAAACATCATCTTGATAAATAGTTCATTTTGGTAAATACAGAGCTCATCATCCTGGGATGAACAATAAATTTTGTCTGGACAAATGCATCCAGAGAACATCATCGTAGAATGAATGATAAATATTGTTTGAATGAACACATCCAGAGAGCATCATCTTGGGACAAAGATAAATATCGTCTGGATGAACTATACATAGAAAAAAAAATTTCCCTTTCTATTCGTTCTTTTGCTAGTTCGGGAGGTTAACTGACCAGGTCATCCCGTACGAACATGGTTCGTACTGTACGATCAGTTAAAAGAATTATGAATTTTAACTCTCCGCCAGTTTGTGTGTGCTAAGTTACTCATATACAATCACAATCTCTCAATCTCAAATAAAAGAGAAATACATACTTCAATATTACAAAATATTCTAATCAGCTCTTGATTTGAAGTCTTCAACAATCTGGAGTATGATTTTCCTGAAATGTTAGTACACACAAAAGCCAAAAACAATTCTTCCAAAATATGTTTGGAGAAAATAATATTCAAAATAATAATATTTGAAATCATTAAAACATACAAGTTACAAGAATGTAAAACATGCAAAGCTAAGTAGCAACTCTCTAAACAATTTAGTGACTCTCCTTTAACCTCCATAGCTAGGAGGTAGAGGCCATTACAAACTCTCTTCGGTTAATCTGGTGCAGCAGAAGACCTTACTCTTTTCACCCTCCACGTGAGGAAGAGAACCTGGAATCTATTTTTACCCTCCTAATGAAGGAAGATAACCCGAAATACTTTTTCACCCTCTTGGTGAAGGCAAGAGAACCTAAAATCTTTTTTTAGCCTCCTTGTAAAGGCAACATAATCAAAGCTTTTTCTCCTTCCAAAAGAAGGAAAATTACCTTAAATCCTTTTTTACCCTCTATGCGATGGCAGAGAACCATGGCCTAGTGCTGTAGAATGTCTCTTCGGATCCATCAAATAATTAAGGTAGAAACTTGGAGAAGACAACCAAGAATCTTCCTTGGAGTAATCTTGTCAATTCCTCACAACTCTCCCACATAAAAGCTCTTCCTCTCTTCTCTCCCAAAGCTCTCCTAAACTCCTTCTCTATGCTCCCTCTCAAGACACTTAGCAACAAAAAGATATTAAATAAGTCAAAGTGATAGTTTAAATAGAGAGCCTTTCACAAAATCCATATATTTCAATATATTATTTAAGATCATCCAGTACGATCCTACATTCATCATGTACAATTTATATGAAATAGCCCTTTTAGACAATACGAACTGCATTGTCTTGTATGATCAATTTAAGAGTTTGAACTGATTGTCTAGTATGATAGGTGATGATAAATCATCATCCCATATAGTGCTCAATTCGTATAATACAAAATTGGGAGGGCAATCCTATATGATTAGTTAAAAAATTATAGTATTTCATCTTGTATAATTAGGACATTAAATTATCATCCCATGCATTCACTCGGGTTATACAATATGATCATCACCAATTGTTCTATATGATTTGATAAAAAAAATTAACCATAATTATTCTCCTAATCACAGTAAAAATTTAAGCATGATTGCCATATATCATACAATATGATGCGTAACTTACAGGATGAATAAAATAAAATTTGAATTTTAAAATATTACCTAAATTATAATTGGTAACTATTTTTATGATTATAACTAATCATCCTATACATTAACAACCATATAGTATGATTAGTTTAATTAATCTCAATTAGCAAAAGTGCCTTAATTAAAGTTTTTTTTTTAGGTTAATTGATTATATAATATGATGTAAATCATACATTACTATTAGTTCAAAAAACTTATCTTCTTCCTAACTCACTAACTCACCTTCTTTAGTGTGTATGTGCAAGGTTACTCAGCTTTAGGATCCACCAAATTACAAGATTAACTCAAGATAGATAAAAAATATATAAATATTGAAAATATATACTTTAATTCTAATCTACCCAATCTTGAGCTAATCAAAGTTGCAAGTGAACAATGGACCTAAAATGTTATATAGCAGGGATATATATATATATATATATATATATATATATATATATATATATATATATATATATATATATATATATATATATATATATATATATATATATATATATATATATATATATATATATATATATATATATATATATATATATATATATAACTCATGACTTGGATCCATATTTGCAAAAATCTACCCCTTTTTTATGATGGAAAATATTATTAGTTTTTGTTTCAAAAGTGTTTTGCTATTCATGAAGCTCCCCCTTACTAAGTAAATTCTTTCAAAAATAGAGAAGTTAATGTTTTTTAATTATTTTTTAAAAATGAAAAAATAACACATAAACATATAACACATAATATTAAGAGACAAACATGGAATTAAACAATTCATAACAAATTACTATCTACCAACAACATGTTACTCCCCCTTTTAACATCAAAAAAAGGAGGAAAAAATAATAAAAATAAGAAACTATAAAAAAACAAAAAGTATAAGAGCAAACAACAATCACAAAATAGAACAAACTAAAATAAGGAGGGTTCTTGATTAGGAGGAGGTGGGGGAGGTGGTGGCTAGAAGTGTTGGTGGAGTTAGACAAACTAGTTTTTTTTTTTAAGAATTGATCAATTTAAACAATTAATAATTTTACCTCATGATTAGATTAAAAACTTAGTAAGAAATGCATTGACAACACTTAAGTCTAGAAATGTTAGAGATTCAAAATTTTTAACCCTAGCTCAAGATCCTTATAGGATAAATTCTTTATAAATAAAAATCTAATTCAGAAAATAAAATAGAGAGGAAATGTGATATTTTCAAACTTTTTTTCCAAAATATATCTAAGAGAACGACATTAGATAGTGATGAACCAGGAATCATGCTTTTCAAATTCAATTATAGAAGATATCAATTAACATATGAATTCTTCTAAGATTTAAAGATTTGAAAGAAAAGAAAAAACCTAACTCATTATAAACTCATTTTGTGCCTCTTTATCAGTTTTTAGTTCACCTTGAAAATATTTTAAATTTTTATACCTTTTATGCATCTTGGAATTATTTGGTGGACTTTGCATATCTTTTTAGTTTTTGGCTCAATTTTTGCCTCTTTTAATTTTTGCAAATTTTCTTCCTTTCTAAATCTTTAAAGAAAGAGTCATCTCAATTGTGAGAATATCTTCCAAATAAAAGAGAAGATAAACTCACTCTCTTATATAATGTAGAGTAAATCACAAAGCAAAACCCAATCCATATGATAGAGACAAATACCTTGATTAAGATAATTTGAAGTAGATTAATTGACTTCCAAAAATATTCATATGAGATAGAGGACTATAGGAAGATGAATTAGATCTCTATTTCTAGTTCCAATTTTTAATTTGAAATATATTTTAACAAAAAAAAAATTACATCACTAAAGGAGTTAGAGGAATAGGGATAATTATTAATTTTTCTTCCTTTAATTATTTTAGAGGAGTCAATAACCTTATATAATATAAAAAAAGGTAATATTTTCACTTAAAGAAAAAATTCAACTACTGAAGTAAGTGGTGATCAGATTCTTAAATTTTAAAAGTTTTTTTAAAAAATTATATCAAAAAATAAATAAGCACATGTATGAAAGCAAAAAACATAAAACACTAAAAGATAATATAAAACAGAAACACTGAAAGTTTGTGAGGGGTGTTAAACCCTAAAGAACTAGTCCCGATGCTAACTAATAGGGGGGTGAATTAGATATTTAATAAATTCATTAATAGAAGAAATATCTTTTTATAACTTAATGCAGAAGCAAATTACATTCAGAATAAAAAGATAAATCAACATTTTCACCCATGCAGTTAATAAAGGAAAGAAAATACACCAGATTTATACTAGTTTGGTCCAACCTGACCTACGTCCACTCCCCGAAGGAACCCTCTAGGTATTACACTAATCCTTTAATGACTCTCTTTTATCCCCCACATCTAGATGAAGAAGCCTTTACAAAATCAATTCCACCTTCCTCAGTGCGGCGGACTAGCCAAGTTATTTGAAACCAAAGAGATCTTCTTATTACCAAAACTTTCCTTAAGATGAACCTTGAATTCGATGGTACTAAGGTGAAAGCTTATGAGAGAAATTATGTGAACTCCACTCCACACTCCCTTAAACCCCCGTCCAAGGATTTTCTCCCTTTTAAACTCCACCTTTCATGTCTCCCTTTCAAGTTCTCTCTTTAAGTTTTTTCCATAAGAATAAAGACATAATGGATGCTAAGACACTTACTAAGTACCTTGATAAAGCTCAATAAGGACCTTGATAAAGCTTAAATAGAGGGCTTAAAAAACCCTAGAAATTTAATTCTACCGACAAAGATTGTACAGTACGATCCTGAGATTGTCCTATATAATTAGTACAAAATATCCCTTTTAGCCAATATGATAAGCATTATCCTATATAATTAGTTCAAGTTATTTCATAGAGTATCTAGAATGATTCTAAGATTTCCAAGATGATTAGCTCAATCAAAATACTATTCATCAAAGATGAAACATGGGACAACCAAAATTGTCTCTATTGATCTTACAATATAATCTATGTCATATAATATGATCATGTTGCAACCCATGACCCCGAGTTTGAGATTTTGATGATGCCAAATAATGAGTGTTTTGGAACAACTTTTCATTGAATACTATTTTATTTGCTATTGTCCTTGAGTACTAAAATATCAGGAAGATCACAAGTGACTCGAGACAAAAGGAAAACTCAAGAAAGGGTAGATTAGGAGTATGAGTCAAACATTGTATTTTTCTATTTATTTTATTTTATTTTATTGAGTTTGGCCACAAAATGCATAAGAGTAAGAGAAACTATGCACACACATAGGGGGAGAGTTTGCTTTTAAATGAAAAAATGTCATAGAAATTCTTCTCTGGAGATCGTACTGTACGATTTTAATTCGTACCGTACGATCAGAGCTATGTGGACGATACTGTGAATAGATCGTACTGTACGAATATATTCGTACTGTACGATATGTTCAGATCCAAAACCCTAGCCGTAGTTTAATTTGAGTAAGAGATTTTGCGCCGTTCATACTGTACGAACGTGTTCGTACTGTACGATCTATTTTTTAATACTTACTTAAATTAACCCGTAATTAGTGCATGTAATCCAAGCCTAATTAATTTTTGAACATCGTACTGTACGAACCTGATCGTACCATACGATGAATAGAGACGACATCTGATCGTCCAGACCATCGTCCTGTATGAATAATGTTTTATGGATCGTACCGTACGATATTATAGAGTACAGTACGAATTGTTTTTGAACTGTTCATACATCTTCGTACCAGGACAACGTCTGTTTATACATATCGTACTGTACGATGTTGAATCGTACTGTACGACCAGTAACGGCTACTTTTGAAATCAGAGGTTTTTGGTGCCCGTTTTAGATGTCAATCAAGTCCTTTTTCAGTAAGAAACACAGAGGGGGTGAACGTGGTTAGAGAGGGATTCCAAGGGAGAGAGCTCTAGAGAAATTCTTGAGGGTTGAGAGAGGAAGGAGGAGGTGAGCGTTGTAAGGGAGAAGAGGTGTGAGGGAGATCGCACGGTTGCTCCAAGCTTGCTGCATCTTTCTCCTCCTGTGGCCCTAGAAGGATTTGAGGGAGGATCTCCAAGGGAAAGGCTCGTCTACATCCGTTACCTTGAGGTTCTCTGCCTTCTCCAGGAGGGAGAAAAACGAGAAGGTTCTCTGCCGTCGCCAGGAGGGTGAAAACAGAGTTTGACACTCTGCCACTCCGGGTTGGTGAAAGGGAGGTTTGTAAAGGCTTCTCTGCCTTGCCGAGGGGGGCAAAAGGAGAACTATTTTGATAGTGAAAATCCCGGAGTGGAGGACTCCGGGGAGTAGACGTAGGTCATATTTTGACCGAACCACTATTAAAATTATTGGTGTGTTTTTTCCTTGTCGTCAATTACTTTTTACTTGCATTTAATTTTCATAACTATTGCATGGTGAAATTTATGGAAGAAAAATTACTTAAAATTTTGTTGTAGAATTTCAAAAATAACAAAAAAATTAGAACTCTTATTTAAAGTTATTAAGAAAAATATTTTCACAATTCACCTTCCCCCTCTTGTCATTTAGTAATTTCAATTGGTATCAGAGCTTGTTTTTCAAAAATAGTATTTTAGAAAACCTTGAAAAAATGATCATGTCGAATTTTGGTAATCGTAACACTGCGGAGGGTTATTCAATAACTCGTCAACCACTTTTTGATAACATTCCGTTTGATTTCTGAAAAATTAGAATGTCTACATTTTTGCAATCTATAGATTACCGCATGTGGATGTTAGTAAATGATGGATATGTTGCACCGTTTAAAATTGTTAATGGTTTGAAAACTCATGTACCTTTTATTGAATGGAGCAATGAGGATAGGGAGTTAGCCTAACTGAATGCTAAGTGCTTAAACTACTTTTTTTGTGCATTGAAATATGAGGACTATATGAGAGTATCTACTTGTGTTTCTGGTAAGGAGATTTGGGATAGACTGTACATTACATACGAAGTAAAACAGTCTAGGCTTAACATTCTACTGCATGATTATGAATTATTCCGTATGAAACCTAGTGAAATAATTTCTGACATGTACATTAGGTTCACCCAAATCGTGACATCCTTCCATGCATTAGGTAGAGAAATTTTAAATTCTGAGAAAGTGAATAAAATTCTTAGATGCCTACCTAGTTCCTATGATGCTAAGATAACTTCTATCACTGAGTCCAAAGATCTTAATGTTTATTCTATTGATAACCTCCTTGGGTCACTCATTGCATACGAGCAAGGAGTGAGCCAAAGGCAAAGTGATGCAGGTGAAAAGAAAAAGGAGCGGACGGTGGCATTAAAAGCTAGCAACTCAGAAAGTGAAAGCTCTGCAGGGGAGGAAGATGATGAGATAGCACTGATGACCCGACAGTTCAAAAATTTCCTGAAGAGAAAACAGAAGCGTCATCAGAACAGCTGGAATAAAGGTAAGAGCTCAAGGTCCAATAAGGTTTCATCCGATACAATCTGTTTTGAATGCAGGAAGCCAGGTCACCTTCGAGCCGATTGCCCCAATCTGAAGAGCCAACCAGCTAAGGAGAAAGGTGATGAGAAAGCCAAATACAAGAAAGGAAAGATGAGGACACAAAAAGCTTTTTGGGCCGACTCTGCCTTAGAATCGTCAGAGGAAGAAGCAGAGGAGGAGCTAACTAATTTGTGTCTTATGGCTAACGATAACCTTGATCAATCGGATCAAGACGAGGTATGTCAACTTTCATATGATGAATTACTGCTTATTTCTGAGAATATTCATGACTCGTATAGGAAACTGAAAAAAATGCATGCAAAACTTAATATTGAATTTAGTTCTTTACAAATTGAGCATGCTAACTTAGTTAAAGAAAATTCTAATTTAGATAAAGATCACATGTTACTTCTTGATGAGTATGATGCATTAAATAAGAATCATATTGAACTAATTGAAGCGCATGAATCCTTGAAAACATCGCATATTGAACTAGATGTAGAGTTTAAAAAACTAACGGCACTTGCATTAGAAGTAGATCATAGTGAGCACTTGCTATTAATAGAAGTTGATGGATTGACAGCTCAAAATAAAACTTTTAGTGAGAGAATAAAAGAACTAGAAAATGAAATTGCATCACTCACATTAGGCTATCCTCGCAAACCCCCAACACAGCATGCATCACAAAACTTTAGAAAGAGGCACCACCACCCACATAGATTAGTAAACCCATTTCCTGGTGTTAGGTGTTTCTCTTGTGGCATGCTAGGTCACATAGCCCGCACATGCACAATTCACCATAGGACACACTTAGTATGGAGACCTAAACTGCATCTATCACAGCATAGTATGCATACATCTCATTCATACAAGCATAAGGAGGAACCCAAACTCACTTGGGTTCCCAAATCTAATCTTTGAATGAAATTGTAGGGATGCTCTCACAAAAGACCTAGTGAGAGCATGTGGTACCTGGACAGTGGTTGCTCGAGACACATGACTGGAGATATGAAGAAATTCATCCTATTGGAGACCAAAACTGGAGTCAAAGTAATGTTGGGAGACAACACTACCAGGAAGGTGATAGGCTCAGGTATCGTTGGTAATGCTAAGAATTTTTTAATTGAAAATATTTTACTAGTTGATGGTTTGAAACATAATTTACTTAGCATTAGTCAACTGTGTGACAAAGGTTTTGATGTTAAATTTTTTACTGATAGATGCCTGATTAGTTTATTTGATGAAATAATTTTAGAAGCAAAATGAATGAACAATGTTTACATGTTAGACCTTGATTGCGTTGACAGCTCAAAATCATTTTGCTTGAAAACAATAGTTGATGACTCGTGGCTATGGCATAGGTGACTATGCCATGCTAGTATGAAAACTCCTATAAACATCACTCAGAAAACCTAGTTAGAGGTGTACCTAAGTTAGACTTTACCAAGGATCACTTATGTGATGCTTGCCAACTAGGAAAATAAGTCAAATCATCCTTTCACTCAATTAGAGATGTGATCACCTCTAGGCCACTAAAAATTCTACACATGGACTTATTTGGACCTGTTAGTATAGCCAGTCTAGGTGGAAAGAATTATGGATTTGTGATTGTAGATGACTTCACAAGATTTACTTGGGTAAGATTCTTAGCACACAAAAATGAGTTTTTTGAGGAATTTAAAGTTTTCTCCACATGGATACAACAAAAATTAGGTTGTGAAATATCAACAATCCATAGCGATCATGTTGGAGAGTTCTAAAATGATAGGTTTGAGTCATTCTGTCAAGAGATAGGAATAGAACATAATTTCTCAGCTCCTAGAACACCCCAACTGAATGGCATAGCATAAAGGAAAAATAGAACTTTGGTAGAAGCTATTAGGGAAATGTTAGCGGAGTATACACTTCCTAGATACTTTTGGGCAGAAGCAGTCAACACAGCCTGTTATGTTTTGAACAGAGTAAACATAAGATCGAAGCTAAATAAAACTCCATATGAACTCCTTAAGGGTAGGACACCAAACCTTTCACATTTACATGTCTTTGGGTGTAAGTGCTTCATCTTAAATAATGGTAAACATCCCTTAGGAAAATTTGATCCCAAGTCTGATGAGGGTGTCTTCTTAGGTTATTCTTATGTAGGGAAGGCCTATAGAATTTTTAATAAGATAACCCTTATAGTAGAATAATCCACCCATGTGGTATTTGATGAATCAGATATGCCCTTAGAAACTAAAATTGAAGATGATGAAATAGAGGCAATTCAAGGAGTGGAGACTATGACCTTAGGAGAAAGGGTCGAAACTCAGGAAGCTTTGCCTAGAGAATGGAGATATTCTTCTAGTCATCCTAAAGAGTTAATTTTAGGAGACCCTTCAGAAGGTGTAAGAACTAGGCATGGACTTAGGAAGGAGGTTAGTCACTCAGCATTCATCTCTATGATAGAACCCACAAGTATAGATCAAGCCTTAGGAGATGAATTTTGGATTCTAGCAATGCAAGAAGAGCTGAACCAATTCACCAGAAATGACGTTTGGGAGTTAGTCAAGAGACCTAAAGAACACAGTGTTGTTGGAACAAAATGGGTCTTCAAGAATAAGGTGAATGATTCAGTAACAATAATAAGAAATAAAGCAAGACTAGTAGCTAAGGGGTACAACCAAATTGAGGGGATAGACTTTGAAGAAACTTTTGCCCCGGTTGCCAGACTAGAAGCCATAAGAGTGCTCTTAGCTTTTGCTTTCTTCAAGAACTTTAAGTTATATCAAATGGATCTAAAGAGTGCATTTCTGAACAGGGTAATTAAGGAATATGTCTACGTTGAGCAACCCCCCGGATTTGAAAGTTCACAATTTCCAAACCATGTATTTAAATAAAAGAAGGCACTTTATGGATTAAAGCAAGCACCTAGAGCATGGTACGAAAGACTTATCTCATTTCTTTTGGATAGAGGATTTAAAAAGGGTAGTGTAGATACTACACTCTTTTTACAAAAGGTCAAAGAAGAAATTCTCATTGTTCAAATATATGTGGACGACATCTTGTTTGGATCTTCGGATAAAAACTTATGCGATGAATTTTCAAAAACAATGAGTAATGAGTTTGAAATGAGCATGATGGGAGAACTTAATTACTTTCTTGGCTTTAGTGTAAAACAAATGAATAATGGAACTTTTCTTAGCCAATCAAAGTATATTAAGGATATTTTAAAGAAATATGAAATGGATAGTGCAAAACCCATGAACACCCCAATGAGTTCGACAATCCAATTAGATAAGGATCCTAGTGGAAAATCAGTAGATTAGAAAAAATATAGAGGAATGATTGGATCCCTTCTTTACCTGACTGCCAATAGACCGGACATAATGTTTAGTGTGTGCCTTTGTGCCCGTTTCCAACCCAATCCTAAAGAGTCTCACTTAACTGCTGTCAAAAGAATTCTTAGATATCTACTAGGCACCCCAAACTTAGGAATTTGGTATCCCAGACACAGCACTTCCTTTGAAATCCTAGGGTACTCAGATTCTGACTTTGCAGGATGTAGGATAGATAGAAAGAGCACCTCTAGTACCTGCCAATTCATCGGACAATCATTAGTTTCTTGGTCCAGTAGGAAGCAAAACTCAGTAGCACTTTCCACAGCCGATGCAGAATATATTACAGTAGGAAGTTGTGTTGCATAAGTACTATGGTTAAAACAATAAATTCTTGATCTTGAACTACCTGTTGGAACCATCTCGATCATGTGTGACAACACAAGTGCAATTTGTATCTCTAAGAATCCAATTCAACACTCTCGAACGAAACACATAGACATTAGACATCATTTCATTAGAGATAACATTGCTAAGGGAGATATAGAATTACATCACATCGCTACAGGAGATCAATTGGCAGACATATTCACAAAACCTTTAGCTTTCGACACCTTTAGCACCTTGAGGACTAGATTAGGTGTCATAGGTATAACCGCATAAAAAAAAAACAAAAAAAAAACAAAATTTTTTTAGGGGTGCTCCTGATCATCACACACTCACCTCACCAAAACTCTGCATTGACTGTTCATCGTACTGTACGACCCACATCGTACTGTACGATACATCTCAATGTCCACCAACAAGCAGACTTCGGCTCTGTTCATCATATTGTACGACATACATCATACTGTACGATAATCTTCCCACATAATTGCCTACCGTATTGTACGATATCTCTTCTTCGTACAATATGATCCACATCAGCAACGGATTGGGACAAATTAAATCCGTTTGGTACGACATTATTGAGTATCGTACGATACGATACCTCCATTTCGTACGGTACAATCCACATCAGCACAAAGGACAAATTTGATTTAAAGCTGTTTGGTACGATATTTATTATGTGTCGTACTGTACGATACACCTGTTCGTACAGTACGAAACATTTGGTCAAAAGTCGTACTGAGGCCTCAGGATGATCGAAATTCGCCTGATCGTACTATATGATACCTATCGTACTGTACGATTTGACTGACTTTTCCCGAAACAAACGGTCAGAATATTGATTGTCTATCGTACTGTATGATTCCTTATCGTACTGTACGATTTCCAAAATTTCCTATAAGTACCCTTGCCTAGGCCATTCTTTTCACTCAAACCTCTCCTCACTCACTCCTTCACTCGTTTTCGTGCCCTATTGCAATGTCTAAGCGAGGTCGGATGACTGCTGGAAGCTCGTGCTTGTCGAGTCGCCAACCTGATCGTTTCCTGAATACTGAAAATGAGGAAGCCTACCACCGATATAAAGCATGCCAAATTTTCCCTTCAAAAATACTTAATCAGGCTGCTCTCAATTTCGAGGTAATGGGCCTCTTTGCTTCCACCACCTTCCAATTCCTACTCACCCTAGCGTTTCCATATAATTCTGAACTTCTTTTTGAATTACTCGCCAACCTCACCTACACCGTCGACAACACCACTTTTCACTCTTTTGTTTGTGGCCGCACCATTGAGATCACTAGAGCCGATATCGCCCAATATATTGGGCTGTCCACTAAAGGACCTATGGTTCGCTCTTTTCTTACCGAAGAATTTGATTGGAGCGATGTTAATAGAGTCCTTAGGAATACTGCTTTTCATCAACACCAACCTCTTGTTCAATCCTTAACTCGAAATGCCCATATAATTCAACATGTTCTTCGAACCTCAATCATACCCAAAGGTGGCGATCGTATCAATCTGACCCTGACCTTATCCGTCGCTACCTATCTTATTATGTCCAACATTAAGTTTGATTAGGTTGATTTAATTTGCAACTATATCTGCCACATGACTTTTATTTGTCTACCTACCACTCGACGGAAACAGAATCTAGCTCTTGGTCACCTAATATGATATATCCTCCACAATAAATATCAATTGTCCTACCCTGGTGAACCTGACATTCTTCCTATTTTTTATACGGATGCTTCCTTCCGTATTCTCTTTCATCGGGGACATGAGCCTGAAGATCCAGTCTTTGATGAAGAAGAAGGAGAAGATGCCCCAGCCGCAGCTCCAGCTCGACCACGACGCCATGCCGCACCCCGAGCACCTACACCAGCACCAGCACACCCTAATAATGATTTAGTCGCCTGCTTCGACCAGCTGCAGACTCGTCTCGACATGCATATTCAAGAACAACATCAGCAATACGAGGCTGATATGCAGTGGTTTGGAGAATGTTTCACTGCAATTGATCACCGCTTCGATGCTCTATTTCAATATTTTCAACCAAATCCACCTCCATCACCACCAGATCAGGACCCGTCTGCTTAGATTGTTTGTGTTTGCATTGTAGTTTTTTTCTTCTTTTGCTTTTTTGCTTTTAGTTGCTCCTCCTTTTTGTGCTGTCAAAAGGGGGAGAAGTTTGTTGTACCTGTTGTTGTGCCTGTTATCTAAATGCATTCCTTTTGTTTTGCACTTGCTTTTGTTATCTTATTTTTTTTCTCTTGTGTTTACTTTAAATATATATATATATAAATAAAAAAAAAAACAAAAGAAATGCTTTTCGTTCTCACTTGCAACAAATTATTTGACATCATCAAAAAGGGGGAGATTGTTGCAATCCATGACCCCGAGTTTGAGATTTTGATGATGCCAAATAATGAGTGTTTTGGAACAACTTTTCATTGAATACTATTTTATTTGCTATTGTCTTTGAGTACTAACATTTCAGGAAGATCACAAGTGACTCAGGACGAAAGGAAGACTCAAGAAAGGGTAGATTAGGAGTATGAGTCAAACATTATATTTTTCTAATTATTTTATTTTATTTTATTGAGTTTGGCCATAAAATGCATAAGAGTAAGAGCAACCATGCACACACACAGGGGGAGAGTTTGCTTTTAAATGAAAAAATGTCATAGAAATTCTTCTCTGGAGATCGTACTGTACGATTTTAATTCGTACCGTACGATCAGAGCTATGTGGACGATACTGTGAATAGATCGTACTATACGAATATATTCATTCATACTGTACGATATGTTCAGATCCAAAACCCTAGCCGTAGTTTAATTTGAGTAAGTGATTTTGCGCCGTTCATACTGTACGAACGTGTTCGTACTGTATGATCTATTTTTTAATACTTACTTAAATTAACCTGTAATTAGTGCATGTAATCCAGGCCTAATTAATTTTTGAACATCGTACTGTACGAACCTGATCGTACCATACGATGAACAGAGACGACATCTGATCGTCCAGACCATCGTCCTGTATGAATAGTGTTTTATGGATTGTACCGTACGATATTATAGCGCACAGTACGAATTGTTTTTGAACTGTTCGTACATCTTCGTACTAGGACGACGTCTATTTATACATATCGTACTGTACAATGTTGAATCGTACTGTACGACCAGTAATGGCTACTTTTGAAATCAGAGGTTTTTGGAGCCCGTTTTAGATGTCAATCAAGTCCTTTTTCAGTAAGAAACACAGAGTGGGTGAACGTGGTTAGAGGGGGATTCCAAGGGAGAGAGCTCTATAGAAATTATTGAGGGTTGAGAGAGGAAGGAGGAGGTGAGCATTGTGAGGGAGAAGAGGTGTGAGGGAGATCACAAGGTTGCTCCAAGCTTGCTGCATCTTGCTCCTCCTGTGGCCCTAGAAGGATTTAAGGGAGGATCTCCAAGGGAAAGGCTTGTCTACATCCGTTACCTCGAGGTTCTATGCCTTCTCCAGGAGGGAGAAAAATGAGAAGGTTCTCTACCGTCGTCAGGAGGGTGAAAACAGAGTTTGGCACTCCGCCACGTCGGGTTGGTGAAATGGAGGTTTGTAAAGACTTCTCCGCCTTGCGGAGGGGGGCAAAAGGAGAACTATTTTGATAGTGAAAATCCCGGAGCGGAGGACTCTGGGGAGTGGACGTAGGTCATATTTTGACCGAACCACTATAAAAATTCTTGGTGTGTTTTTTCCTTGTCGTCAATTACTTTTTACTTGCATTTAATTTTCATAACTATTGCATGGTGAAATTTGTGGAAGAAAAATTGCTTAAAATTTTGTTGTAGAATTTCAAAAATAACAAAAAAATTAGAACTCTTGTTTAGGGTTATTTTTATTAAGAAAAAGATTTTCATAATTCACCCTCCCTCTTGTCATTTAGTAATTTCAGATTAGAATATAAAAATTAAGCAGATTTGATTAACTAATTATAGAATTAATTTAGGCATGATTTTTATTGATCATCTAGTATGATGTAGATCATCTTGGATGATTAGAATAAAATTTGAAATTTAAAATATAGCATAAATTCTAATTGGTGGCCATTTTTCATGATCATGATTGTTCATTTTAGAAGACCTAAATTATCAAGAATGATTAGTTAGATGAGCTGATCATACAATATGATATAAATCTTATAATATGAGTAGTTCAAAAATTGAACTTCTAGTTTTGACTCAACCTCACGCCTCCTAAATGTATGTGTGCTTGGTCACCAAGCAAGCATACACCCTTACAAGACTTGACTCAACAATTAAAAAATACATCATTGAATATTACAAAAATTATTTTAGCATAATTTATTCTACCCAATCTTGAGCCTTGAATCTTCATTGGATGGTGTATAGTTTTCCTGAAAAAGTTAGTACACACACAAATAATAATATATTACAAATACAAGTAGATACAGGAACTGAGTCATAATGTTTGTTGTTATAAAATATATAAACTCATGAACTCAAGTTGCAATAATCTCCCATTTTTTATGATGATAAATATTACTGGTTGAATTTACAAAATTAATGTATTTTCTTCTAATCTCCCTATCACTAAGATAATTATATTAAAAATAGGGGAAATAAAAAATGTTTCTTATTTTTAATTTTAATTTTATTTTACAAAGAACCAAACAACAAAAAAATAAAACTTTTAAAACCTAAAACAACATATAAGCTAATGCAAATATAAGATGAACATATGTAGCTTAAACATAAATACAACTAGTCAAACACATTCTCCCCCTTTGTCATAATCTGAAAGAATGAAAACACACAAAAAATAAAATGGAACACACATAACAGACTCTGATCAGTGGATGTGGTGCTAATGTTTAAGAAGAATCAATTAATTTTATTAAATTTTCTCAAAATGAGAAAGTTACCTCTTGATTTTATTCAAAAATATATTAAGAAATGAGTTGACCACACTAAGTTACAGAAATGTTATAAATTTGAATTTCATCAATCCTAGCTTAGACTCCTTACAAGTTAAAGTTCTTTTTAAGCAAAAATCTAATTCAAAAAAAGATAAGAGAAGAAAAATGTCTTGTACAATCTCTTTACATGAAATATATCTAATAGAATATCAAAGCAAAAATGGTGAGTCAGGAATAATGATTTTCAAACTCAAGTATCAAAAATATCATTTAGACACATGAGTATTCTAAGATTTAAAAATATAAGAAAGGTAAGTTAACTTATTGTGGGATCATTTTGTGCCTCTTTGTTAGTTTTTAGCACAATTTTCACATCTTTTAATTTTTCGTACACATTTGTGCATCTTTTAATTTTGGTATATAATGCTTATCTTTTCATTTTGGGCTCATTTCATCCAATAAAAAAACCAAATAGCTTGATTAAGAAAATTATAAGGTGGATTCATCAGTTTACAAAAAAAATCATTGAGATAGAAGAAATGTAGGATAATAAAAAAGATTTAATTTTAAAAGTCCAATTCTTAAATTGATATGGTTTTTAATTCAAAAAGTGCAATAGACTGATTTAAGGAAGTGAGAAAGAGAGACATAATCATGAATTTCCTTCTTATAATAATTTAGAAAAGTCAAGCATCACTTAAAAAATTTTGGTAAAAAGGAGGTAAGATTTTCATTTAAAAAATGAGAGAAGTGAATTAGCTCTCTTATGCAATTACAATATGAAATATGATCTATGTGTGTTGATCAAAGATAAATCACAAAAGAATACATGAAAAAAAATATTACGAACAAAAACATAAAAATAATACATAAAATATTTATAATGAACAAAATAAAATAAAGAACATATATGCATGCATTAACAAAAACACATAAACACATAAACAAAACTTTATACCTCATTATTTTGCTCCTGATTTGATGATTAAAAAACTATGTCTGCTTAGGAGATTTTTTTAGTTTTTTTATCATTTTCCCTTATTACGATTTACTTATTTTTATAATTTTTCTTTGTTGGAAAATTTTTTAAATTAGGGCATTCATTTTTCATAGGTACAGGTTTCCTACACCAAAAGCAAATAATATCAAAAAACAAATCTTAGCATTCTTATCATTTTTATCTTTATTTCAGTTTCTTCTTATGCTTATGTTTGTGCTTTAGTATACCTTCAAGCTTGCTTATTATTGATGATAACTCCTCACTCTTATCATCTATTAAGCCACTCTTATCCATCTCTCAGCTTTTAGCACTATTATTAAACCTACATCCAAACATCTTTGACCCAAATTTTGCTCATAAGTAATGAGTGAGCTAATCAAATTATCAATAGAACTTTCATTCAAATTTGTTGATTTACAAATTATAACAACTTTGGCATTAAACTTATCAAGTAGACAATGTAGAGTTTTTTTAACTTTATCAAAGTGTCAAAGTTCCTTACCGCATGTAATGATATAACAAATTGAGTAAACCTAGTGTTGACCTAATTTTTGTATGAGGTCATAAAGACTCTTCCCAATCTCCTGACTAGTGATCCAAGAGAGGATAGTTATATACTAATCATCCATAGATATCCCAATCAACACTCAACCCAACCTTTAATCAACAACCTATCTAGCCCTCAATCATGTTAAATCCATTTTAACCATCTTTATGGTTATGATTGATATGAACAATTGAACATCAACCATTTAAACTAAAAATCCATCTCAAATCCAAAATTTTAAGTCAAGACCTATGGCCAAAAGCCTAAGTTTTGAAGCATAGTTTGGGTGCATTTTTTATCACCTAAAAACCCCGTTAGTTAGCATTTGATTCAGAGTCTATTAATTGGATATCGATATAAAATGTATCTAGTGTCAATGGTCAAATTTTGAGCTCATTTGGAAGTCTCTAACCCCATAAAGTAGGTTAATCTCTAATGGCTACAAAATCTTCAAATATTTACAGCCTGTGTCATTGGACATGCCATCTAGTGGAATTTGACCTTAGGACCCCTTCCAAATCTTCCAATCATACCCATGACCTTTTTTAAGGCATTTTGACCACATAAATATACTTTTCTAGACCAAATTTGACCAAAGGTTGACCAAGGATCAAAATGACCAAAGTGCCCTTTAAGGGGTTTTGGTCTTTTCCCCAAAATCAAACATGTCTTTCTCTCATCAATGCTTAAAACCTACCCTAGTGAATCATGAATGTCATTTAGGATCTATGTGACCCAAACCTAGACCCTAGGTCAACCTAGTTGATCAAGTTAACCTAGATTGACCCACAATCATTTTAATTGAAGTGACCTTACCGATACATAGGACCACCTCCATTAATCTCAAAATACTCATTTGAACCTATTTGAATTCATGGTTTGACCAGGTTGAACAAGTCAACCATGGTTGACCAAATTAACCCTTAACTTGCACTAATATAAATTTCAATGCTTGAACCCATTCAAGCCAAATCAACCCTCCAAAATCACCTAATTTGACATTCCATGCATATACAAAAATTTCCAAGTCAAACCCCCCCGTGGGTTGACTTTCACAACCCATTTTGAGGGGTTAAAACCCCCTCCAATCTCATGTATTTGCTCAAAACTTTAGCCTCAAACACTTGGCCATACATGCAACCACCCAAATATGCTCTCTTGACTGCCACATCACTCCTATTGAGTGGTTTGACTAGTCAAATGGTCAAACAAACTATCATTCAAGCTTAGGTGGCCATCCCACCTTGGTAATCCAATCCTTATTTCAAAACATGCTCAAACCTGATGTGATGTGGACCTTTCTTCTCCTAGAGGCCCCCCAATACCAGCTCTCTAAACCAAGCCAAGTATTGGTTCATCAAAATGGGGGAAAAGGTGTGGCCCTCCTCCTCATTGACCAAGACCAATCCCTCTCAACCCATTAACTTTCTTCTAGTTTTAGGATGCCTTGGGGACACTTGTCACCCATCCAAAGCACCCTTAATCAAATCCTAGCCATCCAACCTAAAAGCAAGGGGTTAAGTGTAGGGAATTTTACATAATACCCATCATTCCCTCACATTTCATATAAGTCCCAACCCCAACATCCACCAACCTTCCAAGAGCCTTCCCATCCTCTCCAATTCTCCATAAGTCCATTCCAAGCCTTTACCCATCATTTCTAGCCCTCAAATCACTATTCTAATGAGGAGAGTACATTCTAGTGAGAGTAAACCTTCTCTCTTCAATAACATCAAATCCAGGCATCAAAATCCTATGGAGTCTTTAGAAAAATTATAGAGGACATCAACAGGAGCAAAAGAAGTACAAGATCTAAAAAATTCACTAGCTAGATTATAAGATTTTCTCACTTTTAGGTAGAAATTCAACTTGAAACTGCAAAAAATCTGTAATGTATGGAGCCTCCAAACTCCAGGCATTACAAGATTATGTTTCTATTAATCTATGCTTCAAATTATTGCAAATATGCTTTTAGGGAGTATAATTTTGATGGTATCAAATACTTATATTTCTATATGACTATCTTGCCTACTAATATTTCAGGTCTACAAGATCAAACTATAATTTGAACTAGCTCAAGATTGGGTAGACTAGGTATGCGTTAGTTTGTAAACTTTTTCCCTTTCTTGAGTCTATTACAAATGATGTGGTTCATGATGCTAAGTAACCTTACACACACACATGAGGGAAAATTTCTATCTATTTTTAGAGTTCTCTATTTTTGGTCACATCATCTGGGATAATCCATAAATCATCTTGGACGATCTGTTAAAAATAGAAACACTAATTAGGGCATCCTGGTTAAGGTAGCCATCATTAAGCACATCATCCTGGATAATATTTGTATCGGCCAGGATGATAGGCTCAAATAAAAAAAAATCAGCTACCAGATCTATTTTATTATTTTATTATTTTTGGACATCATCCAGGATGTCATCCTGGACGATAAAATATAATTATGCCTAAATTAATCTGGTTATTAAGGAATGCAATTAATGTTTTAATTGCTCGATCAAATCATCCTAGATGATCTAAGGATCGGCCGGGAGGATCATTTCAAAAAACGTTAGTTGTTCCTGGACGATCTATATTGGCTAGCGGCCTTCAGGGCAATGGTCTGGACAATTTTCACAAATTTGAACTAATTGTCCAGGATAATCATGTGATCGGCCTGAATGATCAAGCTATATTTTCATCATCCAGACATCCATTTAGTACGATTGTATGAATGACATTTAAGGATTTGTACTAATCATACAGGATGATATCCTATCATCTTGGATGATATGAATAAAAATCTTCAAATTGTCCCAAACCGTCCGGGCTGATTGAGCAAAATTTATGCTGATCGTCCAGGATGATAGATGATAAAGTCAATTTGTATAAATTAAGAGCTATTCCAAAACTCTTTTATTTAAGAGCTCTTGTTCTACCCAAGGGCTTATCTTTTGCTGCTTTTTTGACCTGAGAGAGCCCAGAGGAGAGGGAGAGAAAGGGAGAGAGAGAGAGGATCTTGTGAGGGGTTTCATAAAGTTTGCTCCAAGCAAGGATCCAAGTTGTCTTCTCTATTCATCATCCCTTTTTCTTGGAGGTTCAAGAGAAGTCCACTTCAATAATCGATCAAGGTTCTCTGTCTATTTCCGGAGGAAGCAAAAGGAGTTGGGTTCTTTGCCTCATCAGTGTCTGTGGAAAGGAGGTTTTGAACAGGCTTCTCTACCTTACTATGGGAGCAAAAGGAGAGTCATTGAGTTTAGTACAATACTTGAAGGTCATCTCTGGGGAGTGGATGTAGGTCGAGTTAATCAAACCACTATAAATTTCTGTGTTTCTTTTCTACTGCTTTTTTTTGCATTTAATTTATGCACATTAAATTTCTTTATGGTGAATTTTTGTTTGGTTGAGATTTTTTTTTTATCGTGAAAGATTTTTAAAATACCAATTCACCCACCATTTTGATTAGCTTGGGCTAGTTCATAAGGGTTTAACATCCCTTATAAACTTTCAAGTGGTATCAGTGCTTGGTATGAGAGGCTTAACACATTCTTACTAGAGAGGGAGCTAGTTAAGGGGAGTGTTGACACCACCCTTTTTCTAAGGAAAATAGGAGATGAATTACTCATTGTTCAAATCTATGTCAATAATAAATTTTTTGGATCTTCTGATAAAAGCCTATGTGATGATTTTTCTAAAATAATAAGTAGGGAACTTGAGATGAGTATGATGGGAGAGTTGCCCTACTTTTTGGGATTTAGCATAAGATAATTAGATGATGGATCTTTCTAAATCAATCAAAATACATAAAGAACATCTTGAAAAAATATGAAATGGATAAAGCTAAGACAATTAATACTCTCATTACCTCTAGTATTTAGTTGGATAAGGACTCAAATGGAAAATTAATTGATCAAAAGAAGTACAGAGGGATGATTGGATCTTTACTTTATCTGACTGCTAGCCCACCTGATATAATGTTTAGTGTTTGTGTTTGTGCTAGATTTCAAGCTGATCCTAAAGAATCCCACCTGATTATAGTTAAAAATATTTTTAGATACCTCTTAAGAACCCAAAACTTAGAAATCTGGTATCCTAGGAAATACACTTCTTTTGAGATTATTAAATATTCTGATTCTAATTTTGCAGGTTGTAAGGTGGATAAAAAGTGCACTTCTGACACTTGTCAATTCATTGGAAAGTCTTTAGTCTCCTAGTCTAGTAGGAAGCAAAACTCTGTTGCACTTTCTACTGCAGAAGCTGAGTACATTATCTTAGGAAGTTGTATGGCCCAAGTCCTTTGGTTGAAGCAACAAGTTCTAGATTTAGGATTACCTGTAGGCACAATTTCAATCCTTTGTGACAACACTAGTGCCATCTACATTTCTAAGAATCCTAACAAACATTTAAGGATCAAGCACATAGATATATGGCATCATATTTGAGATAATGTGATCATAGGAGACATTGAGTTACACCATATGGCATCTGAGAATAAACTAGCTGACATCTTTACTAAACCACTGGCCTTTGACACTTTTAGCACTTTAAGAACTAGATTGGGTGTGATTGACATAAATGCATGAACTTTTATCTGTTGATTGTTGTTTTCTTTTTATAGTTTTTTCCTTACTTGTTTTTTTTTTACTTTTTATTTATTTTTGTTGATTTGATTTTTTTCGTTGTTTAATTTTTTTTTTAATCATTGCTAAATTAATATCTTATGCCATGTTTTTATTTTTTGAAAATTTGCAGTCAATGATTGACATCTCTAAAATCAGTTAAAGGGAGAAAACACTGTTGATTATTTCCTTCTCTCTAACTTCTTTTAGTGGTGAAAATTTCTTTTCAAAACAAAAATCTATCTCACATTAATAATTGGATTTTAAAATTGAGATCTTTTCAATTTTGCTATAGTAATCCATCTTATATATTATAATATTCAAAGTTTTATTTTACCTTCAAATTTTTGTAATCTTGTCATTGAATTTATCATATGATTTTTTATTCTATTTTGTGATTCTTTTTTTTTTTTTTTGAAAATTGCAATAGCAAATGCATTAAAAGAAAGAAAGAAAAACATGGAACAAACTAAAGAAAATGTTCACATTCCTTCTTTAATAGAGAACCTAAATAAGAAGGGATGTCATCGAAAGAAAAACTATCAAAATAAAAGTTGTTATCTAAAGCCATAGTAGCACACATGTCGGCTACTCTATTCCCATCCCTATGAATATGGTTGAATATTACCTTATTGAAATCGGCTAAGAATAGAATATTCTCCTCTATCTGGTTGAGGCTTTGCCACTTCGCCTTATTCAAAGAATCTTGAATGAATCTGATAACATTGATGTTATCACCTTCTATGATGAGACCTTTATATTCAACCCTCCACGGTTGCAAGTATTTCCTGATTGAAGTCACTGCTGCAAGCTCAAGGTTTGCAATGTCCCAATGAATTCTTTTCTCCCCAAAGGCCACCAATAATCTTCCTTGATCATCTCTAAAGCATCCTCCAATTCCAGCCTTATAAGAAGGAAGGAGGGCAGCATCAACATTGATCTTTATCCATCCTTGCGGTGGAGGGTGCCAATTAATTTGAAACTCTCGAGGGAGGTTAGCACCCCAGCTAGCAATGAGAGGATTAGAAGATAGAAAAGCTGTAGATAACACGTTTGCTGTGGTTTCCGAAACCGTCTTAGCACTCTTCCCATGAGCTACCTCCTTTCTATTTTTCCAATTCCAGAACACAACATTGCAATAAAGAATAACAATATTAGGAGCTACCTTAGAAAGGCATTTTAGCTCCACGAGACAATCCTCCAGTGAGTCAAAAATTGGAACAAAGATCCCCCATTCTTGAATTTTTCTCAGAATATCTTGTAAATGCTTGCACTTAGCTGAGATGTGTGACAGATCTTCAATTTCTTTACAGTCTCTAGCACATTGATCATCATTTCTGATTTTTCTGAATTTTAAGAACTCATTAGTTGGGATAACACCTCTACTCAACCTCCACCAGAACACTTCCACCCTTGGCATCATTTTAAGCTTTTTTAACCAAATGGTAAAACCAGAATTTGCTTCACTTGCTTGTTGGTTACTGCAATGTGTCTCATACGCTCTTGCTGTATTTGTCTTGCCTGATGAATGAATTTCCTCCATGAAATCTTTAGGGACGTCACTTTCAATCTTGATTTGTTCAATAACAGCAATCTGACTCTCATTGAAGAAACAGAGCAATTCCTCTGTTTTCCATGTTCCCGTCGGGTCAATGAAGTGGTTGAGTTTTAAACCTTCCAATCCCAAGCAATCGGCAATAATTGGCCAGTCCTTGAAGCTCTTATCTAATAACCATACATCATTAACCACATCAATACTTCTCCCATTAGCTATTATCCACCTCAAAAGTGGTTTTAAGTATCTAGCACCTTCATTTAGTATCTAGCACCTTCATTTAGCTGAAATAACCCGTGAAAGTAAAGATTCAGGCCTTTTAACCATCCTCCACATTAATCTAGCTTTAAGTGGCCCTGCTTTTTCTACTACCGAATGTAAATTCATCCCACCTTTGTCTTTTGATTTGCATAAAGTGCTCCATGAAACATAATGCATCCCCTTATTACCGTTTTTCTTGTTCCAAATGAAATTTCTGCAGCATTTATCTATCTCATGGAGAATTTTCTTAGGCACCATATTATGTGTTGAGACAAAATTTGGAAGAGATAGAAGTGATGACTTCACCAGAGTTAGTTTCTCAGCCAAAGATATGTATTTACTGCCCCAAGAGTTTAATTTCTGCAACACTTTATCAACGAGAAACTGAAAAGCTGCTCTAACCGGTCTTCTAAGCAGTAGTTGAACACCTAAGTATTGTAGTTCTTCAACAGTATTGAAGTTCAGAATTTTCTTTACTTTGGCCTTCTTATTTCTTCTCATGGATTTACTAAAAAGTATTTGAGATTTTGTGTTGTTGACTTTCAAACCCGTCCAATTACAAAATTTTAAAATTATGCTTCTCAATTTATTTGCCAACTGTTTGGAAGCATGAGAGAATATCAACACATCATCGGCGTATAAGAGATGACTAAGTTTTTGAGATCTTTGTGAAGTTTGAATTCACACTTCTTGACCATAATGAGACATAGCTAAAGTAAACAATTGAGAGCATAAAATATAGAGATAAGGGGAGAGAGGGCAACCTTGACGAAATCCATTTGCTGCATTGATCCACTTGGAAGATTTACCATTAATGATGATAGAAAATCTGGCACTCTTTACACACTCCATGATCAGCACAATCATCTTTGCAGGCATGCCAAACAACTTCAGCACTTGTTCTAAAGCATCCCAACTCATATTGTCATAAGCTTGTTCCATGTCTAGTTTGATCACCATAAAACCTTTTTTATTATTTGTGATTCTAAGCTTATGAAACATTTCTTCAGCTATAAGGCAGTGATCCGACAATGAACGACCATTAATAAAAGCAACTTGTTCCTCAGTGATACATTTTGAAATGCAATTCTTTATTCTATTCAAAATCATAGTAGCCACAATCTTGTAGGTAGTTTGACACAGGCTTATAGGTCTGAAATTGGACGGCAAGGTAGGATTTTTTATTTTTGGAATTAAGATTACCAATGTATCCTTCCAATCCTTATGCATAGAACCAGTCTTAAAAAAACTGTCAATTGCCTTCCAAGTGTCTTCTTCCACAATTTTCCAAAAAAAATTGGAAAAAGATGTTGTGATACCATCTAATCCTGGAGACTTATTGTTTCCTTGATTGAAAATTGCCTTTATCATCTCTTCTTTAGTAAATTCCTTATTTAAGAACTCCACATCTTCAACTAAAAGCTGCAGATTATTTGGAATTGAAGGCCATCTTGAGAGCTGACCGTTCCTTGATGCCCATTTCTTACTGTAAAACTCATAGAAAACCTCCTCAATTTGCCCGAAATCCTCAACTAACTGGCCATTCTCATTTTTTGATTTGCCAAATATGGTTTCCATTCTTCTTTGCCGAGGCAAATTGATGAAAAAAATTGGAGTTCCTATCACCTTCTTGATGCCATTTGACTTTTGCTCTTTGGTTCCACCACATAGCTAATCTACCCAAAGTAACATTTAACTCATGCACCTTACTTCTAAGAAGCTTCAATTTATCATCAGTGAAGTTTTCATTGCTAGTTTCTTCAATTTGTAGCTTTAAAATATCCTTCTTCAAGTCTTCTTTCAACAAGTTTAGTTCCTTGCACTTGTTCTTGTTCCAATAGTATAAAGCTTTCAAGGTTCTATTTAACTTCCTTTGTAGAATTTCTGCACTGGTACCATAATCTGATTTCATCCAAGCCTTCATAGCAATGTGCCAAACCACAGGGTAAGATTTCCAACTGTCTTCAAACCTGATGAATTTTGATTTCTGATTTTGAGGCTCTATCATATTGAAAACAATGGGAGCATGATCTGATGCAATTCTTGAGAGATGTTTTACTTTAGCCATAGGAATCTTCTGTAAGGCAATAGAATTAACTAAACATCTATCTAATCTCTCCCAAATCCTTGAGATTCCATCTTTGTTATTTCACCATTTGAACCTTGGACCCACAAAACCAAGATCATGGAAATCGTTATTTGTAAGGAACATCTTCATCTCCTTAGGTCCACAAGAGAAATGGAACCTCTTTCCACCTTTCTTATCCTCTTTAGAGAGAAGGCAATTGAAATCCCCACCAATTAAAGCTGGAGAATTCCCCTGCATATAAGATTTAAGAGAATTCCAAATATTTCTACGAGTTTGAACATCTTTGCCACCCTAAACAGCAGCCACCTTCCAACTGCCTACAGTTTTGATATTCAAGTTTCCCATAACTACTTGTGTTGAAACTTCCACATTTTCAAAAGAAGCCAAACTTCTTTTCCAAAGAACCAAAATGCCACCTGATGATCCAACTGCAGGTTGAAAACAATAGTCCCATTCTACTCCAATAATGGAATCAATATCATGCCTTTCAAAACAGGTAATCTTTGTTTCAGTAAGACCAACAAAGAAACAGTCATTGTCTTTAACAATCTCCTTAAGATATAGGGAGGCCTCCCTCTTTCTGGCCCCCCTACAGTTCCAGAAAATTAGAGACACCATTATAAAATAACAGGGGAGTGGTCCCTTATCATTTTAAAATTCTTCTTATCTTCTTTCCTTTTCCTTTGAACAGCTTCCACCGGGCCTAGTGATCTTAATTCTTTTGAATGCTTTGCTTTCCCAGAGCTAGTCAAAGTGATCAATTGATCTGGCTTGATCTGAATATCAACAGTGGCCTTATTATTAACATCCGCAGTCTCCAGAACTTCAGTGGTTTCACCAGGCTCGGTATTGTTGAGACTATTCAATTTTTCCTTTACCAGGACTTCCCCTTCTTCAATTTCATCTTCTAATAATTGGAACTTATTCAGACTCTTGAAACTTTCAGAAATAACCTGAGAATGAGCCTTTTCAGCCTCCTTTTCCACTTCATGATTTTCCATATCCGCTAAAATTCCTTGTTTGTCTTGGAATTCTGCCTTATTTGTTTCCATTCTATCCACAGGTTTATAAACCTGTTTAATAAGCCCTGTCATTTCTCCATATCTCCCATTATTCCTGAAATTTTTTCTTCTGTTATTTTTGAATTTGACATGAATCCACAGACCATACTCCTCTTTGCTATGCTTCTTATTTTCTTCAACTGCCCGATCCATTCTTGTCTTCATACTCTCCTCAAATTCACCCAAAGTAGCTTTCTTAGTTTGAATACCAGCATGTTTCGGACAAACACCACTATTGTGTCCCACTTTGCCTCACTGATAGCAGAGTGAAGTCAACTTTTTATATTCCACTTTCTAATAAGTTCTTCCATGGATACCCTCAATCCAGACTCCCAAAGGGAGTTTCTTTTCCAAGTCTATCCGAACACAGCATCTCGCATATTCCCTCTTTCCCTATTTAAATGAATTCCCATCCAAAAGCAAAGGAATTCCAATCATTGAAGCTATCATAATGATTTTTTCCTCATCCCAACAGCTAAGTGGCAAACCAGGGAATCTAATCCAAACTGGGGAATAGATACCCTTAAGAGATTCAGTTAAGAACAAAGTCGTCCATCTATCCATTCTGATGATATGATTTCCAATATACCACGGTCCTCCATTTAAGATTTCTTCCATGGATTCAATGCTTGTAAACGAACAGAGAATCCAATTATTACCCAGTGAGGTCATATGAAAACTTCCCACCTTACTCCACTGTTTCCTAAGTTCTTGCTACAGACCAAAAACGGGACATTCTGTCAAGAACTTTAATAACTAAGGATTTCTTTAAAATTTGTGCATTAGCCATTTCTTTCACCTGGTTGAGTTTCATAGCCAATCCATCTTCCGACATCCTGGTAGAATTTGAATTGAAATTCAACTTGATATGTTGAGTATTTTTCCATGCCGAGACGAAGTTATTCATTGGATTTGATTTTTCCATCTGGTCATTGATCGGAATAGAATCTCCATCCTCTTTCTCATCAGATCTCTCATTATTTTTTTTCCATCCCCTGTCTACTCGCATCTTCTTTCCTACCAGTAACCTCCTTGATATTCAGTTCCATGTTAAAACCAGATGCAGATATGATCTCTTGATTTGTAACCAAATCACGGATCTCTTTAACCTCATTTATCAACTCCAATTGATCTTCAAGAATACCCTTGCCCTTACCTTCCGGAATTGGATCAGCCTTCAAAGGTGGTCGGAAACCTTCATTAATTATCAAGCTAGACGACTTCTTTTTCGGAACAAAATCCACATTCCGATCCTTAATTTGTTCAGAGAAATTTATGTGACCAGTGCGCGGAGGCTCAGCCGGAAGGTTACCGCCGGCAATCCACTGCCGGCGGTCGTGAACCACCATCAAACCCTCCGAAATCCTTCAGGTAGAAAGCCCGCGAAAAGAAAAATTTTTAAAATATGAAAGTTTCTCTCTCTAGAATCACTTGTGATTCATTCTTCCTTACATTAGAGAGTGAGTTTTTCTTCTTTAATATCTGGAAGATATAATCACGACTAAGAATTTTTAAGAATTTTGAAAAAAGGAACTAGCTTGCAAAAAAAAAAAAAAAAAAGTGGCCAATGATGCCAAAATCAAAAGATGTGCAATGACGACAAATTTTATATATATAGACACACACAAAGTGTATCAAAAAATAAAAGATACGCAAAGAGAGCAAATCAAGTTGACAAGAGGCAGCCCACCAAAAATAACCTTCTTCACTTTCAAAATTTTTAAATCTTAAAAGAATTCTATATCACTTGATATTTTTTCAAAAACTTGATTTTGAAAATTCATGATTGTAACTAATTACTTTGGTATATTATTTCTATAGTTTTTTTTTTTGAAACCAAGTCTTGAATGGATCTCTTTTTCTTATCTAATTGATTTTTCTAATTTAGATCCTTATTATCAAAAGACGATTTCCCCAGGGAGAAGTTTGAGTTAGGGCTAACAAGATCAGTTGTTCTACCATTGTTTTGAATTTGAACGATGTTAACTCATTGATTCTTACAAGTTTTCTAATTCAATCACATGGAAAACTTATCATATTCAAGCTTTGATTAAAAAAAACTTTAATTTTCTTTTGTTCTTATCTTTTTCATGTTTTAATTTTTTTAAGTTGACTTTTCATGTGTTTGGATCTTCTCTGATCATCTCCATCCATTCTCTGATTTTACACTTTTTCTCATATCGTTCTGAATAATATTTATATCGTCCTAGATGATATATTCAATTCCCTCTTTGACTTCCATCTTATGACTATTTTGACTCTTCTACTTCTGATCGTCCTGGACGATCTATTATCATCTTGGATGATCCATTATCATCCTCAATGATCCATTATAATTATGGATGATCCATTATCATCCTAGACGATCTGATCAACATTTGATTCAATTATTTATGATCGTACAAGATGATCCATCTTGTCTTGGACGATCTTCACAATCTCTGCTCAATTATTAGGGATCATCCTGGACGATACATTATTCATCATAGATTATCCACATGGCAAAATTTGGCACTCAACTTTATTTCGGCAGGTACGATCCATTATTATGCATCATCTTAGACGATCCACCTAATTATCCAAGATGACTTGCTTTTTTAAAGGTCATCCGAAAAGACTCTCTGGGACAATCTCCTGTGTCTTATCATCTCAGATGATATCTGATCGTCTCGTATGATTTTACTGCCTTTTTGACCAATCATCTCGGATGAAATTATTGCCTCATATCATCTTTAACGATTATGCAATCGGCCTGGATGATTGAGACAATTCTTTAAAATTTGAGGCTTTCCACCTTTTTTCTCAGACAAAACCTTCTCAAATTCTATTTTCCCTTACTCTTGTGCTCTATTTTACTTAGTATGGTTGGAGGAAAGCGATCTCGCCACTCTTCTGGGAGTTCCTCGAGGGCAAATCTGGACCCTCACTTCATTGAGGCGGATGATCAAGCTTCTTATCAAAGGTACAAAATAGCTAGGATTACTATATCCTATATTGTTAATCTACACATTCTTTCCTACCCTATCCTAAATCTATTTGTGCATACTTCCTTGACCTTCCTTCTTACTCTCTATGTCCCCTTCAACTCTGAGCTTATTTTTGAATTTTTTGCTAGCCTTCGCATTAATTCTTCTTTTACTGCTCTCGGACCCTATGTGAATCGGCATCCCATTGAAATCACATATAAGGACTATGCAGAACTTTTGTAACTTTCCACCATAGGGGATAAACTCCATATCCTCTATTATGATCCTAATTATGACTGGGCTTCGACCAATCATTTTCTTAGAAATACTAATTCTCCCTTTCATGTTGGAGAGTCTAGCACCTTACTCAAGGATGCTAGGATAATCCAACATGTCCTTCGAACCTCAATTCTTCCTAAAGCTGGTGATCACGTTCATATCACTCCTCTTCTTTTGATCACCACTTTTTATATTTTGGCTCACTGAGAATTCAATGCCATCGATTTGGTCTTTCACTACATTGAGTATCTAACCACTATTCAAGATCCAAGACATAGGAGGAAGCCCAATCTTACTCTAGGACATATCATTGCCTATGTCTTAGAATTAAAATACAACATCCAATATCCTGCCCCATAAAATTTTTAGCCTGCCTTCTACTCAAACAATTCCGTCCACATTCTTCATAGTGCTCATCTCCACCCCAGGCACGAGGAAGCCGAGGGAGCTAAGGAGGAGGCAGCTCCTGCACCATCTCATGCACCTATTCTTGCACCTACTCCGCTTTGCTAGCACTCTCAGCTGGATCAGCTGGTGGAGCGATTCAACCATTGGGAGCTTTACTTTGAGGTATACATCACTGCACAGGAGAAGTAACATGCGAAGGATGTTGCTTTCTTTGACACTTACGTAGCTCACAAGCAGCACCAGCACGACTAGGATATGGCCCGTCATGGAAGCGATTTGTGACTCTTTCCAATTACTTTTAGTCACATCCACCACCCTAAACCCATCCTTAAGATGATCAGGGGCCATCTTTCTTTTAACTTGCTTATTTTTATGTGATGTAGTTTTACTTCTATTTCATAGTTTGTGTTGTTTTTATTTTTCCCTCCTCCTTTTTATGATGTCAAAAGGGAGAGTAGCTGTACTAGTTTGTATTGTTCTAATTTGTTCTAGTTTGTTATATTTTTATGATGGATAGTTGAACTATTTGAACTATAATTATTTTTTTATCTGCTTCCCTTAAAACTATTTTTTACTGCTTCAATTACTTTGTGTTTGCCATCATTAAAAAGGGGGAGATTGTTGCAAATCTGCTTTTAGGGAGTATAATTTTGATGATAGAAAACACTTATGTTTCTATGTGATTATCTTGTCTACTAACATTTCAGATCCATAAAATCAAACTATAATTTGAACCACCTCAAGATTGAGTAGACTAGGTCTGAGTAAGTTTATAAACCTTTTCCCTTTCTTGAGTCTATTATAAATAATGCGATTCCTGATGCTAAGTAACCTTGCACACACACACATAGGGGAAAAGTTTTGTCTATTTTTAGAGTTTTTTGTATTGGGTCACATCGTTCGAGATGATCCACAAATCATTATGTACGATCTGTTAAAAATAAAAACCCTAATTAGGTCATCCTGGTTAAGGCTGTTGTCATTAAGCATATCATCCTGGATGATATTTGCATCGACCGAGATGATAGGCTCAAATCAGAAAGAATCAGCCGCTAGATCTGTTTAGGTATTATTTATTTTTGGACATCATCCTAAATGATGAAATACAATTATCCCTAAATTAATTTGGTTATTAAGGAAAGCAATTAAGGTTTTGATTGCTCGATCAAATTATCCTGGACGATCTCAAGATAGGCCGGGATGATCAGTTCAAAAAATCTTAGTTGTTTCTGGATGATCTATATCGGCCAGCGGCCTTCAATGCGATGGTTTGGATGATTTTCATGAATTTAAACTAATCATCTAGGATGATCGTGAGATCGGCTTAGACAATCAAGCTATTTTTTTATCGTCCAGACATCCATTTAGTGTGATTGCCTGGATGATATTCAATTATTTATACTAATCATACAAGATGATATCCTATCATCCTGGATGATATGAATAAAAATCTTCTGATCATCCCAAATCGTCTGGGTTGATTGAGTGAAATTTATGCTGATCATCCAGGATAATATTTATATCATCGTGGATGATAAAGATAGTTTGTATAAATTAAGAGCTATTCCAAAACTCTTCTATTTAAGAGCTCTTGTTCTATCTAAGAGCTTATCTTTTATTATTGTTTTGACCTGAGAGAGCCTAGAGGAGAGGGAGAGAAAGGTAGATAGATAGGATCTTATGAGGGGGAGTTTATGAGGGGTTTCACAAAGGTTGCTTCAAGCAGGGATCCAAGACATCTTATCCGATCATCATCCCTTATTCTTGGAGGTTCGAGAGAGGTTCACTTTACCAATTCACACCCCCCCTCTTAGTTAGATTGGGCTAGTTTATAAGGGCTTAACATCCCTAACAAACTTTCATAAATTTTATTAGATTTGGAAGGGTATTTTAGAAGTTTTGATCAATTAAAATTTTAGTTGATTTTGAACTTAAAAGCCTTTCAACCTGCCATTCGATTATTTGATCAGACGGCTCAGGTCGAAACCGTGTGCCTGTGGGCCCCAAAACTCAAATGCATGTCTTAACTCAGAATTGTGGGGGTGATGCAGTGATATTCTGTTCTACCACATGTCACTAATCAGATCGAACAATGGAATAACGACGCTGATGTGGTTAAGTCAAAATTGCATTTGCGGTTTCGAAGGACCATGTGTACAAGACACGTGTCAATACCTAAGATGGCACGCCACTATTTTGAGTGCAAAATTGATTAAAATAATTTTGATAAATGCTTAGAAACTTCAAATATTCATAATTAATCAAAATTTTCATCAAATTGGACATTTATGGTGCCATTGGAAAGGAAATTTAATGTAATATTTATTAAAATTATAATTGAGTTAATTTAAATACTAGATTGTGATATATTCTTGTTTGTATAAAATAAGTTTCTATAATTTTTTTCATAATCCAGTTATTAATTAGGATCCAAATTTTGGTGTAATGTTATTGTATATCTTAGGCATATTCTATAAATTTCTTAGGATCAGATATCCAATAAATTCTTGTGATAAAAATGTTCAACGGATTGGGTCCCTTTTGGACCAGAAACTTTGAAAATTCATAACTCTTAAAATATTTAGAATTAGGATGCATGATTTTTTTTTATGATTGTATATAAACCAAGGTTAGTTCAACAAAATTCAAGCCTAATTGGACTTTAGTGACACCTAAGAAAAATAATTGAGGATGTTGTGTGGATGACTTCAAAAAATTCTAAGAAATTGCACACACACCCAATAGGAGTGAAACTTTTCAAACTCAAACTTAGTGATATCTTGAACCACAGGTTTAAATTTTATAGAATTTGGATCCCTTTATGTTAAAAAATCAAACATGTCAAAATTCAGCCCTTTTAGGGACTTAGAAAATTCAAAAAAATTATAATAAATCTAATTTAAATCCAAAAATTATAATATATATCAAAATGACCTAAATTTAGCTTTCTGCCTAGTAGAAATAAAAACCCCATCACTAGTCCTCTAATTTGACTTTAATTTTAATTTTAGTGAAAATTAATAATTAATTATCTTAATAAATTAAAATTTTTTAAGAATTCCAAATAATTTCCAAACACTTGAAAACACTCCCATGTGTCATCCTTGACATTTGGGAGTGATTCCATGCAGTTTAGAATGAGTTTGGATCAAAATAATCAAAGCCTTCCTAATTAAATAACTTTAATATTCAATTAATTAACCAAACTTTAAAAAATCATAACTTTTTTGCAAAAAACTCCATATTAAGAAAACTAACATTTTATATACACATCATAAGGTCTTATATTTGTTAAAAATCTAAAACCTTCAAAATTAACTTTAATTTTAAAAGTTAACTTTTGGACCCTTGATTAATGCTATTAAATAATTCCAATAAATAAAAAAATCCAATAATTGATAAAAATTCTAGAAAACTCTAAATTGATGAATAAATCCTTAAACAATATTCTAATATATGACAACTACTTCAATAAGATTTTTAGAATGGCCTACTTTGGGTTGCAAGGGCTACATGTCCTAAGAAGGCATAGTCCTCGAGTATTGTGGCACAACACCTTTTTCACACACTTTAGATGGTTCGCTCGGAGAACCAACTCCAGTTTAGGCTAGGTCAATGTTTACTTTACTGTTATGTACCGAGGTTTTCATGATTTCATTACATGTTTTGATTGAAATTGCTTGATGTGTTTGTTTACTTTTACTGCACTCTTTGAATTGATGTGATGGGCGATTAGTTTACCCTTAGGTTATGATCGATCTGATTGCTCACTAAGTTTTTTGTAGGTGGCCATGCTCAAATAGGGTAATAAAAAGGGGGTAAATAAATAATAATAATAATATTATAGGAGCTTCAACTACTTAGCTCCCTAAATTAAAAATAGTATGGCCAAGTTTGTCTACTTTTTAATGTATATAAATATATATATAATTGCTTAGGACCTTTGTTATTTAAATACTTAGGATAACCTTACATGACAGTCAAGATTTTTTAATTAAATGTAATTCAGTCAAGGTTAAGAGTTGTAAAGGAGTCTCTGAGTTTGGGATACTTAGACCCAAAATTGAATTTCGAAGAGGAAATGATACCCCTTATGGGGAAAGTTGTTTTCCATTTTGAAGCTCAATTTTAGATCACTACTCTATCCAAAATGGGAAGAATAACCTCTCCATCAAGGGCAGAGTTCTCTTTCTCATTTAAGTACCTAAGTGCAATGAATCCAAGGATCCCAAAGAGCAGAACGAGGAGCTAAAGACATAAGAGTATCCCACTCAAAGTCTACTTGCGTCTGTCTTAGGACTAGAATCTGGGTTAGTGGTTAGTGGTGCCCGATCATTTTCAATTTCTGCATTTATGGGTTATAAAAAGCAAGTCAATTAGCCTATGGATATTTATTAATTAATTTGATTATATTTATGTGTTTGAGTTGATTTGATTGCATATATAATTACCTATTTTTCCTTTTTTTGTGATTGTTTATCATTTTTGTTTTAGCTGTGATACATGGAGGCTCGTGAGGGTGCATTAAAAATTTTCTAATTAAATTTAAATAGATTTTTTTAATATAACATAGAAAATTTAATATTCTAAGAAGTAAGCCCAGGACCGTTGAGAGTTTGAATAACATATTGATGCATCTTCTTTCCTTTGTTAGATACCTCCCCTCATGCAGGTTTTGGTAAACCACCTGGCATATGAGGGTGCAGATATGTCAAGGGAAATCTATGAAATCTAAAGGATAGAAAATGTTTTTATGAATTTTTTAAAACTACTTCATTCTAATTTCAAGTAGTAATTGAGTCAATCAACAAACATTGTATTAGAAACACATTTAAAATAGTTTATATTTTAATTGCATCTATTTTTAGTATTTTTACCCAACATAAGTCAAGGGACCAATTAGGACAAGTTCTTGATGTCAATCCCAATTTTCAAAAACTTTAATAAAAAATATCCTTACCACTCTTTCATAAAAATTATAGACTCATAGATTTAAGATCGACTAGGTGGTTAGTTGGCTCCCTAATCAAGGCTGGGGTAAGTCTATATTTTTGTATTGCATTAGTTAGGTTCGGGTCACCACTATTTAGTATCCAATTTATATTTAGGATTTGGGGTAGATTTTGAATCATAATATGACCCTAACATCCTAAAATATAATCTAAAATATCTAATAAAATGCTCAACACAAATTAAATTTTCTCTCAATCCAAAATTTAAAGACCAACACTTAGATTAGGTCAGGGCACTTCTGAACTATTTCAAAATCTCAAAGTGTCTCCTACTTTTCTTCCTTTGGCCCCAAAAATAACTGCTCAATCTAGCTTCAATTTCACTTGAAATTCTAGTTTCATCTCCTTTGACATCCCTCCTAAAAATTCTCCAAACAAAATTTTTATCCTTATTTTAATCGAGAGTCTTCGTAGGAGATTTTGATTTTTTATGATGTAATTAACTATGAGGTCTTTCTCTCATAGGGGATTTAGAATCCATATTCACCTTTAAAAATCAAATTTTAAAACTCAAAATTAATCATCTTTGGGATAATTAAGTTGACAATGATCATTATCGTCATATTCCATCGATTGTTAATAAGTATTATTTTCTCTTCTTCAAGAGATATATTATTCACTATCATGATTTGGGATATGAAATTAATGATCTCTCATCCAAACTATAGTGGTTAAATACTAATAGAATCTCATTTTTGTTAGAATAGTTGTTATTTGAATGATTTATATTTTTGCAACTTATGTAGTTTTGATGATTCCAAATATTATTGTTCAAATGTGTAGTTATCTCCTAACAATTTTAGAAGATTTGCATTTGCTCTTGTGTGTACTAACATTTCAGGAAAATCAGACTCCAGACTACGATAACTTCAAATCAAATTCAACATGAGATATTTTGTTTATTTCATGTTTGCATTTTTCTTTGAATTAATTTTGAAAGGGAGTGATTGTAATTGAGTGAATAAAAATCTCACACACACAAATAAGGAGATCATAAAATTTTATACTGATCGTACAGGACGATATTTATCGTACTGGACGATCTGTCAGTTATCTCCTATAGAGCACTTGGAACGAATAGGAACTTGCTCGAAATTTTTTTTCTTCTAAGTCCTATTCGTCCACGACGAGTTTTATTATCGTCCCGGACGATGGGTTCTCTGTAAAATTTTCCTCCAGACGAATTTTGCTATCGTACGAGGCGACCGGTCCTCTGGAAAATTTTCGTACAGACGAAATTAAATATCGTCTAGGACGATCGGGTCTCTGGAAATTTTTTGTCCAGACGAAAACAAAGTATCGTCCGTGGCGATTGGTCCTCTGGAAAATTTTCGTCCAGACGAAATAAATAATCGTCCAGGACGATCGGCTCTCTGGAAAATTTTCGTCTAGACGAACATATTTTTGTCCAAACGATTAACCGACTTAGAACAATTTTCAGCAGTTTCTAGAACCGACCTTGTAATAACCGTTCGTACTGGACGAACCTAGTTCGTACAGGACGATCAGCTGTACGAAGTCATTTCGTACACATATACAAATTGGGTCATTTCAGATCGTTTAAGTAAAATCGTCCAGGACGATCCAGGATCGTACAGAATTGGAAACTTGCAGTTTTTGGGCGGTTTTTCTTGTCTTTTGTATAAATAGTCCAAATTAGACTGCCACCCAATCTTTTTGTCATTTGATCTTCATGCCTCTTGAGAGATTAGCCAAGGAGAGAGTGGAAGAGAGCATTCAAAGGAGGATTCCTACCACTGGAGCGAGAAGGCTTCACTTGGATTACTAAGGTAAGAGTCTCTACTTGTGAAATTGGATTTCTTCACTCTTTTCCTTCTTCCTTCTAGATTCTTGTGAGAAGATCAGTCAAGGAGATCCGGTTCTCTGCCGACACTTGGAGAGTGTGAACAGCCGAAGGGTTCTCTGCCCACACTAGGAGAGTGTAAAAGGACGAAGGGTTCTCTGCCCACACTAGGAGAGTGTAAAAGGACGAAGGTTCTCTGCCTACACTTGGAGAGTGTGAACAGCCGTAGGGTTCTCTGCCCACACTAGGAGAGTGTAAAAGGACGACGGTTCTCTGCCAACACTGTGGATTGTGTAAAAGGACGACGGTTCTCTGTCGTACCGGGTAGTGGTGAAAAGAGTGTTTTGTACAGGCTTCTCCGCCTTGCTGTGGGTGCTAAAGGAGAGTCACTTTGTGGTATTAGTGCAATACTCAGAGGGTGCCTCTGAGGAGTGGATGTAGGTCTGGTTATAGACCGAACCACTATAAATCTGGTGTCATTTACTTTATTTCTTTTACGTTTCCGCACTTTAAATTTCAGTTTTAACAACTCCGTGGTTGAAAAATATTTTTCTACAAACTTTAAAAAAAAAATTTATTTCGGTTCAACTTTATCATTAAGAGGGTTTAAAATTTTTAAAACTACCAATTCACCCCCCTCTTGGTAGCCGTGGGACATTTACTTAGGCTTAACAACCTAATTACTGGACTCAACAAGTAGTATCAGAGCATAGTTTCAAAATCATAAGTTTGAACTACTTTTTGATTAACGTAGATGGCTACATTTGGATACCGAAACACACCTGAGGGTTACTCTATCACTAGACCTCCACTGTTTGACAATATTCCTTTTGATTTTTGGAAAACACGCATGTCTACTTTCTTACAGTCACTTGATTATCGCATGTGGATGCTAGTCCAGGAAGGTTACTCAAAACCAACTAGATTAGTTGATAGAATTAGGGTAGAAACACCCTATGCAGATTGGACTATAGAAGAACGTGACTTAGCATAATTAAATGCGAAATGTTTAAATAGTTTCTTTTGTGCTTTAAAATCTGAAGACTACATGCGAGTTTCCACTTGTAAAAGCGGAAAAGATATATGGGATAGACTTTGTATTACTTATGAAGGGACAAATGAGGTTAAGCAATCAAGACTCAATATCTTATTACATGACTACGAATTATTTTGCATGAAACCTAATGAATCTATATCTGACATGTACACAAGATTCACCCAAATTGTCACCTCTTTGCATGCACTTGGTAGGGAATTAACTAATGCTGAAATGGTCAATAAGATTCTTCGTTGTTTACCTACTGCATACGATGCTAAAATTACTGCAATTACAGAGTCTAAAGATCTGAACATTTATTCCATTGACAATCTTCTTGGTTCACTCATTGCTTACGAGCAAGGAGTAAGTCAAAGAAAGATTGATGCAGGTGAACCAAGAAAGGACAAGAATATTGCACTAAATGTGGAAGAGTCAGAAAGTGAACACTCACAACCTGAGGATGAAGACGATATTGCACTGATGACTAGACAATTCAGAAGCTTTTTAAAGAGGAAGAAGAAGAGACGCCAGCAATGGAATAGAGGTAAGTATAACAGAAATGGCAAGGTTTCTAATGAAGTGATTTGTTATGAATGCAGGAAACCAGGTCATATAAAGACTGATTGTCCAAAACTCAAAGCCACTCCTAGCAAGGAGAAGGTAGAGGAGAAACCAATGGTAAAGAAGGGCAAGAAGAAGTTTCAAAAGGCTTTTTGGGCGGACTCAGCTTCAGACTCATCTGAGACTGAAAAAGAAGAAGAAGTCACCAACCTTTGCTTGATGGCAGATAAAGCTGAACAATCAGATCAAGAAGAGGTATGTGATTTAACCTATAATGAATTGTTTGAAGTTTCTGAACACATGCATGATGCATATAGGAAAATGAAAAAGATGCATGCTAGTGTAGTTTTAGAATTGGAAGAGCTTAATAAGGAACACGAAATCCTTAGGAAAGATCATGCTTTAATTGATAGCAACCACATGAAACTACTTGATGAATATGATGACTTGAATAAAAATTTTGAGAATTTAAAATCATCCTATGCTGAACTTGAAAAAGAATTTAAGAAATTTAAGGATGAATCTGAGAGCAAGACATATAGAATCAATTATACCAATCGAATCTTGGAGGATATGAATTCATTTTACAAACTCACTATAAGAGCTCTCAAGGATAATAGGAACCCCCCTAAACTTGAAGATTTTACAAATCCTAAATATTATCCTAAATTCATGAAATCCCTTAGAAGACAATCATATGAAAGAAAACATAGGAATATTTTTCCTAATGTTAAATGTAACAATTGTGGATTTTTGGGACATATATCTCACACCTGCACTTTAAAGATGAAACCTAATTTGGTGTGGAGAACTAAGATGCATAAACCTAGATATATCATACATGCATCTGATTATAAATTTCATAAAGGTGAACCCAAACTAGTTTGGGTTCCCAGGTCTAACATTTGAGAATTTTGCAGGAATACTCGCACACAAGACCTCGTGAGAGTATATGGTACCTGGACAGTGGATGTTCAAAGCACAGGACTGGAGATACTGCTCAATTCATAACGCTGGAAGCCAGGAGTGGAGGCAAGGTTACACTTGGAGATAATACCACAAAAAAAGTGGTTGGATCAGGTATGATTGGAAATTTGAAAAACTTTTTCATAGACAATGTTTTATTAGTTGAAGGCTTAAAACATAATTTGCTTAGCATAAGTCAGCTATGTGATAAGGGCTATAATGTAAAAATTTTACCTACTAGCTGCACAATTAGCCTAAATGGGAAAATTGTTTTAAATGGAAAAAGGGTGAACAATGTCTACATGCTAGATTTAAATTGTATTCAATCTCCTACTGCTTTTTGTTTGAAAACTGTTTCTGATGAATCATGGCTTTGGCATAGAAGACTTTGTCATTCTAGTATGAAAAATCTTAGAAGAATTACCCAAAAGAATTTGGTGAGAGGAATACCTAAACTAGACTTTACTAAGGACCATCTATGTGATGCATGTCAATTAGGAAAACAAGTGAAGTCCTCTTTTAAGTCCAATAAAGATCTTAGGACCAGTAAACCTTTAGAAATTCTACACATGGATCTTTTTGGACCTGTAAGCACTGTTAGTCTAGGAGGAAAGGTATATGGATTTGTTACAGTAGATGATTTTTCAAGATTCACCTGGGTTAAATTTCTTTTTCATAAGAGTGAATCATTTGAGGAATTCAGAAATTTTTCAACTTGGATACAAAGAAAACTAGGATGTGAAATAATTTCTATACAAAGTGATCATGGAGGAGAATTTGAAAATGAAAGATTTGAAGATTTCTGTAAAGAAAAGGGGATTGATCACAATTTTTCTGCACCTAGAACTCCTCAACAAAATGGAGTAGTTGAAAGAAAGAATAGAACATTAATAGAAGCCGCCCGAGCAATGTTAGCAGAATACTCGCTTCCTAGATATTTTTGGGCTGAGGCGGTTAGCACTGCATGCTATGTTCTGAATAGGGTGAATGTGAGATCAAATTTGAATAAAACACCCTATGAGTTGCTAAAAGGTAGAACACCAAATTTGTCTCATTTGCATGTATTTGGTTGCAAGGTGTTCATACATAATAATGGAAAATCTGCCTTAGGAAAATTTGATCCAAAATCAGATGAAGGAATTTTTGTTGGATATTCAAGTGTTGGAAAATCTTATAGAGTATTCAACAAAAGAACTTTAGTCATTGAAGAAACCACACATGTTGTTTTTGATGAAAATGGAAACATGGAAGAGCCAAATGTTGTTGAAGAAGAAATTGAAGAAAACTCCCAAAAGATTGATAGATTAAATTTGGAAGAAAATTTAGAAAGAGAAGACCCTTTGCCTAGAGATTTGAGATTTTCTAAAAACCATCCAAAGGAATTGATTATAGGTGAACCAAGTGAGGGTGTTAGAACTAGGCGTGGATTAAACAAGGAAGTCAATCATTCAGCCTTTATTTCAACTATTGAACCCACTAACATTGATCAAGCACTTTCAGATGAATTTTGGATATTGGCCATGCAAGAAGAGTTAAATCAATTTGTAAGAAATAAAGTTTGGGAACTAACTACAAGGCCAAAAGATCAAAGTGTTGTTGGAACCAAGTGGGTGTTCAAAAATAAAATGAATGACTCAGGAGTAGTCATTAGAAATAAGGCTAGATTAGTAGCTAAGGGGTATAATCAAATTGAAGGAATTGATTTTGAGGAAACTTTTGCCCCTGTAGCTAGACTTGAAGCAATTAGGGTTTTACTAGCCTTTGCCTGTTTTAAAGGTTTTAAATTGTTTCAAATGGATGTCAAAAGTGCCTTTTTAAATGGGTAATTGAGGAAGATGTTTTTGTAGAACAACCTCCAGGTTTTGAAAATTCTAAATTTCCAAATCATGTTTTCAAATTAAAAAAGGCATTATATGGATTGAAACAGGCACCTAGGGCTTGGTATGAGAGGTTAAGCACATTCTTACTTGAAAGATCTTTTGAAAAAGGAAGTGTGGATACAACTCTCTTTTTGAGAAAAATTATAAAGGATATACTTATTGTTCAAATTTATGTGGATGACATCATCTTTGGATCTTCAAATAAACATCTTTGTGATGATTTTTCTAAAACAATGAGTAGTGAATTTGAAATAAGTCTAATGGGAAATTTAAATTACTTTCTAGGATTTAGCATTAAGCAACTTGAGGAAGGTACTTTTCTTAGTCAAACTAAATATATTAAGGACATCCTCAAAAAATATGAAATGGACAATGCTAAACCTGTTAGTACACCAATGAGTTCTTCAGTTCAGTTGGATAAGGACCTTAAGGGAAAATCTGTTGATCAAAATAAAATTAGAGGAATAATTAGATCTTTACTTTACTTGACTGCTAGCCGACCAGATATTATGTTCAGTGTTTGCTTATGTGCTAGATTTCAATCAGATCCAAAAGAATCACATTTGACAGCAGTGAAAATGATTTTAAGATATCTACTAGGAACTCAAAACTTAGGAATTTGGTATCCTAAGTTTAGCTCTTCATTTGAAATAATTGGTTACTCAGATTCTGACTTTGCAGGCTGTAGAGTGGATAGGAAAAGCACTTCTGGAACATGTCAATTCATTGGAAATTCATTAGTTTCATGGTCTAGTAGAAAACAAAATTCAGTGGCACTATCTACTGCAGAAGCAGAATACATTGCATTAGGAAGTTGTGTGGCACAAGTACTTTGGTTAAAACAACAGTTGATTGATTTAGGATTAACTATAGGCACTATTCCAATTTATTGTGACAATACTAGTGCTATTTGCATTTCCAAAAATCCTATTCAACATTCTAGAACCAAACACATTGATATAAGGCATCATTTCATAAGGGATCATGTATCCAAAGGAGAAATTGAACTCATACATGTTTCAACTGAAAATCAACTTGCAGACATTTTTACAAAACCTTTAGCCTTTGATACCTTCAGTACTTTAAGAACAAGGCTTGGTGTTATTGATTTGAATGCTTAAACAAAATGTCTTTGCAACATTGATATTTGTTGTGTTTTGTTTTGTTTTTTGATTTTATGAAATTTTGTGTGTTTTGAATGAATTGTTTTTGTATTTATGGTTTTGTTTTATGTTTTCTGTGTTTTTGAATGTTTTGTTTAATTTTCTTAATTTAAAAAATTCAAAATTAAATTTTTTTTTTGGAGGAAATCGTCCAGGACGAAATTGGTTTCGTACGGGACGATGTGTGAAGGAACAGTTTGCGCGAATTTTAACCGTTTTGAGAGCAGTTTTTAATTAGATCGTCTGTACGATCTGTGATCGTCCAGGATGAATTTTTTTTTCTCTCAAATGTCGGGACGATTGAATGCAGCGGTTGAGTGGATAAGACAGTTTTTAATATGAACTTCGTCTGTACGAAATTTTCGTTCGTCCAGACGAACATGTGTCGGTTCATTGTAGGGGACGGTTTTCAAGAGTCATTAAAACGATTCACTTTTTGATCGTCTGTACGAAATTTTATCGTCTGTAGGATCGGTCAAGTCAAAAAGCCTGTACGAAGGGACGCATCGTAAGTTGTGTTGATTACGAAAAGCCGTTACATTTTGGATGAATCGGATCGTCTGTACGAAATTATATCGTCTAGACGAACGATAATTTTTTGTCCAGGACGAATATCTTCGTCCAGGATGAACGTATCGTTTTTCTTTAAATATGAAGGCTTTCAAACTTGACAATCACACTTCCAAACTTCATTTTCAATCCCTTTCTACATCAAATCAACAATGGCCTCCTCTAGCAAAAGACAAAAGGTGTTGGTGAAGAAACCAAATAGGAATGCCCCAGACAACTTTCTCTCTAAGGCGAATGAGGAATCTTTTCCTCGTTTTGCTTCCGCAAAGATCACTCCCTCTCGCATTCTTATTCAAACTGAGTTGAAATTTCGGGTATTGCACCTCTTTGCCTCAACCCAATTTCAGTTCATTCTTTCTCTCGCACACTTCTACAATAAGCAAACCTTACTTTCTAGCTAACATGAGTTTCAATTATGATCACTCCATCATTAGTTCTTATATTTTTAAGCAAAAAGTTGAGATCACCAAGCACGACCTTGGTGCATTTTTAAACTTAAGAACTGAGGGATATAGAGCCCACACCCTAATGTCAGAAACCTCCTTCAAATGGTTTCAAATCAATAGGGTAATTAGAGAAAATGCTATTGACAATCATGTTGCTAGAGTCTCCGGTATGACCCAAGATGCCCGAATCATCTAGCATATCCTTCGAACCTCAATCATTCCTAAAGCTGGTGATAGGATTAACATTACTCCTCTCCTTTCTTGTCTAACTTTTTTAATCATGAAAGGATATCCTATTGATGAAGCCCAACTTATCATAGACCATATCTATGGGCTTTTAGAAATAGGACATGCTGATCATAAGAGGAAGAAGAACATTCATTAGGACACTTAATTACTTATATTTTGGAAAAGAAGTACAATATAGTGCATCCTGATGAAGAATACGAAGAGCCAGTTTACTATAATGATGCATCATTCAGATTGCTCTTCAAGGAGGAAAAAGAAAAAGAAAAGCACATGGCAGTGCTTCAGAAGAGGAAGAAGAAGAAGGAGTACAAGCTTCTGCTTCTCAATCAGATTACCAGAATCTGATTGAGAGATTTGATAGATTAGAGACTCACATTGATCAAAGATTTGATCAATTTGATGCTCAACTTACGCAGCAGCAACAAGACATTGGTAATATTAAAGATGAAGTTCATGAAATTAATACCAATGTAATGTTGATGGCCTCCAACATCAACCTCTTTGGCGGCATTCCTCCTCCTCCTCCTCCAGAACAGTAGAAATGTCTTTATGTGTGTCTGTTGTATTTTTTTATGTTTTTATCTTGTCTGTTTTATTGTTAAGTGTTTGTTTTTATGTTGTTTTTTCTTTTTAAGTTCAATGCTTTTCTTATGTAATATGTTTCTTTAATATCAATGAAAGTTTGTTTTTATTAGATTTGTTTTGAAATGTGGTTAATGTTTATGAATTTCATTAGTATTATTTAATCTACATAGTGCTTAAATTCGATTGTAATTTGAGATTATCTATATTAGAAAATCTAGACTTTCTTAATTTATAAGTTGTATATAACTTGTTGTAATTAGAACTTTTAAATTCATGTCTATTCATTTAGACTACATAAAAGTTAATATTACTATTGCAATTTAGATGTTTTCTTATTTTGTATTTCTATGCTTAAGTGATATTTATGCACCTAGAAATATTTGAAATTTTAGATTATAGATTTTGGAAAGAATTGGTCCAATTACTCTTGAACATTGTACAAATGTACAAAAATCAAAAGGAATTCGCAAAGATTTGCAAAGTGAAAAAGAGGCACAAAATAAGCCCAACAAAAAAAAAATGCACAAAAATGTGCCCCAAAATTTTGAAAAAGATGCGCAAAGCGCCACATGAGGTAATTCTCTTCTTTCCAAATTTGTTCAATCTCTTAATTCAAATTGATCTTATGTTCATTTATATTCTATTGAACTTTGAAATATAGAATTTTTATACATCTCTCTTGTAATGATTTTCTATAGTCAAATGTCTAAATTGAATCATGTCTTTGATAAATTCTTCTTACTTACAATGTTATATCACTTCTTAAATTTTATGAATTTCTATGATTGACCTAATATCTTTAGTTTAAAAATTGCATACCCTATGTCAATCAGAATTTAGATTAAATTTTAAAAATGAATTTCATATAATTACTTACATTTTTTGTCTATTTCTTCTTCACTTTTTGTTGCTGTCAAAAAGGGGGAGAAATTATTGTGTTTTCTATTGTGTTTTGTGTTTTCTATTTTTGATTGTTCTGTTTGCAAGTTTTTTGTTTGTGTTAAAATTTTTGAAAAACAAAAATATTGTTCTTTATGCCTCCTTATTTTAATGTACTCATAAATTCAGGGGGAGTTTAGGAGATAGGAGATTTGTTTAAACTTGAAACCATACAAACAATAATTGTTTTGCCATCATAAAAAAGGGGGAGATTGTTAGAATAGTTGCTATTTGAATGATTTATATTTTTGCAACTTATGTAGTTTTGATGATTCCAAACATTATTGTTCAAATGTGTAGTTATCTCCTAACAATTTTAGAAGATTTGCATTTGCTCTTGTGTGTACTAACATTTCAAGAAAATCAGACTCCAGACTACGATAACTTCAAATCAAATTCAACATGAGATATTTTGTTTATTTGAAGTTTGCATTTTTCTTTGAATTAATTTTGAAAGTGAGTGATTGTAATTGAGTGAATAAAAATCTCACACACACAAATAAGGAGATCATTAAATTTTATACTGATCGTATAGGATGATATTTATCGTACTGGACGATCTGTCAGTTATCTCCTATAGAGCACTTGGAACGACTAGGAACTTGCTCGAAAAAAAAAAAATTTCTAAGTCCTATTCGTCCAGGACAAATTTTATTATCGTCCCGGATGATGGGTTCTCTGTAAAATTTTCATCCAGACAAATTTTGCTATCGTACGAGGCGACCGGTCCTCTGGAAAATTTTTGTACAGACGAAATTAAATATCGTCTAGGACGATCGGGTCTCTGGAAATTTTTCGTCCAGACGAAAACAAATTATCGTCCGTGGCGATTGGTCCTCTGGAAAATTTTCGTCCAGACGAAATAAATAATCGTCCAGGACGATCGGCTCTCTGGAAAATTTTCGTCCAGACGAACATATTTTCGTCCAAACGATTAACCGACTTAGAACAGTTTTCAGCAGTTTCTAGAACCGACCTTGTAATAACCGTTCGTACTGGACGAACCTAGTTCGTACAGGATGATCAGCTATACGAAGTCATTTCGTACACATATACAAATTGGGTCGTTTCAGATCGTTTAAGTAAAATCGTCCAGGACGATCCAGGATCGTACAGGACGATCCATTACGTACAGAATTGGAAACTTGCAGTTTTTGGGCGGTTTTTCTTGTCTTTTGTATAAATAGTCCAAATTAGACTGCCACCCAATCTTTTTGTCATTTGATCTTCGTGCCTCTTGAGAGAATAGCCAAGGAGAGAGTGGAAGAGAGCATTCAAAGGAGGATTCCTACCACTGGAGCGAGAAGGCTTCACTTGGATTACTAAGGTAAGAGTCTCTACTTGTGAAATTGGATTTCTTCACTCTTTTCCTTCTTCCTTATAGATTCTTGTGAGAAGATCAGTCAAAAAGATCCGGTTCTCTGCCGACACTTGGAGAGTGTGAACAGCCGAAGGGTTCTCTGCCCACACTAGGAGAGTGTAAAAGGACGAAGGGTTCTCTGCCCACACTAGGAGAGTGTAAAAGGACGAAGGTTCTCTGCCTACACTTGGAGAGTGTGAAAAGTCGTAGGGTTCTCTGCCCACACTAGGAGAGTGTAAAAGGACGACGGTTCTCTGCCAACACTGTGGATTGTGTAAAAGGACGACGGTTCTCTGCCGCACCGGGTAGTGGTGAAAAGAGTGTTTTGTACAGGCTTCTCCGCCTTGCTGTGGGTGCTAAAGGAGAGTCACTTTGTGGTATTAGTGCAATACTCAGAGGGTGCCTCTGAGGAGTGGATGTAGGTCTGGTTATAGACCGAACCACTATAAATCTAGTGTCATTTACTTTATTGCTTTTACGTTTCCGCACTTTAAATTTCAGTTTTAACAACTCTGTGGTTGAAAAATATTTTTCTACAAACTTTAAAAGAAAATTTTATTTCGGTTCAACTTTATCATTAAGAGGGTTTAAAATTTTTAAAACTACCAATTCACCCCCCTCTTGGTAGCCGTGGGACATTTACTTAGGCTTAACAACCTAATTACTGGACTCAACAATTTTGACCCTTTGGAATCTTATGTGAATCTTATTTGAATTCAACTACTACAATCGGGATAATAACTTTCAGTTTCATCATCTAAACCCATTAGTAAACAATATCTTTACCTTTAGGGGCAATATATTATTTATAATGAGGTGGTTGATTTTAAGTCTGTAAATTTAAAAATCAAATTTCTTAAATAAGATTAAAATTTTCAAAAACCTCTATTCAAAACTTCCACCAACTCCTAGTATACATGTCTAGAATAGTTTTAAAAGTTTCATGCAAAATTGTTCATAATCATGCATTACAATATTTAACCTAGATTGCTTGACTTCACTAGTACCTTCATATGTAGTGCATAATTTATCCCAAATTTTCTTGTCGGTAATGCATGTGGATATTAACATATAATCTTAAGAATTTAGAACACAGAAAAAATAATTTAAGCATTTAGTATTTAATTGAGTATTAATTTGTTCTATTCTACTCCATTTAGCAAAACGAATAACAGTTTTGACTCCATTGATAGTAAAGAATGGCTAGTTTAGATCATGCACCATATTCAATAATCAATTAATTACAAGAAAGTCAACATACAAATTTTCTAAAAATCAAAAGAAATATTTTCAAATAAAGGTGGTCATATAATTGAATATCCTTCTGCAATGTTATGATTACAAAAATTAGCCATTAATTGAAATTCAAAAGTTTTTTAAAAAATAATTTATGAATCCCACTCTAATACCACTTGAAGTTTGTGAGGGGCATTAAACCCTAAAGAACTAGTTCTGAGGTTAACCAAGAGGGGGGTGGATTAGATATTTAAGAACTTCATTAACAAAAAAAAAATCTTTTTATAACTTGATGCAGAAGCAAATTACATTCACAATAAAAAGATAAATCAATATTTTCACCAACACAGTTAATCAAAAGAAAAATAAATACTAAAGTAATAAAGGAAAGAACACATAAGATTTATAGTGGTCCAGGACAACCTAACCTACTTCCACTCCTCAGAGGCACCATCCAAGTATTATACTAAATCTTTAGTGACTCTCCTTTAGCCCCCATAGCTAGGCGAGGAAGACCTTACAAAATCTCTTTCAACTTCCCTGGTGCGGCCGAGTAGCCAGTTCTTCTAACACCAAAGAGTTCTTCTTCCAAAAACTTCCCTCAAGATGAACATTAAATCTGATGGTACTAAGGTGTAAGCTTGCTGGAGTAACCATGTGAACTCTCCTCCACACTCCCTTAAAATCCCCTCCAAGTGTCTTCTCCCTCTCAAACTCCACGCTTTCCTCTCTCTCTTTCAAGTTCTCTCTTCAAGTTTTCTCCATAAAAATAAAGACATAATGGATGCCAAAGACACTTACTAAGTGCCTTGACAAAGCTTAAATAGACGGCTTAAAAACCCTGGAAATTTAATTTGGCAATAAAGATTGTACAATATGATCATGAGATCATCCAGTATAATTAGTATATAATATCCCTTTCAGCCAGTATGATCAGCATTGTCATGTATGATTAGTTTAAGTTTTTGCATAGATTATCTAGTACATCCTAAGATCGTCCAAGATGATTAGTTCAATAGAAATGATGTTCGTCAAGGAAGAAATATGGTATGACCAAAATTAACTCTGTTGATCATGTAGTATGATCCAAATCATACAATATGATCAGAATATCAAAATTAAGTAGATTTGATTGACTAATCATTAGATTAATTTAGGCATAATTTTTATATATTGTCTAGTATGATATAGATCATCCTGGATGATTAAAATAAAATCTAAAATTCAAAATATTGCCTAAATTATAATTGGTGGCTATTTTTCATGATCATAACTAATCATCCTGGATGATCTAAATTGTCTAGTATGATTAGTTAGATGAGTTGATCATACTTCTAGTTTTGACTCCCCCTATGTGCGTGTGTGCATGGTCACCAAACAAGCATACACCCTTATAAGACTTGACTTAAGAAATTAAAAAATACATTGATGAATATTACAAAAATCATTACAACATAACCTACTCTACCCAATCTTGAGCCTTAAATCTTCATTTGATGGTGCATGGTGTTCCTCAAAAGTTAGTACACACATAAACAAAAATATATTACATATATAAGTAGAAAACAGGATATGAGCCACAATATTTATTATCAGCAAAAATATAAACTTGTGAGCTTGAGTTGTAATAAATAAAACATTTAAATTTTAAATTTTTTAAAGCATCCAATTTTAAGCATGAATTTCCATAACATCTAATATGATTGCAAAGGTACTGAATGTTTTCAGTTGCTACATGATGTAACTCTATTTTGTAACTTTGGTGACATGGTGGACATGGTCACCACATAATGTTTGGTAAGGATATTTATAAGTTGATTTTTAGTGGCTATATGATGTAGCTCTATTTCTCCTTTAGTGTCATGGTCCCTAATGAAATGGTGTCTTAAATCTATGTGTTTGGTCCTAGAGTATTGCATTGGTTTCTTTCAATACATATAGCACTAGTGCTATCACATAAGATTGGAATGGTGCCTAGAGGTAGTCCTAAATCCAATATTTATTGAGTTAACCAAAGGACTTGCATCACATAACTTCCTAAGGCTATGTATTCTACTTTATTAGTGCACAGGCCTAATGAGTTCTATTTTTTACTGGACCAAGAGACTAAAGATTATCCAATGAATTGGCATATTCCATAAGTACTTTTCCTATCAACCTTATATCTTGTAAAGTCTAAATCAAAATATCTTAGGATTTCAAAGGAAGTGCTAAGCCTAGGATAATAATCAAGTGAGATTATTAAGTGATATCTAAGGATTTTCTTAATAATAATCAAGTAAGATTCTTTTGGATCAACCTGAAATCTTACACAGAGATAAACACTAAACATAATATTAGGTCTTCTAGTAGTCAAGTAAAAAAGTGATTTAATTATTCATTTATATTTCTTTTAATCAGATAGTTTTCCATTTGAGTCGTTATCTAATTGAATCATAAAGATGATGGGATTGTTTATTTCTTTGGCCTTATCCATTTCATATTTTTAAGGATGTCCTTAATGTATTTTGATTGACTAAAGAAAATTCCATCCTTTTTCCTTATACTAAATCTAAGAAAATAGTTATGTTCTCACATCATACTCATCTCAAATCCCTTGCTTATTATTTTAGAAAATTCATCACATAAGTTTTATCAGCATATCTAAAAAAAATATCATTAACATAGATTTAGATAATGAGCTATTCTTCTCTTACCTTTTGGAGGAATAGGGTGGTGTCTACGCTACCCTTAACAAAGGTTCTATCTAGAAGGAATGTTCTTATCCTTTCATACCATGCTCTTGGTACTTATTTTTTTCCATATAATGTGTTTTTATAATTTGAACACATGATTAGGAAATTGTGAATTTTCAAATCTTGGGGATTGTTCTGCATACACATCTTCTTTTATTACCCCATTAAGAAAGAAATTTTTAATAATTATTTGGTACAATTTAAATGCCTTAAAGCAGGCAAAAGCAAGTAGCACCCTTATGGATTTTAGTCTAGCTACAGGGGAAACGATCTCCTCAAAGTCATTCCCTTCTATCTAATTGCACCCCTTAGCTACTATTCTTGCTTTGTTTATTACCTCTACACCATAGTAATTCATTTGATTTTAAAAAACCATTTTGTTCTAACAACACTCTAGTCCTTAGGTCTTTTAACTAGCTGTGAAATATCATTTCTAACAAATTGATTCAATTCTTCTTGCATGGTTAGAATCCAGAATTCTTAATTTATGTTTGTAATTTCAATCATTAAGATAAAGGTAGAGTGGTTAAATTATTTTCTAAGTCCTTGCCTAATTTTAACACCTTCAGATGGGTCTCATAAGATTAGTTCTTTAGGAAGACTTGAAGAATATCTCCATTCTCTATGTGTGTGAATTTTTAGGTTCTACCCTTTCATCTAGATTTATAGATTCTACTTCTTCTTCTTCTACCTTAGATCCTCCCGAATTATGAAATTCATTAAATACCACATAAGTGGTCTCCTCTACCACTAGTCTCCTTTTATTAAAAACTCTATAAGAATTTTTAACATTTTAGTATCATAGGAAAACTCATTCATCAAATTTAGGGTCAAAATTTCCTAATAGATATTTCTCATTATTTAGAATAAACTCTGAAAGTTCGTTAGGGATGTTAAGCCCTTTAGAACTGGCCCAAGGCTAACAAAGAGAGGTGAATTGGATAATAAAAAAGAGTCTTTAAACAAAGAAATAAAAATCACGAACCAAATCACCACAAGGAAAACCAAAGTGCAGAAATTAAATGCAGAAGCAATAATAAGAAAAGAACACATCAGATTTATAGTGGTTCGGTCAAACCTTGACCTACATCCACTCCTTGGAGGCACCCTCCAAGTATTGCATTACAAAACGTGACTCTCCTTTAGCCCCCACGGCTAGGCGGAGAAGCCCTCACAAGAACCTCCTTTTTTCCACCCCGACAAGGCAGAGAACCTACCTCCTCTTTCTTCCTCCTGAAGCTGGCAGAGAACCACAACCATAAGCTAACTCCTTACCTCTACCGAGAAACTCTAGATAAAGAACAAGCAGAGCGATCCTTGAAAAAACCCTTGTGAATCCCCTCACAAGCTCCCCCTCACAAGATCCTCTCTCTCTTTCTCTCCTCAAGGTATTCTCAGGTCAAGGCAGCAGCCAAAGGTCTTGAAAAACGTTGAACAAGAGCTCTTAAATAGAAAAGCTTAAAAGGAGCTCATTAATTGCAAGTTGCCGACAATATCGTCTAGGCCGATATGGACATCGGCCTGGCCGATCAGTATAAATCAAAGAAGATCGGCCAGAGCATAGCCCTGGATGCACTCCTGGAAGATTGAAATTTGGCTTGATCGTCCTGGCCGATCTCATGATTGTCCTGGTCGATCAGTTCAAATTAGAGGCAAATCATCCTGACAATAGCACTGGATACGAGCTGGCCGATATTTATCATCCTGAAGTAACTTAAGGTTTTTAACTGGATCGTCCTGGCCGATCCTGAGATCATCCAGGACGATATGATCATATCAATCATCCTTAATTACTCCCTTGATTTCCTGAACAATTAAGGCATAATTTGTGAATATCGTCCAGGCCGATACAGGATCGTCCAGGTCGATAATTTAAAAATACAGTATACCTTAATTGTCTATGGCGACAACTTCTTTCTATTTTGAGAATATCTTTCTGGCCGATACACGTATCGTCTAGGCCGATATGTTAATGACGGCTTCCTTAATTAAGAATCCTTATTTAGACTTTCTGTTTTAAGCTTGATCGTCCAGGCCGATATAAAAAATTGTCCTGGCCGATATGAGTAAAAACAGAAATTCTAAGTCTCTCAAGTGTGTGTGTGAAGGGTTACTTAGCATCAGTCTCTTTGACCATTACAAGTAGACTCAAGAAGTGAAAAAACAAAAGTATAAACTGACTCAACCCTAAACCTACGCAATCCTGAATTGGCTTCGTCTTGTTCGTCTTATCTTCGATTCCTGAAACGTTAGAAGCAACAAGCAGTCCAGGAGAAATATTATTTGTCAATCATCAAAACATAAGCCATGAAAATAGATTTTCAACAAACTCTTTATATTTAAAGACATGAAGGTGAGAATGGTTTGGTTTTTTACCTTTAAGGAATTTATAGGGTGTCTTATTTAGCTTGAATCTAACATTGACTTTATTCCTAACATAACATGCTATATTTATCAATTCTATCAAAAAATAATTAGAAAGTGAGTATTCAACTAACATGGCTCTGGCAATTTCTACCAAAGTTTTGTTTCTTTGTTTCAACAACCCCACATTCTGTTGAGGTGTTCTAAGAGCAGAAACATTATGATATATCCCTTACTCCCTATAGTAAGATTCATGTTTTTCATTCTCTAATTCTCTACCATAAAGTGGAGAATATCCTAAACTCCTAGAATGATTCACTTTTATGAGATAAGAATTAATCCAAGTAAACATTGAGTAATCATCAACAATTATATATCCAAAGACTTTCCCTCCTAGGTTTTTAGTGCTGGCAAATTAAAAGAGATCTATGTGAAGGACTTCTAAGGATTTGCTAGTGTTAATGTCATTAATTGAGTAAAAAGAGGATCTAACTTATTTTCCTAATTGATAGGTATCACACAAGTGGTCCTTAATGAAATTTAGTTTGGGTATGCCTCTTACTATGTCTTTTTGGGTGAATTTTCTAAAAATTTTCATGCTTACATGACACAGACTCCTATACCATAACTAGGATTGATCAATAAGAGTTTTTAGGAAATGAGAAGTTAAAAATTCAATATAACTCAGATTAATCATGTAAACATTATTAATTTTTTCCTTGCAAAATAGTATTTTTCATTTAGGATAATAATGTAGCTGGTAGATAAATTTTTACTCTGAAGCCTTTATTACACAGTTTGCTAATGTTGAAAATAATATGTTTCAAGATATCTACAAGTAAGAAATTTTTAAGAATGAAGTTTTTTGAGTTATCAACTATACCTGATCCAACCAGTTTCCTAGTAATCTTATCTCCAAGTGTTACCTTGCCTCCTGCCCTTGCCTCTAGTGTGATGAATTACTTTATATACTTTATATCATGTGCCGTGAATATCCAGTGTCCTGGTACCAAATACTCTATCTAAGCTTTTTGTGAGAGCATCCCTTCTCATAATTATAATAATCAAGATGGTTATCTGCCACTAAGCACAAGTTGGTTACCTCCTCTTTTGCTTCTATCTTAGATAAGTATGAAGTTGAGTTTACCAAGAGCCTTCTGAGTTTGTTGTTTGCTCTTTTGAATTTAGCTTTTCTTCACCATTCTCCTTGATTGGGTGAGCTTTAAGATTTGGTCAATCAGTCCTTAAGTGCCCTAGCTTCCTACATTCAAAATAGATAGCATCAAAAGAAACCTTAGAAATTTTATTAATTTTACCTTTATTTAATTGCTGATGACACTTTTTCTTTTTTTCTTAGAAAGTTTTAAATTGTCTTATCATTAGTGTTATGTCATCATTATCTTCTAGTATGAAACTATCACTATAAAAAACATTAGTTTTTAAGGTTACAAATTTCTCCTTTCTTCTCTCACCTCTATTAATCTATCTTTGACTCCTTCCATTCTCGTAGGCAATGAGTGCAAGCAAGTTATCAGTTGAATAAACATTTAGATCCTTAGATTTAATAATAGCAGTAATTTTAAAATCATAGGAACTAGGTAGATAGAGAAAAATTTTATTAATTATTTTAGAATTTATAAGTTCTCTACATAAAGCATGTAAGGATGTCATAATTTGAGTGAACCTAGTATACATATCAAAAATTGACTTACTTGGTTTTATGCAAAATAATTCATAATCATATAGTAGAATGTTTAAAATAAATTACTTCACTTCATTAGTTTCTTCGTAGGTTATGCAGAGTTTATTCCAAATTTATTTACAAATAGTGCAAGTAGATATAATCATGTAATCTTTAAATTTTAATGCACAAAAAGTAGCTTAAACATTTAGCATTTAATTAAGCTAAATCTCTATCCTCAATACTCCATTCAAAAAAAGTAGTTCAATTTTAATGACATTTATAAAGTGAGAAAGTGCATAACATCCTTCCTAAACTAACATCTATATGCAATAGTCTATTAATTACAAGAAAGTAGACATGCAAATTTTCTAAAAAAAAAACAAAAGGAGTGTTATCAAATAACGGTGGTCGTGTGATTGAATATCCTTTTACAGTATTACGATTTCAAAATTTAGTCATTGATCATTTTTTAAAAGTTTTCTAAGATTTAGTTTTTGAGTCTCACTCTGATACCACTTAAAAGTTTGTAAAGGTTGTTAATGTTTCAACCCATGACCCCGAGTTTGAGATTTTGATGATGAAAAATAATGTCGTTTGAATTATCTATTCATTGAATATTATTTTATTTACTATTGTCCGTGAGTACTAACATTTTAGAAAGATCAAAAGCTACTCAGGATGACAGGAAGACTCAAGAATGGATAGATTAGGAGTATGAGTCTGCAATGTATTTTGTTGTTTATTTTATTTTTATTTTCTTGAGTCTGGCCATAAAATGTATAAAGTCTGAGCAACCATGCACACACATAGGGGGAGAGTGTTTTTAAATGAAAAATTTAGAGTTTTTCTTTCTTTGTAGATCGTACTGTACGATGTTATTTCGTACCATATGATCAGAGCTTTGTAGGATGATTCTGTGAATAAATCGTATCGTATGAATGTAATCGTACTGTACGATATGTTTAAATCCAAAACCCTAGCCGTCATTTTAACTTAAGTAAGTTATTTTACATCGTTCGTACTGTACGAACACGTTCGTACTGTACGAACACGTTCGTACTGTACGATTTATTTTAAATACTTACTTAATTTAACCCATCATTAGTGCAAGAAATCTGCTTAATTATACTTTGAACATCATACTGTACGAACCCATTTGTATAATACGATGAACATAGATTAATTATAATCTTCCTGAAGATCATCCTGGATGATCTCTTGGGTTTTGTCTCACTCGTATTGTACGATGTCAATCGTACCATACGATGAACAGAGACAATGTTTGATCGTCTCAGATATCGTCCTGTACGAACAGTATTGTTATGGATCATTCCGTACGATTTAAAATCATACTGTATGATGTTTTTGAACTGTTCATACCACTTCATACTAGGACAAAGTTTGTTTATACATATTGTACTGTACAATTAGAAATCATATTGTAAGATAGTAACGGCTACTTTTGAAATCTCAGAGATTTTGGATCCCATTTTTATGTGTAAAACTTGTCATATTTAAAGGGTGTGAATCATAGAGGAGAACGTGGTTAGAGAGGGATTCCGAGGGAGAGAGCTCTTGAGAAGTTCTTTAGAGTTTAAGAGAGGAAGGAGAAGGTGAGTGTTGTGAGGGAGAAGAGGTGTGAGAGAGATCATGGTTGCTCCGAACTTGCTGCATCTTGCTCCTCCTATGGCCCTAGAAGAATTTGTGGGAGGATCTCCAAGGGGAAAGGCTCTTCTACATCCGTGACCTTGAGGTACTCTGCTTTCTCCAGGAGGGAGAAAAATGAGAAGGTTCTCTGCTGTTGTCAGGAGGGTGAAAATAGAGTTTGACACTCCGCCACACCGGGTTGGTGAAAGGGAGTATTGTAATGGCTTCTCCGCCTTGCCAAAGGGGCAAAAGAAGAGCTATTGCTTGTAGTGAAATACCCGAAGTGGAGGACTCCAGGGAGTGGACGTAGGTCATGGTTTGACCAAACCACTATAAAAATCTCGGTGTGCTTTTTCCTTATTATCTTTTTATTATTGCATGCATTTTATTTCATAATATTTGCTTGGGAAAATTTGTGAAAGAAAAGTTATTTAAATCTTTTTTCCATGCTAAAATTTTAAAAGCATAAAAAAAATTAGAACTCCTGCTTAGGTTTTAATTATTGTCAAAAAGTTTTCACAATTCAACCCCCCCCTCTTGTCCATCTAGTAACTTCAATTGGTATCAGAGCATGTTTTCAAAAATAGTGTTTTAGAAAACCTTGAGAAAATGATCATGTCACATTTTGGTAATCACAATGTTGCGGAGGGTTATTCAATAACCCGTCCTCCTCGTTTGATAACATTTCATTTGATTTCTGGAAAAAAGAATGTCTACTTTTTTATCAATCATGTAGATGGATGAGTGAATGATGGATATGTTGCACCCATTTAAAACTATTAATGGATTGAAAATTGTGGATGTTTTAATGAATGGATAATCCCAACTAATGCTTTATGTTAAATTTTTGTTTTGTGTCATTGAATGAGGATTGGATATTAGAGTATCTACCTACCATTTAGGAGATTTGGGATAGACTGTACATTACATACGAAGGAATAGTGAAGTTTATAACCTATATTCTTATGTTCTCAGCAGCTAATTAACCTTAGAGGGACTAGAGGAATGTGTAATTGAGAATGTTATACTAGAGTTACGATCACCAAATTGTGACATCCTTGCATGCATTAGGTAGAGAGACTTCAAATTAGAAAGTAAATTAAATTCTTAGATGCTTACCTAGTTCCTATGATGCAAAGATAACTGCTATCACTAAATCTAAAGACCTTAAGTTTTTACTCTATTGATATCTCTTTGGGTCACTCATTTCATATGAGCAAGGAGTGAGTCAGATACAAAGTGATGCAGATGAAAATAAGAAGGAGCGAACGGTGGCATTAAAAGCAAGCAACTCAGAAAGTAAAAGCTCTGCATGGGAGGAAGAGGATGAGATAGCACTGATGACCTAACAGTTCAAAAATTCCTAAAAAGAAAATAGAAGCATCATCAGAAACAGCTGGAATAAAGGTAAGAGCTCAAGGTCCAATAGGTTTCATCTTATACAATATGTTTTGAATGCAGGAAGCCATGTCACCTTCGAGCCGATTGTCCTAATCTGAAGAGTCAACCAGCTAAGAGAGAGGATATGACAAAGCCAAATACAGAAGAAGGAAAAGATGAAGACACAAAAAGCTTTTTGGCCCGACTCTGCCTCAGAATCCTCAGAAGAAGAAGCAGAGGAGGAGGTAACAAATTTATGTCTTATGGCTAATGATAACCTTTATCAATCCGATCAAGATGAGGTATGTAAACTTTCATATGAAGAGTTATTACTATTTCTGAAAATATCCATGACTTATATAGGAAGGTGAAAAAGATGCATGCTAAGCTTAATATTGAATTTAGTTCTTTACAATCTGAGTATGCTAACTTGTTTAAAGAAAATTTTGATTTAGATAGAGATCATATGCTACTTCTTGATGAGTATGATGCATTAAATAAGAAGCATATTGAACTAACTTAAGTGCATGAAACCTTGAAAACCACTCATGTTGAACTAGAAGAAGCTTTTGATAGACTAGACAAACTTGCATTAGAAGTAGATCATAGTGAGCACTTGCTATTAATAGAAGTTGATGGATTGACAGCTCAAAATAAAACTTTTAGTGAAAGAATAAAAGAACTAAAAAATGAAATTTCATCAATCACATTAGGCTATCCTAGCAAACCCCAAACACAGCATGCATCACACAACTTTAGGAAGAGGCACTATCACCCACATAGATTAATAAAACCATTTCCTGGTGTTAGGGTGTCTCTCATAGCATGTTGGTCACAAAGCCCACACATGCACAATTCACTGTAGGACACACTTAGTATGAAGACCTAAACTGCATCCATCACAACATAGTATGCATACATCTCATTCATGCAAGCATAAGGAGGAACCCAAAACACTTAGGTTCCAAATCTAATCTTTGAATGAAATTGTAAGGGTGCTCTCACAAAAGACCTAGTGAGAACATGTGGTACCTGGATAGTGGCTGCTCGTGACACCATGACTGGAGATATAAAGAAGTTCATCTATTGGAGACCAAAACTGGAGGCAAAGTAATGTTGGGAGACAACACTACCAGGAAGGTGATAGGCTCAGGTATTGTGGTAATGCTAAAATTTTTTAATAAAAATGTCTTACTAGTTGATGGTTGAAACATAATTTACTTAGCATTAGTCAAGTGTGTGACAAAGGTTTTGATATTAAATTCTATCTGATAAATGCCTGATTAGTTAAATGATACTAGTTTTAGAAGGAAAACGATATGAACAATATTTACATGTTAGATCTTGATTGCATTGATAAGTCAAATTCATTTTGTTTGAAAATAATAGTTGATGACTCGTGGCTATGACATAGGAGACTATGCCATGCTAGTATGAAAACTCTTAGAAACATCACTTAAAAAAAACTTAGTTAGAGGCGTACCTAAGTTAGATTCACAAAGGAAACATTTATGTGATGCTTGCCAACAAGAAAAATAAGTCCAAATAATCTTTTCATTCAATTAGAGATGTGATCACGCTAGGCCACTAGAAATCTAACACATGGATTTATTTGAACCTATTAGTACAGCCAGCCAGGTGGGAAAAATTATGGATTTGTGATTGTAGATGACTTCACTAGATCACTGGTAAGATTCTTAGCACATAAAAATGAGTCTTTTGAGGAATTCAAGATTTTCTCCACATGGATTCAACATAAATTAGGTTGTGAAATCTCAACAATTCATAGCGATCATGGTGGAGAATTCAAAATGATAGATTTGAATCATTCTATCAAGAGCTAGGAATAAAACACAATTTTTCAGCCCCTAGAACACCTCAGCAAAATGGTATAGCATAGAAAGAATAGAACCTTTGTAGAAGTAGCTAGGGCAATGTTAGCGGAGTACCACCATTCCTAGAATTATTGGGCAGAAGCAGTCAAAATACAGCATGTTATGTTAAATAGGGTGAACATTAAATTTAAGCTGAAAAATACTCCGTATTGAACTCCTTAAGGGTAGGATATCAACTTCACACTTACATGTATTTGGGTGCAAGTGCTTCATCTTGAATAATGGTAAACATCCCTCAGGAAAATTTGATCCAAGTCTGATGAGGGTGTCTTCTTAGGTTATTCATCTGTAAGTAAGGCCTATAGAATCTTAATAAGAGAACCCTTGTGGTAGAAGAGTCCACACATATAGTATTGATGAATCAGATAAGTCCTCTGAATCAAAAATTGAAGATGATGAAATAGAGGAAATTCAAGGAGTAGAGACTATGACCTTAGGAGAAAGGGTAGAACCTCAGGAAGATTTGCCAAGAGAATGGTGATATTCTTCTAGTCATCCTAAAGAGTTAATTTAGGAGACCCTTCAGAAGGTTTGTAAGAACTAGGCATGGACTTAGGAAGGAGGTTAGTCATTCAGTATTCATCTCTATGTAGAAAACCTAAAATATAGATCAAGTCTTAGGAGATGAATTTTGGATTCTAGCAATGCCAAGAAGAGCTGAACCAATTCACCAGGAATGATGTTTGGGAGTTAGTCAAGAGACCTAAAGAACAAAGTGTTGTTGGAACAAAATGGGTCTTCAAGAATAAGGTGAATGATTCAGGAACAATAATAAGGAATAAAGCCAGACTAGTAGCTAAGGGGTACAACCAAATTGAGGGAATAGACTTTGAAGAAACCTTTGCCCCTGTTGATAGACTAGAAGTCATAAGAGTGCTCTTAGCTTTTGCTTGCTTCAAGAACTTTAAGTTATATCAAATGGATGTAAAGAGTGCATTTCTGAACGGGGTAATTAAGGAAGATGTCTATGTTGAGTAATCCCCCGGATTTGAAAGTTCACTATTTCTAAACCATGTATTCAAATTAAAGAAGACACTTTATGGATTAAAGCAAGCACCTAGAGCATGGTACGAAAGACTTAGCTCATTCTTATTGGATAGAGGATTTAAAAAGGGTAGTGTAGATACTACACTCTTTTTATAAAAGGTCAAAGAAGAAATTTTCATTATTCAAATATACGTGGATGACATTCTATTTGGATCTTCAGATTAAATGTTATGTGATGAATTTTTAAAAATAATGAGTAATGAGTTTGAAATGAGCATGATGGGAGAACTTAATTACTTTCTTGGCTTTAGTGTAAAACAAATAGATAATGGAACTTTTCTTAGCCAAACAAAGTACATTAAGGATATCTTGAAAAAATATGAAATGGATAGTGCTAAACCCATGAACACTCCAATGAGCTCAACAATTCAATTAGACAAAGATCCTAGTGGAAAATCAGTAGATCAGAAAAGATATAGAGGACTGATTGGGTCCCTTCTTTACCTGACTGCCAGTAGACCAGACATAATGTTTAGTGTGTGCCTTTTTGCCCATTTTCAAGCTGATCCTAAAGAGTCTCACTTAACTGTTGTCAAGAAAATTCTTTGATATCTACTAGGCATCCCAAACTTAGGAATTTGGTATCCTATGCACAACACTTCCTTTGAAATCTTAGGGTACTCAGATTCTGACTTTGCAGGATGGAGGATAGATATAAAAAGAACCTCTAGTACCTGCCAATTCATAGGATAATCATTAGTTTCTTGGTCCAGTAGGAAGCAAAACTTAGTAGCACTTTTCACAGCCGAGGCAAAGCCGAGACAGAATATATTTCAGTAGGAAGTTGTGTTACACAAGTACTATAGCTAAAACAACAAATTCTTGATCTTCGCCTATCTGTAGGAACCATTTCAATCATGTGTGACAACACAAGCGCAAATTTTCATCTCTAAGAACCCAATTCAGCACTCTCGAACAAAACACATAGACATTAGACACCATTTCATTAGAGATCACGTTGCTAAGTAAGATATAGAATTGCATCATATCACTACATGAGATCAATTAGCTGACATATTCACAAAACCTCTAGCTTTCGACACCTTTAATTATAATTTGAACATCGTATTGTACGAACCCATTCGTATAATACGATGAACAGAGACAAATTATAATCATCCCGAAGATTATCCTGGATGATCTCTTAGGTTTTGTCTCATCGTACTGTATGATGTCAATCGTACCATACGATGAACATAGACGATGTTTGATCGTCCCGAATAACATCCTGTACGAACATTATTGTTATTAATCATACCGTACGATTTAAAATCGTACTATATGAATGTTTTTGAACTGTTCGTACCACTTCGTACCAGGACGAAGTCTGTTTATACAGATCGTACTATATGATTAGAAACTGTACTGTATGATAATAACGGCTAATTTTGAAATCTCAGAGATTTTGGATCCCATTTTTATGTGTAAAACTTATCATATTTTGAGGGTGTGAATCAGAGAGGAGAACATGGTTAGAGAGGGATTCTGAGGGAGAGAGCTCTTGAGAAGTTCTTTAGGGTTTGAGAGAGGAAGAAGAAGGTGACTGTTGTGAGGGATAAGAGGTGTGAGGGAGATCACACGGTTGCTTCGATCTTGCTGCATCTTGCTTCTCTTGTGGCCCTAGAAGAATTTATGGGGGGATCTCCAAGGAGAAAGGCTCTTCTACATCCATGACCTCGAGGTACTCTGCCTTCTCCAGGAGGGAGAAAAATGAGAAGGTTCTCTTCCATCACCATAAGGGTGAAAATAGAGTTTGGCACTCTGCCACACTAGGTTGGTGAAAGGGAGTATTGTAATGGCTTCTCCGCCTTGCCAAGGGGGGCAAAGGAGAGCTATTGCTTGTAGTGAAATACCCTGAGTGGAGGACTCCGGAGAGTGAACGCAGGTCATGGTTTGACGGAACCACTATAAAAATCTCGATGTGCTTTTTCCTTATTGTCTTTTTATTATTGCGTGCATTTTATTTCATAATATTTGCTTGGGAAAATTTGTGAAAGAAAAGTTGTTTAAATCTTTTTTCCATGTTAAAATTTTATAAGCATCAAAAAAATTAGAACTCTTTCTTAGGTTTTAATTATTGTCAAAAAGTTTTCACAATTCACCCCCCTCTTGTCAATCTAGTAACTTCAGTTAAACCATAAAGAACCAGTCCAAGGCTAACCAAGATGGGGGTGAATTGGTAATTTAAAATTTTCTTTAACAAAAAGAAAATATTTTTATAACTTTTTTAATTTCTAAAAATAGACAATTTTATCTCTCAATGAAGAAGCGAATTAATTTCATAATAACAAAAGGATCAAAGTTTTCAACCACATAGTAATCACAAAAAAATAAAGTATAGAAAATAATTAAAACAAACACAGCATAATTTATAGTAGTTTGGTCAAATAATGACCTACATCAACTCCCCAGATTCCTCCTCCAAGTATTGCACTAAATATTTAGTGACTCTCCTTTAGGCCCCATAGCTAGATAGAGAAGCCCTTATAAAATCTCTTGCACCATCCTGGTGCGGCAGAAGACCCTACTCTTTTCACCCTCTTGGTAAGGTTGAGAACCTAGAATCCCTTTTCACCCTCTTATGAAGTCAGAGAAACTGAAATCCTTTTTCACCCTCCTCATGAAGGCAGAGTACTTAAAATCCATTTTCACCTTCCTGGTGAAGGAAAAGTATCTCAAAGCATTTTCTCCTTCTAGGAGAAGATAGAGTACCTTGAATCCTTTTCACCCTACAAGTAATGGTAGAGAATTATGGCCTAGTGCTATAGAATGTCTCTTTGGAGCCACCAAAGAAACATGGCAGAGACTTTAAGAAGACAAACCATAACCTTGCTTGGAGTAACCTTATGAATCCCTAACAACTCTCCCTTATAAAAAGCTCTTCCTCTCCTATCTCCAAAAGCTCTCCTAAAATCCTTCTCTATTATCCTTCTTAAGACACTTATCAGCAAAAAGCTATTGAATAAATCTAAGTGAGAGTTTAAAAAGTGAGCCTCTCAAAATATCCCTAAATTTCAATTTGACATTTAAAATTGTCCTATATAATTAGGCATTTTAGACAGCGCAAACTATATTGTCTTGTATAATCAATTTAACTAATCAACCAATATGATAAGCAATGATAAATCATTGTCCCATGTTTTGCTCAGTTTGTACAGTATAAAAATGGGGGGTCAACCTCTATTATTAGTTGAAAAACTATGATATTTCATCTTGTACGATAGGCAACTATAAATTATCATCCCATTCATCACTTATGTTGTACAATATGATCATTACCAATCATCATGTATGATTTTATTAAATAAATTAACTATAATTATTCTCCTAATCATATAATTAATTTAGGCATGATTGTCATATATCATATAGTATGATGCGTATCGTATGGGATGATTAGAACAAAAATTAAATTTTAAAATATTTTCCTAAATTATAATTTTCATTTGTTTTCATAATTATAACTGACCACCCTATGCAATAAGAATCATATAGTATGATTAGTTTAATTAATCTTAATTAATAAAAGTGCCATAACTAACAATTTTTTTTGTTAATTGATTATCTAGTACATTGTAAATCATCCAAAATAAATAGTTTAAAAAACTCATCTTCTTTTTAACTCACTAACTTCAACCCCTTGAGTGTGTGTATGCAAGGTTTCTCAACTTTAGTATCTACCAAAATATATGATTAACTCTAGAAAGATAAAAAGTACATAAAGACTAAAAAATATAGACTATAATCCTAGTCTACCTAATCTTTAGTTGATCAAAGTTGCAAGTGGAAAGTGAACCTTAAATGTTAGGGAGAATGACAAAATAAATATGTAACAAACTCAATTATCAAGAAATAGTATATTAATAAATCCAATAATATTTTTTATCATCAGAAATACAAGACTTGGGTCCAAATTGGCAACACTCTACACTACCATGGTAGAAGGCTTTGCTAGCTTGAATACCATGATCACCTCATATATTGACGAATTCAATTAACACAATATGTAGACACAATAGCATAATGATGCACTCTTACAATGGAACTAGTAGCTTTAGCAGTAATATGAGGTTGATAGGGAGTGGTTCATCAAGCCGTTTATTGCTCTTCATTAGTACTTCCAACCACCACCTCCACCACCACTTGATTAGGGGTTATCCTACTTCTAGGATGTTTATTTGTATTTTACCTTCTATGTTATATTTTCTTTTTAGTTATGGTTTAACTTTTTTTTATGTTGTGTTGTCTCTCATTTTTTTGGTGATGTCAAGAGGGGGAGTAGGTGTTTAGTTGTATGGTTGTATTTGTTTCTATGTTATTTAATGCAACTTATTTTTGTTTAGATTCACTACTTTACATTTAAAATCAGTTAAAATAAAAAATATAAAAATAAAATAATATAAATATAAAAAATTCTTTCTCTATTTTAAAAGTAATTCTCCTAGTGAGGGGGAGAATATGAGAAAATAAAAAAACTTAAAATTTTAACCAATAATGTTTACCATCAACAAAAAAGGAGATATTATTGCAAATATGGATTCCAAGCTTGTGATTTTGAGGATAAAAAATCTTATTGATTTCCTTTCGATTTCTCCTAGAATTTGAATTGTATATCCAATTTTTTGTGTACTAACGTTTCAAGTATGTCATACACCATGCAAGATGTTTCATCGCTAAGGATTAGGTATAATTGGAAAAATATTTTAACTAATTGTGCCATATGATCCATATCATTTTCTACAAATAAATGTCTAGAAAATTATTTAAAATGGCTAATTACATAATTAATGTTTTTAAGCTAACATATTATATAAACTAGTATGTCCTGTACGACTAGTTTAATTTGAAAATCATGGTCACTAAACAAACTTAGGTAGGTAATTAAATTTTTTGGATTTTAAACAAATATTACCATATGATCCATATCATACAATACAGTATTTAAAATCTTACCTAAATTATTCCATGTGATTTGTCAATCAAATTAAATATTAATTAATATTGTAAATTGTATTGTATGATGTCAATCATATTAGATGATTGGTAGACATGGTTTTTAATCATTCTGATGACCTTCCTGAATAAAACTTTAATTTTTGAACTAATCAAAAAGTATCTTGTCAATCTTTTGGATGATTGGCAAAGGCAAATTTTAATCATCTTAGAGTTTGTCCTGAACAATCATAAAAACATTGAACTAATCGTACCATACAATCCCAAGATCATACTATACAATCATTGTGTAAAAACTTAAATAGATTGTACTGAAAATGTTCAAACCATTCTAGATGAAATAAAAATTTTTAACTAATTATACGATATAATCCATAATCATACTGTACGAATAGTTTTGACAAAATTAAAATTTTGAATTTTTATAATGCTTTATAAAAAATATTTCTTATTACATTCTTGAGATGTGGTTAGCTATTGAGAGAATTATATAAGGATGCCTGAGAGAGCTTAGAGCTTGGAGAGGGCCAATTAGAAGTTGTGTGAGAGGAATAAGTAGTGGGATGGAGTTCACATGGTTGTTCCAAGCAAGTTTCGGTCTTGATTCCTCCAAGTGTCTCTGTTGGCCTTTTGGGTTACTCTATGGTGAAAGTTTTTGAAGTCAAAGATCCAAGTTATCTTCCATCACCAGGAGGGTGAAAAAGAAGTCAAAATATGCTACCTTTATGAAGAGGGTGAAAATTCCTCCATGTTTGTTGCCATCACCAGGATGATAAAAAAGCTTTTGATACTCTGCTGCACCAAGTTAGTGGAAGAGAATGTGTAAGGGCTTCTCCACCTTACTGTAGGGGCTAAAGGAGAGACCCTGAGAGTTTAATGTAATACCTAGAGAGGAGGACTGTGGGGAGTGGACATAGGTCATTATTTCAATGATTCACTATAAAATATTGTGTGTTCATTTTTTATTTAGACACTTTTATTTTCTATATTTTAATTTCTTACACATTTATTATTCCTATAAATCTATGTTTTGATTATCAATCTTTAGTTGTGTTGATTATTGGTGGAAAAAAAGAAAATAAAATTTTAAAAATAATATAAAAAATTTCTCATTTGTTTTTGTTATGAAAATAAAAGGAGAAAAATTTCATTATTTTTATTAAGTTCTTCCTCTTATAATTGGTTTAAATAGTAAAAAAGACTTCATTGAGGAGATTTTTAAAAAATAAGTCCATCCCTCCTCTTGGTGTGCCTAAGGCAATTCTACAAGGTTTAAACACCTCACTAAAACCTTCAGTTGTTAGGAAAATAAAGTTTGTTTTGCCTTGATTATCCCCAATACAGATTCAGTGTGCTCCTACTTTTATGGTTGAACATGAAATTGAGAATATTATACCATCCTGAGGATAGTCATGACATTCTATAATATAGTTAGAGATAGAAATAGACTTTAAAAACAAAATTATTTCCATAGTTAAATATAGCAAAAAGAAAAAAAAATACTATCTCAAAATGTAAACACATCATTTTAGAATAGTAGTTAAAGAAGAAAATAGAGTTTTAGAAAATTATCATTTCTGTAAACAAATATAACAAGGAGAATATCATAACACCTCAAAAGGAGAATATAATATTCTATAGAAGTATTTAGAATCAAAAATGGGTTTTAAAAAATTGTATATTTATGTAATCAAATACAATAGAGAGAATATGGCATTTACTTGAAGGCTGAGCGTGATATTCTACAAGGGTATTTGAATGCAAAAAAATGTTTTAAACAATTGTATATATTCTTAGAGATTTTTCTCTTATATTATAAAAATAAGATAGGGTTATTTTAATATGGAAGTGTAGCTTCCTTATAAAGGCAAGCCTTTATAAAAATTATATCTCATGTGTGGTAAATCTCTTAAGAACACCCTCGATTAAAGTTGTGATATTTGTTTTTAGATTTCAAAGATTAACTCAAGGGGAAGAGTTTTGGATATTTCAAAGAGGATTGATTTAATATTGAATAGTTATTTCTATTGTTCAAAGGATCAAAGGTAGGGGGCACTAAGATTTTAAGACCACCTATAAGTTCTCCAGTATATCTTATATTGGGTTGTAATATTTTAGGAAGAATTTTTTATATTTGAGTTAATATTTTATTAGATAGGTTGGAATATATTTCTGGAGGGTGATGAATTAAAGTTTGAGGTTTTCCTCGGAACCTATATCTAAGCTAGGCACTATAGAGTAGTAACCCAAACCTATTCTAATGAGATGAATCATTTTTAGGCTTATAACTTATTTGGGGTAGAATGCCAGCTAAACCACCTAATTAATTTTAAAACCATGATATTCTATCTGATAAAAGATGAGTATGCTATTATTATTTAAATTTTTAGAATGTATAGTTGACATCTAAATAAATCTTTAAGTGGTCTTGAACTTATAAAGAGTGGTTATGATTCTAATACTAAATATAATTCAAATTTAATATTAATTTTTTAATTTAGTTCTAATGAAATACATGCCAATTAACTCTTATGTAATAATTTGTATATGAATTTTAAAAAAATACTTAGATCATTTTTTATCTTAAAGGGCAGAACTCCCCTGAGTTAGAACTATACCCTTATAGGTTGAGTGATCTTGTTCTATCCGCAAGTGGAGAGGTGCCTAAAAAAGGAAAGAATGATGTATATGATTTATACAACCCCAGAAGAACTCTGGGTTATTTCATAATCTATCTATCTTTTTATATTTTCCTAATTTTTTTTGTTTTGAGTATAAACTTTTTTTTTTCTTGAGAGCCTAGCAAAATATATAGGTATATTCACATGCAAGAATGAAATATATAAAACTAAAAATTTTAAGTATAATCAATTATAGTCAATCATTCAACCAACCATACAGTAAAGTGTAGAATGTTCAAATTCTATATGGAAAGTGCCACTTAATACAAGCCACGGTCTATAGAAAAGTCAAGGTGGCTCAGCTCCACCAACAACAACCTGGATTCCACTCTTATGAAATAATGCAAGTCTTTATAATAAGGAATTTTCTAGTCTTCAGTTCTTCCCTTCGGTTTTATTCAAGTTATTTTTCTTTAACCTTCAAAATTATTCCTCCAATAAGACGTTCAAATGAAAAGAACTTTCTATTAAAGGAAGTTCTTTCCTCTTTCTATCCCCAATTCTTTTCTTTGAAGAAAAGTCCTTATTTTTAGGCTTTCATAGCTCTTTGTTTACAAATGACATTTAAAAATAAAATGACTCAATATTCCCTACAAGTTAGTAAAGTATTTTATATAAGAATCTCAGCAATCACATCACATAATATAATTATTTGCTCATCTTTGAGCAACATGTATTCTAGGCCAGGCCTTTATTGATTAAGGGGGTAAGTAGTAAAAGCACCTATAAAAAAAATGGTTAATTTGAACTTTAATTAATTTTATTCCACTTTTAATAATAGATATGCATATGCATGCCCACCTACAAAAAAAAATTAATTAACAATGAGCATTTAGATCGCTCACAAACCTAGAGAAATATAAATGCACATCACATATCATAGAGAAAACATCAGAATCAAAGAGCATATCTTATCCAACCATAAGAAATAGCACACCATCCACACACCAATAAAAAAATGACTCAATATTTTAGAAAAATATAAAAGAATAATAACTTAACCTAAAGCTAGAGTTTGCTTCCCTAATAAACATATGTTTTAAGTTTATTATTACTTAAAGTCATATATCATTTTTATCTTTTATTTATTTTAGGACAAGGGATATTAAGTTTGAATACCAATTTTATTTTTCATATTTTCATATTTATTATAAGGTAGATTTTAAATGTTGAAGTTTGTTAATGATTGGTTAGCTAAAGTCCATCATTTTGATTATCCATTTTAATGTTTAAGCTTTATAAATCCAGTGCACTTATATCCTCCAAATGAAATCTAACATAAGGTATGAAAGCTTTATTTTATTAAATATTTAGTAATTATTATTTAGGTTAAGGGGTAATTTCCATTATTATTCCAAAGCCACAAAGTCTGTTTGGACCAATAGCCCAGCATGCTAGGGTTTCTAGACAATATACTCTTGTTATTACTTTTTATTTTTTGTTATTATTTATTCTAATTCTTGGTTCATGAAGTAAGTAATTTATTAAAAATTTTTTGATTAAATATATTTTCTTTATTATTTAGTTATTATTATTACTTAAATTTTACTCGGTGTTTGTCTTTAAAGATTATTCAAGTTCTTAGATTTTTTATTTTCAATAAATATTAGATTTAATTCAGAGTTTATTTCCATTGAGTTTGTTTATTTCTTTCTTTATTTAATTAATATTTATACAAATTTAACCAATTGATTATATTTATTTAATAAAGTAATTAAGGTGATTTTTTAATGCCCCAAATCAACTCCAAAACTTTTGAAATCTTTCCCAAATATCACTTATGACTCCTAAGGATGATCATAAGTGTTTAAAGTGATTTAAGAATTTAATTTTAATTTGTAATTACATTATTTGGTTAATTATTAAATTTTCTTGATTCTTTAATTAATATTTATTTTTTAAGAATTTGATGGAGCTTTACTTTGTAATTTTAGGATTTAATTTAAATTTATTATGGATTAAAGAGAATACTAAGCTAATTATGCAAGATAATTTTGGGTGTTCTAATTATTATAACAAATGATCTTCAAATTTCTTTAAATTTAACTTATAGGTTCACCTAAACTAAAGCTTCAATCACATGAAATTTATGGCCATTAAAGCCCTCCTAGGGCTTTAATCAATTCCTAAAGTAAATGCTACTATACATTTGGAAATTTATTTCTAGAAAACTAGACATGGAGGGATGAAATCAACAGCCATCAAACCCTTGGATAATGCATAATCAATCCATCGAAAACTAAGGCCTACTTCCAATTAGATTTGCATATATACGAATTTTAACTTTTAAGTCATTTATTGACCTATGAACTTAGCTCAGTCAATTGATTCCCTTAATGGATTCAAATTAGCATGAAAAAATTCAGAGATGTGTTAAACATTCCCAAGAATCTTCCCTAAAAATTTCAAACCATGATGAAGTGCATTTAATGAATAATTCCCAGAATACCCTCTTGGACATTACTTTTCATCTATTTATAATTAAAGTGTCAAACCATCAGGATTTTATAGTGCTCCTCAAGTGAAATCCAATGAACCTAGGAACACCCTAATTTGACAATTATGTGAGGAATTATGAAACTTTAAAATTAAAAGAATTTATATAATTTTATTTGCCCTAATTACACATTTAGTATGTCCTTTACACGCAACATGCTCTGATTTGTTAGGTAATAATTTTCATGTTAATGGTTTCAAGCAGGATTAATTATGGCCATCTGATCTAAGATTAGGTAGTCATGATTTAAAATAGAACAAGTCATAGGATCGTATGAGATCTAAAAGGAGCCACCAATCCAAAATTGATGGCTCTGATTTCATATTTGACCTCCCATGACTCTCCTCAGTTGCAAGCAAATTTGGTGAGATCTAAAAAATCAACTCATTGGATTTCGCAATATTTTCTCTAGGAGCATCTTTCAATCATGAACCTTTAATCCAATGGTTAGATCCAATTGGATTGGAGGTTCACTTCATAATTGACCAAAACTCCTATGATGAATGATTGAAATTAGAGAAATACTTCTCAGAAGCTTTAATAAAATTAAGTATTTCTTAGGTTGTGATTGACTGTATCAAAGGAATGATTTTCCTTTAGATGGCAGCACTAGAGAAGGATTAGGGAGAAAGTTCAACTTTAGTTAGAGGGATCTCATCGAAGCTCACTTGAACTCACCAAAAAATAACAACTAGAGAGGCTGGAGAGCAGGGGAATTGGGTACTTATAAGAGTTTATAAATTCACTTAACCATCCAATTGGCATAATTCATCCCTCCTCAGGCTTTCTGGGCTATTTGGGATGATTATATGTGGCACAAGGATTTATTCTATAAACTTATATTATTTTGGGGCACATGTGAAAGGAGCTTATGCTGAACCCATGGGTTTTTTCTTGAATGGTAGGTAGCTTTGACCACCATATAATAAGAGCTAATGTTGAGGGATTACTATAAGGGTTTTAAATTAATTGCATGAGCAAATTTAGCTTAGGCTGGGCTACATGTGTAATGTAGTTCTAAAAGGCTATTTTGGTGACATTAAGTCAACCCAATTGGTTAATGCAAGCTATCCCATGGACTTGTTGGTCATATTAGATGCAATAGGTTAATAGGCACATAATGCAAAGGTTGTAGGGCCAATTTGTTCAAGATTTAGATATGGCTCATGGAAATTCCATTTTGGCCATTTTGGTTAAGACATATATGGCTAGCCAAAGTGGACCCAAGGGTTGGGTCACCTAGGGATGATCCTGTGGGACCTAGTGGATAGTCCTAAGGGGTTAGGTTTAGCAAATCTTAGATCATTTTATTGGGAATTCAACATACTTATGTATAGTTTGGTCAACCTTGGTTGACTTGGTCAACTTTGGTTTACTTTGTCAACCAAGTTGGATCATGGGTTAGGGTTGGATCCAACATATTCCAAATGATATTTGAAACTTGTTGGATGAGATCTTAAGGCTTAGTAAGGTCTCCTTATATAAAATACATATTTGGAGGGTGAACGATTCCTTCAATCGAATTAGGTTGACTCGGTTATCCAAGCTTGACCTTGGCTTTGGTTTGGATCAAACCCATTCCAAATGAGGTTTGAAGTTTGTTGGAAGAGTTTTCAATATTTAGTTTGATTGAGTAATATTGAAGTTTATGGAAACTTTTGATTTAGGAGGTTTAGGGTTTATGGGTCTTCTTTGTCAACCTTAGTAAACATGGTCCACCAAGGGTTTTAAAAGATTCTAATCAATATGATAATGAATATAAACCTATTTAATAATTTTGGGAAATTTGATAAGGTGATTTTCCACAAGATGTAAAGTCTAGTGGCATAACTTATAAATATTTGAAGGTTTTGCATGCATGAAATATACTTCGAGTTTTAGGGTTTAGAGAGTTATAAATGTCTACAAAATGACATGAAAGACACTAGGGACAGGCTTAATCAAAATGTAACCAACCAAATATGATTCCAAGGTCATTTTATAGGGTTTTGAGTTAATGTAAACTTCCTCTGAAATAAAGAAAAATTCAAACAATTTTGGGTTTTGATTTTAAACATTAGTTATTTGAATGTGGGATTATGATATGGATTTGATTCAAGATTGGAGCTTTGATTTTAGTGTTTTTAACCTCACAAAACATGAGGTTAGTAGTATTTTGATTTGAAAATTGTTTTGATTTGCATTTTGATGGATAATTGAGAAGGAAATAATCCTAGAAAAATAGATTTGAGTGATTATATCAAAATGATACTTAGAACCATATTCCCGATCAACCAGAATTTAAAAGAATGAATGTCATAGAGGAAAATGTTGCAACTTAGATTATAATACTATATTTTTATATCATTTAAGTTTTAGATGATACAAAAATCATACTATGTTGATTATTATTTATCCTAATATATAATGGAAAATTTTATTTATGATGTTTGTGTGTACTAACATTTTAGGGAATCATACTCCAGATAACTAAAGAATTTAAGATATATTAGATTAGGATTTATCATAATTGCAATATATATATATATATATATATATATATATATATATATATATATATATATATATATATATATATATATATATATATATATATATATATATATATATATATTTAGACTGAGAAAGTGTAATTGTAATTGGGAAACCATGAACACACACACTGGGAGAGTGAGTCAAAACTTATAGTTTTAAAACTAATTATACTGTATAATTCTATAATTGTACTAGATGATTTGATCTGTGTGTTCCTCTAGAAATAAGTTAATCGAATCATGCCTTAGAAATGTTTTCTTGAATTATTTATACTATACGAATATTGGTTAGTACGAATGACATCTAGAGTATGAAATAGATATTTACCAGTTCATCCCAAACAAACTCACCATTTTTTTGTACTCATCATACTATATAAAATTAGTTTCATACAGATGCCGACCAGAGTACGAAATGGGTGCGTACAAGTTCGTCCCAATACGAACAGATAAATTGTTTGAACTATTCGTACTATACCAACTTGGGTTCATATAGATGATGTCTTGAGTACATAATGGAGTCACCATTTTCATAAGGAATGAAGCATGATTTGGTTAAACTGGTCAAATTATATGAAATGAAGTTTGTATAGTTCGCCGACCAGAGTATGACATGCATTCATATAGCATTGTACCTGACAAACTTATTAATTTTTGAACTATTAATACAGTATGATGTCAGTTTATACATACGACTGATAGAGTATGAAAATAGGTTCATCCAGGTTCGTACCAGGATTTTTAAACTATTCATACGTATGAAATATGATTGTACTATACGATCCAAGATGGTCAAATTAAAATTTCCATTTTTTTAGATAATTTTTCTTGTCCTTTATATATAAGGTCCTAAAAATTGACTACCTACAGAACTCCTGCTACAACTTTCTTTTGAGAGTGCACTTAGAGAGTTTTTGGGAGAGTTTCTTAGGATTGGAGAGTGAGAGATCTCTTAAGAGGGATAGGTCGGGGAATTCAAAAGTTTGCCCAATGGTGAGTATCTCTTGATTATTCTTTAAAGTTCTTCCCTACCTTCTTGAAGACTCTTGGAAGAAAATTTTTAAAGGTGCGATGGTACTCTGTTGACACAAGAAAGGTGTGAAAGGATGATACAAATATGCCGACACCAGGTGGGTATGAAAGGATGATGGTACTCTACTAACATCAGGAGGGTGTGAAAGATGCCGGTTCTCTTCCATCACCAAGTGGGTGAGAAAGTATGACGGTTCTCTACTGCACAAGGGTTTGGTGGAAGAGAGGCTAATTGTGAGGAATTTTCTGCCTTGCTGTGGGAGCAAAATGAGAGTCACTTTATTATATTGTAATACCTATAAAGGGATTCTTCAGGGAGTGGACGTAGGTTAAGTTGGACCAAACCACTATAAAATTCTATGTTCTTTTATTTTTACTTTCTTTTACTACATTTTTATTTTCCACAAGAGTTTAATTTTGTGGATAAAAAATATTTTTGAAAATTTTATCATTATGTTAAAAAATTTTAAAATTGGTTTTTTAATTTACCAAGAGTTTTTTAAATTACTAATCCACCTTGGGACAATTGCTTTAAGTTTAATAACCTATTCAGACTTTCAAATGGTATCAGAGCTTACTTTCAAAAATTAAGATTTAGACAACTTTTTGAAAATGATCATGGCTACTTTAGAAAGTGTAATACCCGATGGTTATTCGATCATTAGACCACCACTATTTGATAACATCTCTTTCAAAATTTTGGAGAACACTTATGTCTACTTTTCTTTAATCGTTTGACTATTGCATGTTGATTTTAGTACAGGAAGACTACACTAGACCAAATAGACTTATAAATGGCATTATAACTGAAACACCATTTACTAACTAGATGGTAGAAGAAAAAGACTTAGGCTCAGTTAAATGTAAAATGTTTAAATAGTTTTTTTTGTGCACTAAAATCTATGGATAATATATGTGTCTCAACTTATAGAACTAGAAAAGAAATTTGGGATAGGCTTTTCATTATATATGAAGGAACTAATAAGGTAAAATAATCTTGATTGAAAATTCTACTACACAATTATGAACTATTTTGCATGAAATTGAATGAATTAATCATTGACATGTATACTCGTTTCACACAAATAGTCACCTCATTACATGCTTTAGGTAAGGAACTAATAAATATTGAAAAAATAAATAAAATACTTATTATATGCCTATTGCTGATGATGTAAAGATAAATGCTTTAATGGAATCAAATGACTTAAATGTTTATTCTATTGATAATCTTCTAGGATCACTAATTGCTTACAAGTAAGGAGTGACTCAAAGATAGATGCAGGTAACAAGCAGATGGAGAAAAATATTATGTTGAAATTGGATGACTCATATAGTGATCAATCTCAACCTAAGGATGAAGATGATTTTGCCTTAATGACAAGATAATTTAGAAGTTTCCTTAAGAGAAAGCAAAGGAGACGTCAGTAGAGGAATAAGGGTAAGTTCCAAAAAAATTCTAAAACTTTTAATGATATAATTGGCTATGAATACAAGATGCTTAGATATATCAAATTTGAATGCCTGAATCTCAAAGCTAATCCTAACAAGGAGAAAGTTGAGGAGAAAACCAATGTAAGAAAGGGCAAGAAGATATTGCAGAGAGCATTCTAGGTGGACTCGTCTTCAGATTCCTCAGAAACAAAAGTAGAGGAGGAAGTCTGTTTTGATTAAAAAAATATATTTATTTAAGTATATATATATATATATATATATATATATATATATATATATATATATATATATATATATATATATATATATATATATATAGTTTTGAAAATACATTAATTTTCTTTGAGAGAAATCAATTTTGAAATTTTTGTTTTGAAATCGAACGCAATATTAGGAACAACATATATCATCTCAAAAAGACGATATTGTCGTTCATTAATGGGTTCAGATTACAAAGCTTTAAAGGATAATTAATTTTATAATCAAAATCAGGATAATAAAATGATATATCTCTCCAAGGAAAGAGGATATCATTTATTATCAATCCTTTGAATATAACGATAATGATCGTTTAATTGAGATTTCTGAAAGATAATTAATTAGAGGTTTTGAAAATTTCAATTTTGAAAATTAGATCTGGGTTTCTAAATCTCCTACGAGCGCAAGCCCTCGTAGTTAATTACATCGTAGGAAATCGAAATTTCCTACGAAAACTCTCGATTAAAATAGCGGTGTAAATTTTATTTAGATTTTCAAAGATCGATATCAAATGAAGAAAAAGGTTGGAATTTTCAATCGGGATTGGATCAGGGTTGAACACTTATTTCTAGAGTCAAAGGAAGAAAGGTAGGAGGTGTTTTGAGATTCTGAATTACTTCAGAAGCACCCCAGTCTATCCTAATTATTGGGCTCGAATTTGATTGAAATAGATTCTTTAATTTGAATGGTCAATTTTATTAGAAAGTGGGATTCAATTCCCGAAAATTGAGGTCTTATGACCCGAGCCAGCCTCAGAACTTAAGTCTAAACTGGGCACTAAAGTTAGCACCCCGAACCTAGCTAGTGCAATGCGAATCTGGTCTTACCCCGGCCTGGATTGGGGAGCCAGCTAAACCACCTAAACGATTTTAAAATATGAGTCCGATCTTTTTGTAGAGTGATAAGGACGTTAATTAGAAAAGTATAAAGAAACGGGGTCGACATCTAGAGCAAATCCTTAATTGACCCCTTAGACTTATGTTGGGTATTTGATGTCTAGGTAATGCAATTAAATATTAGACTCTTTTAAATTTGTTGCTAATGCGATGCATGCTAATTGACTCGATTGAATGCAAAATTTGTATGTAGCAGTTTAAAAATTTTGGCTTAGAAAATAGGTTTTTCCCTAGAGATTGCATAACATCCCCTTGACAGATCGACACCCTCATAGGCCAGGTGGTCTGCCAGAACCCGCAGGCGGGGAGATGCCTAACAAGGTTGAGAAAGTATAATATGAATGCATGAAAAACCCTCGGCGAGTCCGAGCTTACTTCTTAGGACCGTTTAGAGTTTCTATCTTATCTTAGAAAATTTTTTTTAATTAAAGTAGAAGAATTTTTTATAGACCCCTAAGAGCCTAAATTCAAATTCCAGGTCAAATCAAATACGGCATGCAAGTAAAAAGACTAGAAAAGCAGGAGTTCTAATGCGAAATCAATTAAATAAATCAATTAAATTAAATATATCAAATTGAATGTCCATATGGCAAGTGCCACTTATTATTACACTTCAAGAATTACAAGAAATTAAAGTGGTCGGGTTCCACTGACTACAACCCGGATTTCTAATCCTAAATCAAATGATTTTGAGACTTGGGATTCTTCCCGTTGTCCAATCCTTCATCTTCTCACGAACATCTTGATTCGTCGGTTCAGGATATCCAAATGGAAAGAAACTCCCCCTTGATCGAGGTGTTATCTTTCCTCTTTGGATATTTGCAAAGTATCCTAATTTGAATTCCAAATGGAAGAAGACTCTCCCCTTTAGGGATGTCTTCACCTCTTTGGAATTCAAATTGGATATTTATATCCCAATCTCAAACCATTTTAAATAAATACAACCATATCAAATCAAATTTACATTAATAAAAAAAAAATCTAGACTCGATCCTGCAAGGTTATCCTAATAATCAACAGTTGTGTATTCAATCCCAAGCAGTTATAATATGAAAAATTGAAATGCAATTTTTAGCCACACTTGGCCATGCTCTTTTATTCAAAGGGGGTCTTAAGCGCGGCAGGTACCTGTGCAAAGAGTATATATGCATTTTTTTATTAACTGCCCCCTTTAATTTCAGCTCCTTGTATGAGCATGGCCATCTACATAAGATTGCACAAGTATAATTTGCTCCTAACCTATGGGTAAATCTAACGTACAATAAATCACAGAATGCAGGAAGTAAGTAAATAAACACATCAGTTCTACACTAGCAAACAGCATGCAGTAAAAACTCGAAATCTCGGCACACAACTGCAGAAAGTAAAACACCGGCCTATCCTAAAACTAGAGTTGGTGATCCTAGCAAACCATCTAAAGTGTGTGAGGTAGGTCGTGTGGTTTTGATGTATCCTAATTAGGATTATTAGTTGAAGTTATCTAAGGTTCGATTGGTTGGAAGGTTTAAGGAATTTAAGTTTGAATTCAAGTATTAATGGCTTGATGTTAATTTTAAGACTTACTTAATTATTTGTTGGATATCACCTTTGTTTCACACCGAGGCCGTGAAGTTTATTTCACCTTCCTTGGGGCTAAGTTAATAGCCTCGTAGGCCTGGGTTACCCAGTGGTATCCGGTATAATTAAATATTTTAGGTTTATTAAGGCTTAAAAAATTAATGAATTTATTAGAAATGTTTGGTTACTGATTTTCAAAGTTGATTAATTTAAGTTTTCCATTAATCGATTCGTGGCGTTGTGCCACCAGGCTCGAGGAACCAGCCTCCTTAGGACACTTAGCCCCGCAGCCCGGAATAGTCCAGCTAATAAACTAAATTAATGTAGTTAAATTAAAAGTTTTAAAAGGTTAGATAATTAATGATTAATCTATTTTTAAGGTTTAACACCCCTTGGAATCCATTCGTGGCGTTGTGCCACCAGGCTCGAGGAACCAGCCTCCTTAGGACACTTAGCCCCGCAGCCCGGAGTAGTCCAGCCAATAAACTTCATCTTTAGGATGGTTGTTGTGTTTTAAAAGGTTTGTTGAATGTTTTAAACATTAAGTTAACATTTTCTGGAATTTTAAAGCAATTTTGAGTTTTATGAATTTTTGGAATATTTTAATCACTTAATTAAGGGGTTCAAAAATTGACTTTTTGATAAAAAGTGTTTTCTGAAAATTTAACATTTTATTAAAATACTAGAGCTTACTATGATCAGTTAGACTGTAAGTACGTTGAAATCGGATTTTTCTACATTTTATTATGAAGGTTTGAAGTTTTGAACTAGTTTTGACTTAAAGTTGACCGGTTTGTTGACTTTTTGAATTTGAAAGATTTCTGGAATTTTAATATTTTTAATAAATATTAGACCCTATTAGGAGTTGAATGCAAGTGAGTTTGGTCAATTTGGATTTTTCTTGAATTAGTTATGAAGCTTTGAAGTTTGGGTAATTATTAAATTTTTGAAATTACTTAATTAGAGGGCCTTTTGATCAAGTTTCAATGGCTGTGATAGGTCTTAAGAAGCTTCTAGAGTTGGATTAGAGCTGCTGGAGTGGATTGGATTAGAGGGATTAAGTGGGATTTAAATGAAATGCATTTAATTCAATGATTTAAATCATTTAATGATCTTTTGAAGACTTGTTGACTGGTTTGACCAGTCAACTTGTCAAACCAGCTGATGTGGCATGTGGGAAACCCTTGAGTGCTAGTTGAGAAAGTTTGGAGAGGGTTTGATAATCAAGATTTGAGTTTTAAAGTTATGAGAGGGAGTTTGAGCCATTTTGACCAAGTCTGCAAATGTTGACTTGGTCAAAGTGACTATGACTCAACTCATGGTACACTTGGAGAAGTTCAAAGCATTGATAGGAATGATTTAAGAACTTGATATGAGTTTGATAGGCTTAATTGGTTGAAATAACTCATTCAGGGCCTTAAAGGGACTTTGAGTCAATCTTGGTTGACTTGGTCAACCAGGTGGGTACAGAGTCTAAAAATAGGTTTGATCAATCTGAATTGACATTTGGAGACCATTGGAGGTGGTCCCAAGGTCTGGGTAGGTCAATTCGGTCAAAATGCCCGTTTTGACCCTTAAGGGCCTATTTGGTCAACCTAGGTTGACTTGGTCAACTAGGTTGACCCAGGGTCTGGGTTTGGGTCAAACAGGTTTGGTTTGATATTTGAAACTTGCTGGAAGTGGTTTCAAGTAATTTGGAGTTTGTTTGGTTTGAAATCAATGTTTGAGTCCTTAAGGGGTATTTTTGTCATTTTGGCCCCTGGTCAACTAGGGGTCAAGATTGGTCCAGAAAAATACAGTTTAATGCTCAACATATCAAGATTAAGGGTCTGTAAGTGACTAGAGGCTTTGGTGAAAGCTCTAAGGTCAGAATCTTCAAAGTGACAGATCTAGTGGCATAGGCTGTAAATATTTGAAGGTTTTACAGCCTATGGATTTTAATTATGTTTTTGGGGTTAGAGACCTCAGAATGGGCTCAAATTTGGAGGGTTTCCTCCAGAGACATGTCCCATCAGTATGCAGCTAACAGACTCTGAATCGGAGGTCATTTAACTGGGTTTCAAAGTGTTTGAAATTTTAATGGAAAAGGCCTTTAGGACAAAACCTTTAGACCTTGGATTTGGCTTGATTGACCTAAGATCCAAGTAGATCCTAAGGTTTGAATAGATCTTAAAATTAGGAATCCAGAAGGATCCTAGAGACTAAGAAATTCCTAGAACTTGGAGTCTAGAAGAAATTTAGGATCTAGAGTAGCTCCTGAGGTCTAAGCTCTGGAAGAATCCTAGCCTAGATCCTAGGGTCAGGATTCTAGGAGGATCCTAAAATTTAAATTAATTTGAAAATTAAATTAATTTAGGATCAAGAGTAGTCCAAGTGACCTCATACGAAAATGAGGTCAACAAATGGACCCCCAATATGTGTAAGAGAGCGAAGTTCTATTGCACATATTGGCGTTGACCGAGATTAAAGATCAAATGTGGAATTTTAATCCTAAGGGAATGAAAAATTCATCCATAGGGAATCAAGATTTAAATTTATTAGGGTAGTGCCACTGAGGGCATGCTCTACCACTAATTGCTTAACTCAAATGCTAGGGTGGTGCCACAGAGGGCATGCTCCACCACTAACGGATACGAATTAGGATGGCGCCACGAAGGGCACGCTCCATCACTAAACGTTTAACTCAAATGTTAGGGTGGTGCCACAGAGGGCATGCTCCACCACTAACGGATACGAATTAGGATGGCGCCACGAAGGGCACGCTCCATCACTAATCGTTTTTAACTCAAATGTTAGGGTGGTGCCACAGAGGGCATGCTCCACCACTAACGGATACGAATTAGGATGGCGCCACGAAGGGCACGCTCCATCACTAATCGTTTTTAACTCAAATGTTAGGGTGGTGCCACAGAGGGCATGCTCCACCACTAACGGATACGAATTAGGATGGCGCCACGAAGGGCACGCTCCATCACTAATCATTTTTAACTCAAATGTTAGGATGGTGCCACAGAGGGCATGCTCCACCACTAACGGATACGAATTAGGATGGCGCCACGAAGGGCACGCTCCATCACTAATCGTTTAACTCAAATGTTAGGGTGGTGCCACAGAGGGCATGCTCCACTACTAACGGATACGAATTAGGATGGCGCCACGAAGGGCACGCTCCATCACTAATCGTTTTTAACTCAAATGTTAGGGTGGTGCCATAGAGGGCATGCTCCACCACTAACGGATACGAATTAGGATGGCGCCACGAAGGGCACGCTCCATCACTAATCGTTTTTAACTCAAATGTTAGGATGGTGCCACAGAGGGCATGCTCCACCACTAACGGATACGAATTAAGATGGCGCCACGAAGGGCTCGCTCCATCACTAATCATTTTACTCAAATGTTAGGGTGGTACCACAGAGGGCATGCTCCACCACTAACGGATACGAATTAGGATGGCGCCACAAAGGGCATGCTCCAGCACTAATCGCTTAACTCAAATGTTAGGGTGGTGCCACAGAGGGCATGCTCCACCACTAACGGACGGTCTTGTGGAAAGGAAACTTGCTCTACACAAAGAACTGGGTCTGGATGATCATATGTGGAGGAAACTTGCTCCACACAGAGGATCGAGCTCAAATTGATCGTATGTAGAGGAAACTTGCTCTACACAGAGGATCGGGCTTAAATTGATCGTATGTAGAGAAAACTTGCTCTACACAGAGGATCGGGCTTAAAATTTTGAAATTTGAGATTTGAAAGTTTTGAATTTGAATTGATTTGATTTTGAATTGAATGTGTTTGAATTTGATTTTTAAAAATTGAATTTTGAGAGTTTCAAATTTTTGATTTTGAATTAAGAAATTTTTTAAATCCAGGAAATTCGAAGACTTTTTATTGACTTTGAATTTGACACTCATCTGGCATGGTACTTCCTGAAGAGCCTCCCTAACATTTAAAAATATTAGGTGGCATTCTCCAGGGTTGATTAATTAATGTTTGAATTTTTCTCAAAGATCGTCTCAATGACAGGAGGACACTCTTAAGTTGGCTCAAGCTCCTCCACCGATTTCTCGGTAGGCTAAGATATGCATCCAAAGAACCTATACCAAGTCTCCTCCTTGGAGGGTTCTAAATTGCTCTATCTTATCACGAGCTTTAACCATTCAGGTTTCGGACGACTCTGAGTTTTATTGAGCCTTAAAAATAAAGCTCTGTAAGGCCTCGAACTCTTCAAATTAGAGTCGGGCACTCTGCTCAGTCGTGGATTGAACTTAAACGGCAATTCCCAGCATTACAAAATACTCCTCTAGTAGGGTTGATCTTGGACCCAGTATAGAGTGTAATTTTGTTGAAAAGGCTTCAAAGAAAAATATGCCTACATATAAGGAATAAAACACATTCCTCAAGGACAGGATTTGAATTCTTTTCAGGGGTAGAAGATTTGGTCTTTCTATTAGAAAATTTCCTCTAACTATTTGGACCCTGTCGGAACGACATGTGGGAACAAATTTATCAATTAGAGTGAGAAGAGTCGACTCCTACTAATTTGAGAGAATTTCAGTTTTGTTGACCCAGACCAAGTCTCGTAGAAACTAAACTGGGGTCTCCCTTGAATAAATTTTGAATTAAAATTAATTACAAAAAGGTTTAAGTTGAAGAGAGAAATTTGATATTTTCAATTTTCTTGCACATGTCCTTCTATCTAATAGAAAATTCGTGCATGTTGAAGAATCTAAATTCATGATTTTCAAAGTCAGGTTCTTGAAGGTGATCGAGTTATTTTAAGATTCAAGGATTTAGAGGAAGGAAGCCATCTTACTCTTCTTCTCTTTTTTTTTTGTGGCGCATATTGCGCATCTTTTGAATTTTTATGCACTTCGTGCATTTCTTGATTTCTGGCGCATTTACGCATCTTTTAATTTTTTAGAGCATTCGCTCATCTTTTGATTTCAATTGAATTCGAGAAGAGGCTCCACTTTCTTCAAATACCTTAAATTGATTGATCTTTTTTTATTTTGAATGCTGGGATTATATCTCAAATATTAGAGAAGAAAATTCATTCTCTTATACAAGGAAAAGTAATCCTCAAAGCACATCCAATATTTTTGAAAAGAGTATCGACTTGACTTTTAAAAATCATTGAGCAGATTTTAGACATGCGAGAATCGCCTATTAAGATAGAAGATTGCTAGAAGCTTGATAACATTTTCATTTCTGAATTCAAGTTAAATTTGAGATAGATTTTAATTCAAAGGTTAAATCAACCCACAGAAGCGGTGGGAGGGAGGGGTATTCAAATATTTGATGGAATCAACTACAACTCTCTCCAGCTTAAGACTTAAGATAGAGGTCAATTTCGATTAGAAAGGTTAATCAACTATCTTGAAAATCAAGATTTAGTACACTTGAGAAATTGAAAGCTTTTTCCTTAATGGTTGCAAGTCTAGGTGGCAAGACCCTAGATAACTTGGAATTGAATTCCTACAGTCTCTTTGAAGGGAGAGAATATTAAAGGGTCTGCAACATCCCTAGAAAGCACGACATTATTATAATCAAAAGATTAATCGCGATAGGACCCCGTTAAAGTTATATTTCAACGATATCACTATCTGACACAATCTTAGATTATTCCCTCTCTCAAATTACCACTAAACTAGTAGTTAAGAGAGTGGCACCCTGAGTGGTTTCTACTCCTCCTCCTCTGCAGATGATGTAGTGGTACACGTATAGTAACGTGCCCTAACATCTTCTAGTAGAGTGGACGGATCATAACCTTCAGTTGGGGGCCTATAGCCTAATGTTGGTGATTGCTCAATTCTTTCTTGCTCGAGTCTTTCTGTGTAGTAGTCAAGTAGGTGTATTGAAGATCGTGCTCTCATCTCTACAACCTCCCTCCTTTGTGCAAGGAGAGGGTATGTAGAAGGAGCAATGAACTCTTGATTGGCCTCAAAATTGGCCCTCTCTAAGGCTTCAAATTCAGCAGTCTTTCTAGCCTTAAGATTCCTTTTTCTGGCTCTTCGAAGGTAATTCTTCGTCTTGTTCCTACCGACGACAGGGGTGCTAGAATTTGACCCGATCTTAGATTGAGATTGTAACTCTTTTGTCATTATTGACTTCTAGTTTTGATCCTCCAAAGTAGAGAATACAGTGGGTACAGGGGCGACAACGACCTCCATCTTGGTGATGGGGGAGTCAACTCTTGACCCTAAAGTAATCTCAACTAAAGGAGACTTTCCTAGTATCGCGGAAGACAGATCAATCAGTGTTTCCCATTAACTGAAATCTTGAGGTCTTGAAATTCCATTTCATACTGAATTGAATTGCCATTAAGAATTTCTTCTACAGGCACATCTCTATTCAGCGAAAAGACGAGTTTCCCAGCCATTTGAGTGTTCGATTTCCTGGAATTAAGAAAGTGATTTTAATCAGTGATTGAATTTGAATTTGAATTTTAAGTCTGATTGATTTTACTTAAAATTTTATAACTCAATCGTATTCAGTTTACACTGAACATGGTGGTTCATAAAATTGACGAGGAACTTGACTCTTTCGCTACATCGAATGACTTGGGGCAAAATGTCAAAATTCAAGTTTGAATTGTAAAATCAAATTCAAGGTTGGATTTAAAGTTGAAATCAAACTTGAGTTTAAGGTCGAGATTGAACTCGAACTTAAAGTTAAATTTGGATTTGAACTTAAGATTGAATTTAAATTTGAGATTGAAATTGAACAGATCTTCTTCAAACTTTGAAACTCAACACATTGATTTTTATTTGAATGTGCAGGTTTACAAAAGTAACTTGAAGATCCGAGGAACTAGGCTCAACTCTTTTATCCCACCAAGTAAATTGGGGGTGAAATGTTAGAGCCCAGAATTGATTGGAGAATTTTGAATTTGTGTTGCATGTGTTTAATTACAACAGAATGTTGCAGAGGACACGTGGCAACAACAGTTGAAGTAGGTTTGAAAGATTTTCCTTCACTTTTGAAACTCAATATGTTGATTTTTATTTTCAACAAAAATGGTTAACAAAGATTAGGGAAAAATCTAGAGACCTTGATTTGACTCTTTCACTACACTGACTAGCTTAGAGTGAAATGTCAAAATCCAGGTTTGATCAAGGGTTTGAATTTGTATTGCCTACGTTAAATTACAATGGTATTGTATAAAACATATGGCAACGAAGGTTGAAGTTAGACGATTCTAAAAAGAATTTAAGAGTTTGAAAATCTGGCATCATCCCTCTTTATTTTGAAACTCAATATATTGAACTCGCGTTCAACATAAAGGTTAACAAAAATTTAGAGAGGGGGAGATTCTTAAAAGTCGACCCGACTCTTTCACCCCGACGAACTGTTCGAGAGTGAAATGTCAAAGCTTGACTTTGCCAAAAAGATTCAAACTCTAGAATCAAATTTGGACTAGAAGTTTGTATTCTATCACACATACCAAATTATAGGAGTTATAATTTCATATGTAATGATAGAATACATGGATTGATTGGGATTTGAAAGTGATTGAATTTTGCTTAAAGGATTGAAATTTTGATTTTGAAGTTGAAGTATTTTTTGTAAATTGTGAAACTTAGCATGCTATATATTTGTTCGCACGCGAGTTTGCAACATATACAGAAGGATTTTGGCTTGACTCTTTCGCTCTACCAATCAAGTTGGAGGCAAAATGTCAAAGCCCAACTTCGACAGAGGATTCCTACGCTCATCTCTCTTTTGACATGTCTTAATTGAGTTGGTCACGCTCACCCAAGGAAGAAATGGGAGAGGGACCAACGGAGAGAAATGTAGTTAAAACTACCGATTCAATAAAATTTATACCGCTATTAAAGATGGAGAGTGAGATTTTCCCCAGCGGAGTCGCCATTTTTTTTTTTTTTTTGATTAAAAAAATATATTTATTTAAGTATATATATATATAGTTTTGAAAATACATTAATTTTCTTTGAGAGAAATCAATTTTGAAATTTTTGTTTTGAAATCGAACGCAATATTAGGAACAACATATATCATCTCAAAAAGATGATATTGTCGTTCATTAATGGGTTCAGATTACAAAGCTTTAAAGGATCATTAATATTATAATCAAAATCAGGATAATAAAATGATATATCTCTCCAAGGAAAGAGGATATCATTTATTATCAATCCTTTGAATATAACGATAATGATCGTTTAATTGAGATTTCTCAAAGATAATTAATTAGTGGTTTTGAAAATTTCAATTTTGAAAATTAGATCTGGGTTTCTAAATCTCCTACGAGCGCAAGCCCTCGTAGTTAATTACATCGTTGGAAATCGAAATTTCCTACGAAAACTCTAGATTAAAATAGCGGTGTAAATTTTATTTAGAATTTCAAAGATCGATATCAAATGAAGAAAAAGGTTGGAATTTTCAATCGGGATTGGATCAGGGTTGAACACTTATTTCTAGAGTCAAAGGAAGAAAGGTAGGAGGTGTTTTGAGATTCTGAATTACTTCAGAAGCACCCCAGTCTATCCTAATTGTTGGGCTCGAATTTGATTGAAATAGATTCTTTAATTTGAATGGTCAATTTTATTAGAAAGTGGGATTTAATTCCCAAAAATTGAGGTCTTATGACCCGAGCCAGCCTCAGAACTTAAGTCTAAACTGGGCACTAAAGTTAGCACCCCGAACCTAGCTAGTGCAATGCGAATCTGGTCTTACCCCGGCCTGGATTGAGGAGCCAGCTAAACCACCTAAACGATTTTAAAATATGAGTCTGATCTTTTTGTAGAGTGATAAGGACATTAATTAGAAAAGTATAAAGAAACGGGGTCGACATCTAGAGCAAATCCTTAATTGACCCCTTAGACTTATGTTGGGTATTTGATGTCTAGGTAATGCAATTAAATATTAGACTCTTTTAAATTTGTTGCTAATACGATGCATGCTAATTGACTCGATTGAATGCAAAATTTGTATGTAGCAGTTTAAAAATTTTGGCTTAGAAAATAGGTTTTTCCCTAGAGATTGCATAACATCCCCTTGACAGATCGGTGTTGACCTCTTTTTTCGAGGTCAATTTCCCCGAATTCAATTCTAGCTCCTAGGTTTCCGTAACCTAGCATAGACATCATTCAATAGGATTTCTCTTAGGTGGACGCCCACTGACGTAGCATCGACTCGAACCTATCACTCAACTCAAATCAGGCTCGATTTTTGATTCGTCGATGTCGATCGACTCAATCTAATTTATTTTCAATCAAATTGATACATTATTGGGCTCAAATCAATTCACCAATCGAATTAAAATTAAATCAAATTAACTCAAATTTAATTCGATTTCAATGGCTCCGATTAACCCGTTTTGACTCGTCACAAGTATATATATAATAATAATATATACGTCGTCAAAAATTATCTTAATCGAGCACGAATCTTTATGCAAAATCAAGTTTGGAAACTTCAAAAATTAATTTGGAGACCATCCGAACTCCAATTTCAGCAAACTTACAGTCGAACTGAGCGTCTCAGGAATACAAACCCAACGACACCAAGATCAATCCAATCCGAGCCCAAATGAGTCCAAATCAAGGGCTCAAATTGCTGTTGGAAGGTTCAAACCGCAATTTGGGTGACCAAACGGTCTCCGATTTTGACGAGCTTATACTCGAATCGAACGGCTCAACGAGACGAATCCAATGAGCCCAAGATCACCGAATTCCGAAATCATTAAGGCCTTCAAATGTCAACCGAACTCAGCCCACTCTCTCACACAGCAAAACTGCCCATCTCACCATCTCTACAGTTTGGAACTGCCGCCCCTCAAGCCATGGCTCTCTCTTAGTTCCGAAATTCCCTATCTCCCTGGCAGTTCTCACGAAGCCTTGCCCCATTCGCAAACTGCAGCCCCCACGTCTCTCCCTCTCTATCAGTTCGTGAAAACAAACTCCACTCTCACGGTCTCCCTCAGCAAAAAAAAAAACGAACCCAGGCCTGCTCTTCCTCTCGAGGCAATTCACATAGCCAGCCGATTCTCCCTCTCTCTTGTTCATGAAAATCCTTAGCCCATCACCTCCTCTTGTTTACGAAATCCCCAATCTGAACAGCCGATCTCCTCCCTCTGCCGCAAGAAATCCAGATCTCCACGGCTCCAGCCCTCCGTTTTCCCTCTGTTTCGCATGATCCCAAACCCAGCCACTGTCCGATCAAACCCAAGGAAAACAAAACAGAAGTCTTCGACCTCTCACTTGCTGAATTGATCTAACCATCAATTTACTAAAGGTATACCTCCTCTATGTCTACTTTATCTCTATTTTCATCTTCTTCTTCCTTACTTTCTTTTAGGTAAAATTTTCATTAGAATGGCTATTTGGAGATTTTATTTGAACTTAAAATAATATTTTTTTTTTAATTTGAGAAATTTCTTGATAGATGCATCTTACATTTTAAATCTAAAAATGATTAGAAATATTCATTAATCTTATTGAGATAAAGTAAAATCATTAACAGTTTTGATTTCCTTTCTTGGAGGAATAAAAATGGGTATTATTTGCCTCTTGTTAATGCTTTGAGATAATTAGTTATTGAGTAAGAATTCATTGTTTTCTTTCACTAAATTGAAATACAGAAATTCCCCATTGGAATTTCTTTGTCAAGTTTCATGGTGAGATAAGCAAGGTCAAACTATTAGATATATAATTCTCATTTTAAATTAAAAAGTTTTTATCTGATTTTTTTATTATTATTATTTGTATCTGAGGATGAGTTTGCATTATTCCTTAAGATAAATTGTTCAAAATTAGTCGCATTCTTCATCTTTCTTAAATTTAATGAATCAATTGTAGTTTTCAAAATCACTAGAACAAAGTTGTAAAATCTGATTTCGTCATTTTGATATATATCAAAATTTATGAAGTAGTGAATGAAAAGGTGATAGATCTATATTTCTCTTAAAGATAGAAGTTTGTCTATATTTCTCTTAAATGTGATGTGAAAATAAAATTAGGAAGTGGAGTTTGTTGATTTTAAAGGTAGAAGTTTATGTTGGAAAAGTTTTGTGTGAGAGAAATGAAAAGTAAAATGTTTAGATTGGTAAAGAATAGTGTTTTTGCTATGTATATTGAAAAATAGAAATTATGTGATTTGTAAAGGTAAACGGTATATGTTTTAAAGTGTAGTGCTTATGAAAGATAAAAGATAAAGTGTTTTGTGTTGCAATAAAGGATAATTGTAATGATTTAGAAGTAAAGTATGTGTGCGTATCTTTTAGAAAGTGGAATGATGTGTTTGAAAAGTTACTTGTATGTGCTTTGGAAAACCAAATAATGTGTTTTGTGAAAGATGAAGTGTATGTTAGAATGGTAACATGTGTGAAAAAGAAAAGTAAGAGTTGGATCATGAAAAATAATGTGCTATGTTAAATGGTATTGTAAAGTATGTGTTTGTTAAAGGTTGAGGTGTTTTGGAAAGTGAAGGTGTATGTTGGAAAACTAAGAATGGTGAAAATGTATTTGTATTCAAATTGAAGCTTGAAAGTGTATTGAAAAGTAAATCGTATGAGTGTGATTTTAGAAGATAAGAATTGTATATATTGAAAGTGACAAGTGAATGGGTTTTGGAGAAGAAAATAAAGTGAAGGTCTAAGTTGTTAGAAATAAATTATTCGGGTGAAATTGTTAGAAAGTAAAAGCTCTAATTCTCTTTCTCTTAATCTTTCTCCCCCTTCTATTCCCTCTTTCTCATGCCTCGAGATACATGTTGGGAAATTACAAAGTGTACTTCCAAAAGCAAAGGTTCCAAAAGCAAAGCAATAAATCTGGTGTTCAAGCCCGAAGAAAGGTACGTCTTTACTTTTAGTAAATTTCAATTATAGCATTATTATTTATTAAATGAACTTTCTAATCATTGTTTTTCCTGTTTTATTTGCATAAACTGCGAGGAACGGTACTGATCAAGTGGACAAAAGTACAAGGAGCTAATGACGTCAGTCGCCTCTATCCAACCGGGTAGAGGTGCTACGGGCGAAACCACCGGGTCGTAGCCCCCGGTGACTGTGAGTATTTCTAAACTTAGAAAACCTTTAGGGGCCCCTTGATATGGTATGCGTGAACCATTCCTTTAGGTCCCTGTAGTAACTTCAATTTAATTAGGTTTACTTTTTTGATTTATTTTAGATCCCTAAACCCCTTTTACACACACTCAAAGTCCTAAGGGTTAGTAATAACAAATTTTTATCTCATACAATAGTAGTGACACTTAAGGACAAAAATTAAGGACTGAGACTTAGAAAATCTAGACTTAGGAAGCATGCACACTTTAGGATAGAAACTTATAACATAGAAAATTTAGTGACATCACACTTTAGAATTAGTAAATATCTTTAAATTAGAATTCAATCAATTAGAAAGCTTTAGCCAATAATTGACTTAGGACATTTCAAAACCTCACAGCCTACTGCACACACTTAGATTTGTTTGTTAGGACAACTGACTCTAGTTTTAGGTTAGGCCGGTGTTTATTTCCTTACTGCACTGTGACGGGCTTTTTCTCGAGTTTTATTATATGCTGGTTGTAAAATTTTGGTATGTTTGTTTATTTAATTTTATTGCACTCTGTGTTGGTTTGATTGACGATTAGATTACCCATAGGCTAGGAGCGATCTGGATTGTTAACATGATTTTCTGCAGGTGGTCACACTCATGCAGGGCAGAAAAAGGGGGGCTAATTAATTAATAATAAATAAATGCTACAGGTGCTTCAGCTGCTTAGCCCCCAAATGAAGAAGAGTGTGGCCAAGTGTGGCTTAATAATTTAAATTCAATTGCATATATATATAATTGCGTGGGATGATTTTTGTTATAAATTACTTAGGATAACCCTGCAGGCGGTCTAGATTTTTCTCTCTTTTTATGTGAAATGTAATGTAATGTAAATGTGTTTATAAATTGTGAAAGTGATTTTGAAAGTGGGATATCACATTCAATTTGGAATCTGAAGAAAAGAGAATATACCCTAAAGGATTATTCTCTTTTATTTAGAAAGCCAAATTAGAATGATTCAATATCCAAATAGAAAAAAGAATACCCCTCTTAGGGATGAGTTTCTTTTCATTTGGATATCCAGAACCCGACGGACCCGAGAAGTTCGTAGAAGAAGAAAAGTCTGAACAAGAAGATTGAAGAAAGAAGATGAAGAAATGAAGATTTAAGGAACAGTATATCCCATTTCAAAAATCACTTGCGTCATTCTTAGGATTAGAATCCGGGTTTGTTGTCAGTGGTGCCCGGCCACTTTACTTTTCTGCAAATTCTGGGTGTAATATGGACATTGGACATTGGACATTACATTTGGATTATTAAAATTGATTGTTTACATTGTTTGTGCAGTAGATTTTTTTAGGACCTTGCATGTCGTGTTTTGTTTTAGCCTGGATTCGAAACGGAGAGATTTTTTTCGTAAGGGTACGTTTAAAATTCTTCTACTTGTAATTTTAAATAAAAAATTTTTTAGGCTCACATAGTAACTCTAACGATCTAAGAAGTAAGCTCGGGACCGCCGAGAGTCAGCATAAGCATATTAATACTTTCTCTTCCTTGTTAGGCACCTCCCCGCCTGCGGGTTCTGGCAGACCACTTGACCTATGAGGGTGCAGTTCTGTCAAGGGGAAGTTGTGCAATCTCTAGGGAAAAATCTATTTTCTAAGCCTAAATTTTTAAACTGCTTCATTATCATTTTATGCATTCGAGTCAATTAGCATGCATTGCATTAGATACAAACTAAAAAGAGTCTAAAATTTTAATTGCATTTCTAGACATTTATCACCCTACATAAGTTGAGGGGCTAATTAGGAATTGTCTTAGATGTCGGCCCCCAATTCCTTAAAACTTAAACAACATCCCTACCCATCTTTCATAAGAGACTGGACACATGGTTTCAAAGCGCCTAGGTGGTTAGCTGGCTCCCCAATCCAGGCCGGGGTAAGTCCAGATTTGCACTTCATTAGTTAGGTTCGGGTCGCTACTTTGTAGTACCCAAATTAGATTTAGGTTCTGAGGCAGATTCTTTTTAGATCTTAAGTCCTCGCCCTCTGGGAATATAATCCCAACTTTCTAATAAAATGTCAACTTAAACATAAAATTTTCTCTTAAAATGTAAAGCCCAACATAGGATAGACTGAGGTTGCCTCTGGGCTTCTCAGAATCCGGCTCCTCCTATTTTTCCTCCTTTGACTCGCTAATAAATGTTCAACATTGAGCTTTCTCCTTGGAAAAATCTTTACTTCTGTTCCTTGTCTTCTACTTTGTAGTCAAAAGGGTATGAAATCACTGCTTTAATCGAGAGTTTTCTTAGGAGCATTCCTCCTAGGATGTAATTAACTATAGGAGCTTGCTCCTATAGGGATTTGAGAACCCCAGACTAAAATAAACCTTATTTTATTCATATAAAATAAGGGAAGAATCTTTGGGAATGCAGATATCTTTAAAAACTTCATTTCTAATCTTAAATATATTTGTAGGATGTTATTATTGTCTTTTCAGATATTATAATTTCCTACTTGATATATTCAACTTTAGAAATGATGAATTTTATAAAACTCATTCTTGTTTTTGGATGTTCTTGAAGAATTTTATGTTCGTCTTTCAAGATGATATAATATTCTCCTTGCTATATCTAAATAAAAGAATGAATAAATTTTTCAAAAAAAAAGCTTATTTTTATTTTTAAACATATTCTTAAGAATTTCATATTTATCTTTTGAAATAATATGTTATTCTTTGAACTGTGTTTGATTATAGAAATATCAATTTTCAAAACCCTATTATGATATTGAATCCATTGTAGAATATTGTGTCGGCCTCTCGAGACTGTACTTTATTCTCAATGCAGTATTCAATTACAAAATAGGAGAAATCAAAATCTGCGTGGTGACACAATTTTTTTTTTCCACCAAGGTTTTTCTGGCGACTCCGCTGGGGATCAATCCTCTCTCCATCTTTAGCAGTGTTTTATACCCTTTAATCGGTAGTATACTTGTGCTTGACATAGGTTGTAACTACCTTTCTTCCACCGGTTCTTTTATTCATTTCATTCTTGAATAATTTGGCCGGTATCTAAAAAAAATTTTAGAGGTCTTATTTTGGACCCCGTTAGAAAATTAACGAGGAGCTCCTTTATAATGGCCTATTTGTAAAGTAAATCCCCGTGTTAATTCGAACGTTGTAGTTACATTATTCTTGTAGCTTGATGTTTGAATTAGCACTGGGTCCAAAATTTCAAAAGTTGAAATTAAAACACTAAATAAAATTCATCCTTATCTCAATATTATGTATTGTAGTTATATTTCCATATAACTCAATATATATGAAATGAGATAGGATTTAGTTTATTTAGTTGGATTAATTAAACTTTTACAATTTAAATAAATTTTCAGAGTCTAATAAAAAATTTCCTTTTAAAATTTCAGGAAAAATGATGGGTAAATTAATCTTTTCCCTGTCTGATAACATGAACCTGTCCTACAATCCGTTTGCTGATGGTAGTGTAATCAAGTTTGGAAAAGGATTTGAGGATTTGCAGTTGTCTGTTAGTGGACCTGAGTTCACTATTGTTCCAACTAGTGAGGTTGCAAATCAGAAACCTATCCTAGAATTCACTTTGGGATGCGGGTCTCAAACTGCTCCTGTAGACCCTAGGCCCTCTGTGTTTACTAGGATTGAGCAACTTAATCAAGACCAGAAACTCAAGTCAGTTATAGTAGCAAACAGTTCAGTCCCTTTCAGTGCACCCAGTCAGTTTGAGATTGGATCTTCTTCTAATTTATCGACGATTATGACTAAGACTCAGAGAAGGAATAAGAATCATCGTATAAAGAGAAGAATGGAAAAACTAGGAATGCCAAAGAAAAATGAGCTTATCCCTCCAACCTCTCCACATCTTAGTGGTAGTAGGTTCCATCTCCTCTCCGCTGCTGATGGAGAGGAAGATGCGAGGTTGATTGCTCGATCAGCCCCTACTACTGTTAAAAAGTCTGTCACTGAGCCCACAAAAAGTAAGGAAACACATGTTCAGAATTTGGTAAAAGCTATAGTACAAGATTGTGCTGATGGTCCTCCACAGACTAAAGAAGAATTTTTGAGGAAAATGAGAAGATTGATCAGTGATAGGATTGAAGAAGAAACCTTAAGGCAGAAACTTATTAAAACTAGGGTAGGAGGTCAGTTGAGAACAAGAGATAGTAAAAGAAAATTCAAACCAACTGCCATCTCTGTTCTCACTGATGGATACCCTAGGGAACCAAGGAGATCCAGTAAAAAGACAGACAGTATTGTGTTGACTGATGCTTCAGTGAAATTTAAAGCTACCCAGCATATTCCACAGAAAGTCAGCCGTCAGTTGTCCCCTTCTTCTGCACCACCACAGAGTCATAGTAAGATTCAACGTAGTTCTCGTACCCATTCTTCTCCCCGGATAGATAGGCGCCACTCTACGGGTCCTACTCCATCTTCTTATCCTGATGTAGAGCGGTTGGAATCATCAAACCAACCCTCTTCGACATCTGATGAGAAGAAGGTTTGGAAACCCAAGGAAAAAGCTACTTCTCCTGTACTAGCTTCACCTGAGAAGCCTATAGAAAGTGAACTTGAAGAGAAGAAGAGGGTTGAGAATACTACTCCAGATCCCATGGATTGTGAAAAGTATGTTCCTGTTGATCCTAACTATGTTTCTGGAAGATCTATAGAGGATATGATAGGTGAACTAAAAGACAGTATTAGAAATCTGGATGAAGAAGAAGCTTTGAACTTTGACTTAGATGGAGATGATATGTTAGATGATACAGTGTCTGAAATCTTTATGGTTGAAACAAGAACAACATCTTATAATGAGCAGATTGATGAAGCTGTATTACAAGATGTTGTAGTTGAGGAAGGCATAGCGCCAGACTTAACTCAACGTCTTGTACAACAATTAAAACAAAAAGATGAGCAGATTTCAAGTATGGAGAAGAAGATAGAAGAAATGATGGCCACTATGGCTTCTTTCCAAAGTCAAGGTCCTTTACCACCACGAGCACAGGTTGAGTCTTCTCAACCCGAGCCTGTTCAGGTGGTAGGAAAGAAACAAGTGATTGAGACTATAGAAGAACACCAACAAAATCCAGAAATAAAGGCTTCTCAATCCAAAGAATTAAAGCAAATGGTAGAGAAGCAAGTAAGGGAGGCATTAGCAGAATCTCAAAGTGCGTCATATACTCCAAAAGGTAGACCTTACCCAGAAGAATATGATGCAGTTCCTTACCCAAAGGGGTTTGTGCCTCCCTCCTTCAAGATCTTTGATGGTACTGGAAACCCAAGACAGCACATAGCCTACTTTAGAGCCAGTTGTTGCAACGCTGGGGGTAGCGATGCTTTGCTTTTCAGACAGTTTGTCAGTAGTCTGTCAGGGGTAGCATTTGATTGGTATGCAGATCTTCCAAATGGTTCAGTGCACAGTTTCACAGAGTTAGAGAACATGTTTGTCAAAAGATTTGCAGGCAGTCAGCACCATGTTACAGTTGGGGATCTTGTAATAGAGAAACAAAAGCCTGGAGAAAAGCTAGTTGATTATATACTTAGATGGAGGAACTTGAGCATGAAGTGTGAACCTCAATTGCAAGAACAACATGCAATTGAGATACTGCTTAAAAACATTCATGGACCGGTAGCCTTTCTTTTGAAGGGTTTTACCATTAAAACATTTGAAAAATTGCTCAATAAGGCCTCCAGTCTCCAAGAGGAAGCTTCACAACTCTCCTTCCTTGTTGATCAGTCCTCTTCAGACCCTAAGAAGCTGAAACCCCAGAAGGTCTTTGAAAAGAAATCTGGGACGGTGTCAGCTGTGGATAAGGGAAAGCAACCAATAAAAATTCAGACAGAAAGATCACCTCCTCAGTTTTATAATCAGCAGTATCAGAGGCCACAGTATCCGCCACCACAGCACCCTCCACTTTGGATTCAGCCAGAATTCAACCAACAACAGCCTTACCTTACTCCAGAAGAAAGAAAGGAAAAGTGGGAAAAGTTCAATGAGATGATTGGTAAGACATACCCCTTTAAGAAGGAGGCTTTGAAGAAGATCTTCAAAAATCTTCTGAAAAAGCCAGACTTCAAATTGCCTGCACCTAGAAGGCCAGAAGAAGTGGGTAGGTCAGATCACCCCAATTATTGCCCTTACCATCAGATGTTGGGTCATCAGCTTGAAGATTGCATCACTTTTAAAGAATGGCTTGACAGAAACATGAAATTAGGAGCTGTAGTGATTCCCAAGGAATACTTAGTGGATCCAGGGCAGGGATCAGCTAAATGTGTGACTGGTGAACCTATCATTCCTACTTCTTTTTCAAATTCTGATTCTACTTGGGATATAGTTTTATCCCGTTCTTCAAAGAAATTGCTTAACAAACTTTACTTTTCTTCTCTTCAGAAGTCTTTGGGAGCTCAGAAGCCTCTCCAGGTTGATCTGATAGTTCTAGAAGATGATGTAGAGATGACTCTACCTTCAGAGCTTAAGGAAGCCCGAGTCAGCCAGGGTCCTATAGTTCAGGGGAAGGAGGACACTAGAGATCATTTTATTGCTTTTAGTAGTGTTGATTGTGATGTATCTAGTAGAGTTGTGTTTTCTTCGGATGGGGAGACTATTATCCTCAATCCTCTTATCTTAGATGACTTTTGTTTTGTTAAGTGTGATGATGTCAAATCAATGAAAAAGGATTCTGCTTATATCTTGTCTATTTTTGATAATGATGTTACGGATGACTTAAAAACTACACCTGAAAATGATTCTCTGCATGATCAATTTAATTTTGAAGAATTAAAACATTCTCTTGGTTATTATTCAGATAGTGATGTCCCTGCTCTTGATTTGCAGGGTATACCTATCTATATTGAAGCCGAGATGTCTGATTCTGAAAATTTAACAGAAGTAAAATCAGAATTAGCTGAGGTCGAAGAAGATAACCTGCCTGTCACTTCTTCTGAAGAGATAGTGGAAATCAAGCTTCGTAGTGGCAAAGTGTTACCACCTCACGCTTCTTCTGAAGATAAAGGAAAGCAAGTTATTGATGAGCCAGAGTCTTTTCTTCCACCTCTACCCGTTCCTTTTCAAAATCCAATTGAGAGTGGAATGCCCAAGGTCGATTACAATGTCCTAGCTCATCTCAGGAAGCTACCTGCCAAACTGAGCATTTACGATGCCTTGATTCTTTCCAAAGAAATGAGGGAAGCCCTAATCAAAGCATTGTTAGATCCAGATATTTGCATGGCCCAGTTAGCAGCTGCACAGCCTGATGAAGCTTTTTGTTCCAGAGGAGTTCCTGAAATTTCTTTTTCTGATGAAGATCTATGTTTAGGGACGGCTGATCACAACCGTCCACTATACATAACAGTGAACATAGATAACTTCAGATTGTCACGTATCCTTGTAGATCCTGGTGCATCAGTTAATATTATGACTCTAAGAACTCTTGCCTATTTGAGAATAGATGTCCGTAAGCTCAGCTCAGATAAGATGATCTTATGGGGTTTTAACGAAAATGGCGAGAGGGCTTTGGGTTCAGTTACTCTGTTGTTAGAGATTGAGGATTTTAGAACTGAAGCAAAGTTTCATATTATAGACGCTCCAACATCTTTTAACGCTCTTTTAGGTAGACCCTGGCTTCATGAATATAGGATGGTTCCTTCATCCCTGCATCAGTGTATCAAGTACATCAGAGATGGTACTGAGCACTGTATTAAGGGAGATTTGCAACCATTCTCGATTCATGAAGTAGGAATTTATGAAGATGCCGCCTATTATTTGCCTAAAAAACAAATAGTTGTTTCCAAAGATCTTAATTTGGCCAAAAATGAAATTGCACTTGAAAAGAAAAATGAAAAAGAAAAAGAAGAAAAAAGAAATGAAGAATATCCCTGCCTCGAAGATAGCATTCGTTGGCATCCTGCTCCTCCCTCACAAAGAGGTGGTAGGATGACCCAACGAGGGCGAGGTAGAAGCAGAGGATGGCAAAATCATGAAAGTGCAGTGTATGAAAACATTCAAAAGCAAAACCCTACGATACACATCGATTTAGAATCTGGTTCAGATGATGAATCATGTGTACTGAAGGATGAAAATAGTAACAAAAGGCCAAAATTTGAGATCTCTTTGGAAAATGATAGTGATGAAGATAAAATTCAGGCAAATATAGAGGATGATTCAGATTTGTCTACCTATGAAAGACTTAAAGGATATGTGAAGACTTTAGCTTTAACCCCACTATCGCAAGATAGTATAGCTGGGTTGGCAGTTAAAGTTTCACCTGCTTTGAGCGATGATTGTAAAACTGCTAAGTTTATTCCTTCTTCTAGCAAAAATATTGAAACTGATGTACATGTTGATGATACTTTTATGAATGAAATAGTGGAACTCCCTTTTGATTGGTATCCTTATTGTGTTAAAAATTTAATTGAGCAAGGTCTTACCCCATCTACTTGGACTAAACGTCAAGCTCAGTCTTTTGAAAGTCTTTGGAATACGGAATTCCATAAACCAAAGTCAAAAGCAGGACTAGGCTTTAATACTGTTTGTCCATTTGATGATGATGATTATTGCTTAGTAATTACTAACAATGTAGGATCTGATCATCTTTTTGTAGAAGACATTGAAAATCTTAATGAATTTTGCTTAGAAACTTTAGATGATTCGGATGACTTTCAAGTTAAGGAGGCACCTCCTGAACTTGAGGAGGAAATCCAATCAACTATTGACGAACTAAAAGAAATTAACCTTGGTAATGAAGAAAATTCACGTCCGACGTTCATAAGTGCCTTATTGAACGAGGATGAGTCAAATAACTTAGTCAAGTTACTTTCAGAGTTTAAGGATTGCTTCGCTTGGAGTTATGATGAAATGCCCGGATTATCTCTAGAAATAGCAGTTCACAAACTTGAAATTCAACCTGACATAATTCCTGTCAAACAAGCCCCACGACGCATGCGTTTAGAAATTGAACAACAAGTAATAACTGAAGTTAAGAAACTGATCGATGCAGGCTTTATTCGAGAGGAGAAATATCCCTCTTGGTTGGCTAGTGTCGTCCCAGTAAAGAAGAAAAGTGGTCAAATTCGCGTATGCATCGATTATAGGGATCTGAATAAGGCATGTCCGAAAGATGAGTTCCCATTACCCATACCAGAACTCATGGTAGACATTGCCTCTGAGCATGAAATTTTCTCTTTTATGGACGGTTCATCTGGATATAACCAAATCAAGATGGCTCCTGAAGATGAAAAATTTACTGCATTCAGAACACCTATAGGGGTCTTCTGTTACAAAGTCATGCCCTTTGGACTTAAGAATGCTGGTGCAACTTACCAGCGAGCTATGACCCGAATCTTCGATGATTTAATCCACCAACAAGTGGAATGTTACATCGATGATTTGGTTGTCAAAAGTCGTCAAAGGGAAGACCACCTTCATGATCTGAGAATTGTTTTTGAAAGGTTGCGCCGCTATAACCTAAAGATGAACCCCTTGAAATGTGCTTTCGGAGTTACTTCAGGGAAATTCTTAGGATTCGTAGTGAGACACCGAGGTATAGAAATTGATCCCTCCAAAATAAAAGCCATCTTAGATATGCCACCTCCTAAAAGTCTAACCCAATTAAGATCTCTTCAAGTAGGTTGACATATCTACGGAGATTCATTTCTAACTTGTCTGGTAGGTGCCAACCATTTGCTGCTTTATGTAAGAAAGATGCCCGATTTCATTGGGATGAAAAGTGTCAAAACGCTTTTGAAAACATAAAACAGTATTTGTTAACACCTCCAGTCTTAGCGGCTCCTATTCCGGGAAAACCCTTAATACTTTACACCGCAGCTTTAGATAGTTCCCTTGGCGCCTTGTTAGCCCAAACTAACGAGGAAGGAAAAGAGAACGCACTTTACTACTTAAGTAGACGACTCTTACCAACTGAAGCTAATTACCCACCTATTGAGAAACATTGTTTAGCCTTAATTTTGCTGCCCAGAAATTAAGGCATTACATGTTAGCTCATAAAATCAATCTCATTTCTAGAGTCAATCCACTCCAATACCTGATGACTCGTCCAACATTGTCAGGACGTTTGGCAAAATGGTCAATGTTCTTACTTCAGTTTGATATCACGTTTATACCCTTACGTGCTATCAAAGGTCAAGCCGTAGCTGACTTCTTAGCAGCACACCCGATCCCTGCTGAGTCCCCTCTAAATGATGATCTCCCTGATGAACAAATTATGAGTTTAGAGGAGCAGGAAGGAAATACCTGGGAGTTATATTTTGATGGTGCCGCATCTTCACAAAAGATTGAGGAATCTCAGGAAATAATCCCAGGGAAGGCCGGTATCGGGTTGGTTTTCATAACCCCTGAAAAAGGTTTGTTGTGTTATTCTTATCATTTATTAGAGCCTTGTACTAATAACGAAGCTGAATACGAAGCTCTAATAACTGGTTTAGAATTAACAATATCAATGGAAATTAGGGAAATCAAGATCTTTGGAGATTCACAACTTATTATCAATCAAGTTGCTGGTATTTACAAAGTCTTGAAACCTAAACTTCTTCCATACTATCAATACACTATGAAGCTTCTCGAACAAATTCCAAATGTAACTTTGTATAGGATACCCCGTGGAAGAAATTCTATGGCGGATGCCCTTGCAAAACTTGCAAAAGAGTTAGCTTGTATAGAAGAAGAGTCAATCTCTATAGAGGTTCAAGGTCGCAAAATCTTATCTCCTATAGACTTGGAATACATTAATAAGATTTTTCCTTCTAAGGGTGAGGTTGTTCTTGCTGTTAATGATGAGACGGTTGACTGGAGAAAACCTTTCATTGACTACTTGCAAGAAAACAAACTCCCTCAAGAGAAATCTGCCGCATATCAGATTAAGAGAAGGGCTCTCTCTTATACACTGATAAACAACACTTTGTACCACCGGTCTTTTGATCAATTGTGGTTACGTTGTTGTTGACCTCATTTTTGTATGAGGTCACTAAGGCCCTTCCAAACTTCAAATTAATTCTAGATCCTAGGATCCACTCTAGAACTTAGGATTCTTTCATAGAGCCAGACCTTAGGGCCTACTCTAGAGCCTAGGATTCCCTTAGATCCTAGATCTTAGAACTCTTCTAGATCTTAGGACCACTCCAACTTCAAATCAATCCCCATCCTTGATCAACCTCAACCTCAAACCAATTCCTACATTTGATCAATTCCAACTTCAATTTGATTCCTACCTTTGATCAATTTAAATCTCAAACTTCATTCAACTCAAATTCAAATTAATTCAAGTTTCAAACATGTCCAAACTTTGATCCAATCAATTTGACAATCCAACTTTCAACTTAGACTTTGATCCAAGCTTCAATCTAGCCTTGAACCCATCCATTCATTAACAATCACCACATGATTGTAAATGATTTGAATACTCCAATACTAATCATTCAAACTTGAAATCCAATCCAAACCCAGAACTCATAGGCTAAAGACTTAGGTCCTAAAGCCCTTTCTAGGTGATTTTTCCATCACCTCGAAACCCAGTCTTTTGACCTCTAATTCAGGGTCTATCAATTTCATATTGATGTGACATGACTCTAGAGGTAACCCTCCAAATTTTAGCTCATTTGGAGGATTTTAACCCTTGAAACTTAATATAACTCCAAATGTTGCAAAACCTTTGAATATTTACAATCCATGCCACTTGGCCTTTCACCTAGTGGAATTTGACTTTGGATCCCCCTCCAAATCATTTGATCCTTCTTAATACCTTGATATTAACTTATTAAGCAATGATCTACATCTTTTTAGATTCAATTTGACCCATAATTGACTTGAGACCAAAATGACCAAAATGCCCTTAAAAGAGGATTTTTGGACTTTTGGCCTAAACCCAATTTGATTTGACTTATCAACCTTTGAAATCTTCTTCAAATATCATTCCAATGGATCCTAAATGACTTTAGGAACACATTGAACCCAAACTTACTCTTTGGTTTGACTTGGTTGACCAAATCAACCCTTTAACCCAACACTTGTTAATTTTAACTATTCTAGTGATTTTGAATCAATTCAACTCATCAAGATTGGTTAATTATACACTCTTGACTTCAAATTCCTTGGCATGATGTCTTGTAGCACTCTTGACCTCCCTCATGCACATCCTAGTCATCATTGACTAGTCAACAAGTCAATGGGTCAAAAATAACCCTTGAAATGAGACCATAGCTTGGCCACCTCATCATCCCATAAAGCAAACCCTTTCTCCAAGCCAAAATCTGCTTTTGGCTAATGGGAATATGCTTTTTCCCTCACTAATTGATCATTAAACAAGCTCTATTAACCAAGACAAGCATTGGTTCATCCAAATGGGGGAAAAGGTGTGGTCCCTCTTCACATGGACCAAGAGATGTCACTCTCAACCACCAACCCTATTCCATAGCTTTGGGCAGCATAGGGGACACTTGGCACTCATCCAAAACCTCCCCAAATCAAATCTCAACCATCCAATCCAAAAGCCAAAGGAAAAGTGAGGGAAAACTTGACCTAAAGGTGGCCTCTTCATCATTCCCTTTGATATAAACAAAATCTCAAAACTCCAGTAGCCTCAAACCTTCCAAGAGCTCCTCCCATACACTCCAACACATTTCAAGTCCTTCCCAAGCTTTTCCCAACCATTTCCAAGCCTCAAATCACTATTTTAGTGAAGAGAGAGCATTCTAGAGAGAGAAAAAGGACTTTCCAATATACCTTTCGATCTAACGAGATCCAGCTTTTGGAGTCTTCAGTAACGTTGTAGAGGATTGCTGCAGCTTTCCAACCAGCTAAAGATCTCAAAAATCCGACGGTTGGATCGTAAGTTATGCTCATTTTAAGTTTAAATTTCAATTTGAAACTGTAGTAATTTTACAATGAATGGAGCCTCCAAACTCCAGGAATTGTAAGATCATATTGCCCTCTAGCTACAGTTCAAATTTTATGCAATTTCATCGAGTAGTTTGAAAGATATAAGCGTTTAAAGATTTTTATTCAAAATGAACTAGAGCAGATCTGGACCGTCCGATCGACGATCAGACGGCTCAGATCTGGGTATACCGTGTGGCTTCCTCCATGTTTGAATGTGGGTCATCCCGTGGTATGGGAGGGTGACGTGGCGTCACGCCACGCCGCCACGTCACAGTCAGCTGATTTGAATAACAAATGCTTTAAATGCTCCAAATCTTCAAAAATTCACAGAAAATCGAATTTTCCACCAAATAGGGTGTTCTTGGGCTCGTTGGAAAGATAATCTAATGTAGTATTTATTAAAATTAAAATTATATTGATTTGACTTCTGTATTGTGAGATATTTGAGTTTATGTTAGTTTCATTTATTGTTATTTTCTCACAATCCAGTGATCAAATGAAGCCCAAATTTTGGTGGATGATTATTGAGTATCTTAGGCATGTTTAATAATTTTTCTAGGTTCATATGCTTAATAGATTTCTGTGATATGAATTTTTAAGGTAAATGGTCTATTTTGGACCCTAAACTTTGAAAATTCATAACTCTTTAGGGTTTTAGTATTTTGCTGTGATATTTCTGTGGTATGCTTAAATGTATGTCAGGGTTAGACACACCAAGTTTCATGCCTATATAAATATTAGAGACACCTAGGAAAAATAATTAAGAAAATGTCTAGAAAACTTAGAAAGTTCATAGGGGATTGTAAACACACCCAATAGGGGTGAAACTTGAACATAGTAAACTTAGTGACATCAGATACCTTAGGTTTAAATTTTACTCAATTTGGAGGTCATTAGGTTAGAAAATTGAGCATGTCAAATTTCAGCCCCTTTAAGTACTTAAAAATTCAATAAATCATTATAAACTTATATTAATTCCAAAAAATACCCATAATACCTCTAATTAACCATATTTCAACTCTTAATCATTTAAAATTGAAATTACATTAATTTGACATTAAAATCCACTTTAATTTAATTTTAATCAAAATCAATGTTTAATCAATTTTAATTAATTAAAAAATATTAAAAATCCCAAAAAATCTTTAAACACTTGCTGATCTCTCCTTAGATAATTTCCGATCTTTGGAGTTGATTTCAAGAAGTTTGGGACTGATTTGGGATCAAATCACTAAAATGACCCTTAATTGAAACAATTTAATAATTTCAATAAATACCCAAACTTCCAAAATTTATAACTAATTATAGAAATTCCAAATCAATCAAACTCAGTGGCTAATGACTCTAATTAAAATCTAGTATTTTCCAAAAATTTCAAACCCCCAAAATCTGGTCAAAGTCAAAAAGTCAACAAATTGGTCAAACCGTAGTCAAAACTAGTTCAAAACTTCAAACCTTCGTAATAAAATGCAAAAAAATCTGATTTCAACGTACTTACCTTCTAACTGATCGTATTAAGGTCTAGTATTTTAATAAATACAAACATTCCAGAATTTGGGCTTAATCAAAAAGTCAATTTTCAACCCCTTAATTAAATCATTAAAATATTCTAAAAAATTCATAAAAATTCAAAATCACTCTAAAACTCCAGAAAATATTGGCTTAATGTTTAAAATACTTAACAAATCCTTTAAAACACAACAACCATCCTAAAGATGAAGTTTATTGGCTGGACTACTCCGGGCTGCGGGGCTAAGTGTCCTAAGGAGGCTGGTTCCTCGAGCCTGGTGGCACAACGCCACGAATGGATTCTAAGGGGTGTTAAATCTTAAAATAGATTAATTTTTAATTATTTAACATTTTTAAAAATCTCTAATTTAATTACATTAATTTGGTTTATCGGCTGGACTACTCCGGGCTGCGGGGCTAAGTGTCCTAAGGAGGCTGGTTACTCGAGCCTGGTGGCACAACGCCACGAATCAATTAATGGCAAATTTAAATTAATCAAACCTTAAAAATCAGCGACCAACTCCCTTTAATATCAATCCACTCTTTTAATTCTAACCAATTAAAATAACTTAATCAACCCCGATTGCTACTGGGTAACCCAGGCCTACGAGGCTATTAGCTTAGCCCCAAGGAAGGTGAAATAAACTTCACGGCCTCGGTGTGAAACAAAGGTAGTAATCAATTAACTTTTAAAATATGCCTAATTAAAATTCTTAATTCATTAATACTTAAATTTTAATCTAAATTCCCTCCTAAGCCTTAACAAATCCACACTTTTAGACAACTTCAATTAATAACCCACTTTAGGATCTACCCCAGCCACACGACCTTTCTCACACACTTTAGATGATGTGCTAGGACAACCAACTCTATATCTAGGTTAGGCCGGTGTTTACTTTACTGCTGTGTGCCGGATTTTTCGTAGTTTTCACTGCATGTTGTGGATGAAATTGCTTTGCTGTGTTTGCTTACTTTTTCTGTACTATGTGGATGGATTGATGTGTTTGGCGACTAGATTACCCTTAGGTTAGGTACGATCTGGATGTTGACACAGTTTTCTGCAGGTGGCCACGCTCATGCAGGGCAATATAAAAAGGGGGCAAATAAAAAAAAATACATAAATATTATAAACTCTTTGCACAGATGCTTCAGCTGCTAAAGCCCCCAAATCATAAAAAGAGCGTGGCCAGTGTGTTTACTTTCTTTTCTGCTCATATACAACTGCTTGGGAATAACTGCTTTATATATATTAATTGTTTAGGATAACCTTGCAGGTGAGTCTAGATTTTTATTTTGATATCAATGTAATTTGTGTAAGTGTCAAGTGTTATGAAAGTTTGATTTTGAGTTGGGATACATAGATCCAAAGCTTGGATTCCAAAGAGGAAAGGATACCCCTTTAGGGAACACTCCTTTTCCATTTGGAAATCCAAATTTGGATCATACCTCTTCCTTACCCAAAGAGGAAAGAGTGGCCTTCCCCTTAGAAGGAAGTGCCCTCTTATCCATTTGGGTAATCTGCTACGAAGATTCCAAGAAGATTGAAGAGAAGGAGTCCAAAGAAGAATGAAATTGAAGATTTGAAGATTTGAAGATTGAGAGTATCCCACTCAAAACAACTTGCGTCATTACTAGGTTTAGAATCCGGGTTGTTGTCAGTGGTGCCCAGCCACTTTACTTTCTGCAATATTCTGGTTTGTAATAAGCAAGGCAATTCTGCCTATGGACATTTATTAATTAATTTGTATTTGATTTGATGATTTGATTGCCTTTAGGATTACTTGTTTTTATTAGTTTTATGGCGATTGCATGCCGCTCTTTATTTTCGCCTGGATACGTGAGACTCGTGAGGGTGTGAAAGTTTTCTACTCATAATTCTAAAAGTCTAAAATTTTAGTGAGTCTAAATAACATAGAAAGATAACGAATCTAGGGAATTAGCCGGGGATCGCCCCCAGGGTCGCATGCATATCTTTGCACTCTTCTTCCCTTGTTTTAGACCCTTCCCCGCCTGCGGGTAGAGTCCGGATAGTATGACCTATGAGGACGAGGTGCCGGACCTGGGGAAGTCCAGTCTTCTAAAAAATTATTTTATAAGCCTGTTTTTAAAAATTTCAAGCATATTTGATTTGAGGTTGTTAACCAGCATGCATTGCATTAGATACAAATTAAAGAGTCTAAATTTTAATTTCATAGTCCTTAGCATTTTAGCACCCAACATAAGTCAAAGGGGCCAATTAGGAGAATCTCTAGATGTCGGCCCCAACTCTCCAAAATCTTAAACAAAATGTCCCTACCACTCTTTCATAAAAAAGACCGGATTCATGTATTTTAAATCGATTAGGTGGTTAGCTGGCTCCCCAATCCAGGCCGGGGTAAGTCCAGACCTTGCACTGCATTAGTTAGGATCGGACGACTGTGGTCCAGTGTCCAAAATAGATTTAGGATCCGGGGCAGATCTTTGATTATAAGACCCCAAACTTCGGGAATCTAGTCCCAAATTTCTAATAAAATGCTCAACTCTAATTAAATATCATTTCAAGTCAAAAACATAAAGCCCAACACTTAGATTAAGTTGAGACACTTCCGGATGGTTCTGGAATCTCAAAGTGTCTCCTACCTCTCATTCTTTAACTCCGTTAATAACTGCTCAATTTTGATCCATTCCCTTTTGAGTTTCCAAAATTCACTTCTCTTTTTGATATCACTCCTAGAAATTCTAACAAAATTTTGCCGTTATTTTAATCGAGAGTTTTCGTAGGAGACCTCGTTTTCTTACGATGTAATTAACTACGAGGGCTTGCGCTCGTAGGAGATTTAGAACCACACACGCACTTGATTTTAAAAATTGATTTTTCAAAACTCAATTGGATTTCTTTGGGAAAACCTAAATACTAGTGATCATTGTTATCATATTTAAAGAATTATCATTGAATGATATTTTCTCCCTTCGGGGAGATACATCTTTCTTTGATAAGGCTTTGGATGTGAACCTAACGATCACACTTCTTGAATATTGTAGCTGGATATTCAGTTGAACCTCATTTTGACCCTTCGGGGCCACATGAAGTTCTCTTTAGCATCCGGTCATAATATTTAAGATGAATTTCATAATTCTAAATCTGAATACCGTTATGAAATTTTATTCTCACATCTCGAGGTGATATACTTTTTCTAACGAGACAATTTGATTTTAGAATTCAATTTTAAGTCCTAAAAAAAACTAATATTTTTAAAATATATTTTCAAAATTCCACCAACAAAAAAATGGCACGCCCGGTGGGACAAATCTCTCTCTCCATCTTTAATAATGGCAAAATTTTGTTTCATCGGTAGTCTTAACTACCTTTCTTCCGTTGGTCCCTCTACCCATTTCTTTCTTGGGTGAGTGTGGCCAACATCTAAAAGAAAATACCTTTCAAATAGAGAGGCGAGTGATGAAATCTTTGTCTAAGCCGGGCTTTGACATTTTGCCTCCAAGTTAATTGGTAGAGCAAAGGAGTTAAGCCAGGTTCCTTGAATATTCTCAATCAATTTTGTAAACTCTCTTATTTGGTGAAAACTCAACATATTGAGGTTCAAGATTTAGAGAAAATTAATCATGCTTAAAATTCAAATTTTAATTCAAAATTGACTAACTTAAATCACTTTTCCTTAATTCCAGGATACTTAAATACTCAAATGGCTGGAAAACTCATCTTCTCTCTAGATAGAAACTTGACAATAGAAGGAATTACCTCTGGCAACTTGATCCAGTTTGGGATAGAATTTCAAAACTTCAAGTTATCAGTCAACGGAGAAGAAATGATTGATCTCTCTGCTGGAATACAAAGGGATGTCCCCCTAGTCGAGATTACTTTAGGGTCAGGAGTTGACTCCCCCATCTCTATGATGGAGGTCGTTGTCGCCCCTTCGACCACTGTGCCCTCTACTCAGGAGGATAAGAACCGAGAACCATTAAAAATGGAAGAATTACCATCTCAACATGAGATTGGGTCAAGTTCTAACACCACTGTTGCCAGCAAAAGTAAGTGGAAGAAATACCTTAAAAGGGTTAAGAAGAAGGTTGCTAAGGCCAAAAAGACTGCTAAGGTAGAAGCCTTGAAACAAGTTAAATTTGAGGCCAATCGAGAATTCGTTGCTCCTTGCACCTACCCCCTCCATGGTGGAAATGTTTTCCACCCTACTCCTGTTACTCAAAGGAGAGAGGTTGTGAAAATGAGAGCACGATCTCCGATACACCTTCTTGACTACTATACAGAGAGAATCAATCAAGAAAGAGCTAAGCAATCACCTGCAATAGACCATAGGCCCCTAGTTGAAGGTTATGACCCATCCACTCTATTGGATGAAGTTTGGTCACGTTACTACACGTGCCCCACTGCGTCTTTTATAGAGGAGGATGTGCAGAAACCACCCAGGGTGCCACTCTCATAATTGCTAGGTTACTAGTAGTTAGGGAGGGAAATAATAATGGATATGAGATCTTATCAGATAGTGACACCATTTGAATTTAACTTCTAGATGGGTCCTATCGTGATAGATCCTTAGATTGAAATGATGCAACACTAGTTAGGGGTAGTGCAGACCCCACAACAATCTCTTTCTTTAAAGAGATTGTGGAAATATAATTTATATTAATAGGGTCTTGCCACCTGGACTTACTATTTTAAAGGAAATCACATTATTTCTCAAGTGTACTGGATCAAAATTTTCAAGATAGTTAATCCATCTTTTTAATGAAAATTGACCTCTACTTTAAATCAAAAATAGGGGAGAGTAGTGATTGACCCCACTGGATCTTCAAAGGCCCCTCCCTCCCACCGCTTCTGCGGGTTGATTTGATTTTTGAATTAAAATTTGTATCAAACTTAAGTTGGTTTTAGAAATGAAAATCCTCTTAGTCTTCTCGTGATTTTTCATCTTATAGGCTTCTCTTGCATGTTCTAAATCTATTCAATGATTTTCAAAGTCAAGTTGATATTTTCTTATCAAAAGATTGGGTCCAATTTGGGAATTATTCTTCCTTGGATAAGAAAATGAATTTCCTTCTCTTATACTTGCGATATAATCCTGGATTAAAAAAGAGCAATTTTTTAAGGTTTTAAAGAAAGTGAAGCCTCTTGTTAAATAAAATTCAAAGGATGCACAAAGTGCATTAAAAAAAAAAAAAAAAATTCAAAATCAAAAGAAGCGTAAAGTGCGCCAAAGAAATAAAAAAGATGTGCAAAGCACATCATAAAAAAAAATGAAAGAGGCTTCCTTTTTAAATCCTTAAATCTCAAAGAGCCCGATCATTTTTAATAGCTTGACTTTGAAAAATCTTGAATCTAGATTTATTGTCATGCTTGAACTGTTTATTAGATAGAAAATTCTATGTAAGAGAATTGAAAAGATTAAATTTCTCTATCCAACTTACGCCTTTTTGAAATTGATTTTAATTCAAAATTTCTATAAGGGGAGAACCTAGTTCAATTTTTATGAAATTTGATCTGGGTTAACAAAATCCAAAAACCCTTGGCTCTTTTCGGGTCAATTGGGGTCACTCTACTTCTTACTATACTTTTGAATTTGTTCCCACTTGTCATTTTGACAGGGTCCAAATGATTAAGAGGAAATTTTCAATAAAAAGAATGAATCTTCTATTCTCGATAAGAATTCAAATCTCATTCTTGAGGAAAATAAGTGAGTCCATAAACATAGGCATCATTCCTTTTAAGATCCACTCAGTAAAATAACACTCTATGCTAGGTCCAAGATTGTTCTCATATAGAGGTGTGTTTTACATGGCTATAAATTGACTTTCAAAATTGAGTCACAATTAAGTAGAGTGCCTGACTCCAATTGGAGGATCTTAAAGGCCTTGAAGAAAGTTGTTTTGAACTCAATAAAATTTGAAATTACATAAGTCACGTATGATTCAAGCTCGTGATGAAATTGTGTTACCTCAGGACTTTCCAAGTAGGAGACTTGGCTGTAGTCCTTTGGAGACCAATTTTAGTCCACCATAAGATCAATGTAAGCTTTGAATCAATGTTGACTAGATAGACCACCTTAGAGATAATCTATAAGGGAGGTTCATGACAATTGATTAATTTTGAAGATACCACCAGATGCTTCCTTTCATTTAGGTGGTTCTTTAAGAATTATCATGCCGAATGGATATCAAATTAAACATCAAATTCACCCCTTCAAATTCATAGAAATCAAATCAAGTTAAAAATCATCAATCAATTGTTTTCAATTCTCTTTTCCTCAAGGTTAGGTCCTTCTTTCCCTTAGGATTAAGCCCGCTAGTGGTGGAGTACGCCCTCCGTGGCACCACCCTAGCATTTGACCCGGGGATTAGTGGTGGAGTACGCCCTTCGTGGCACCATCCTGATTCCCATTCGCTAGTGGTGGAGTACGCCCTTCGTGGCACCATCCTAGTTTGCCTGTTGAGGTCCTCTGTGTGGAGCAAGTTTCCTCCCCACATGACCATTCGCTAGTGATGGAGTACGCCCTTCGTGGCACCATCCTAGTTTGCCAGTTGAGGTCCTCTGTGTGGAGCAAGTTTCCTCCCCACATGACCATTCGCTAGTGATGGAGTACGCCCTTCGTGGCACCATCCTAGTTTGCCAGTTGAGGTCCTCTGTGTGGAGCAAGTTTCCTCCCCACATGACCATTCGCTAGTGATGGAGTACGCCCTTCGTGGCACCATCCTAGTTTGCCAGTTGAGGTCCTCTGTGTGGAGCAAGTTTCCTCCCCACATGACCATTCGCTAGTGATGGAGTACGCCCTTCGTGGCACCATCCTAGTTTGCCAGTTGAGGTCCTCTGTGTGGAGCAAGTTTCCTCCCCACATGACCATTCGCTAGTGATGGAGTACGCCCTTCGTGGCACCATCCTAGTTTGCCAGTTGAGGTCCTCTGTGTGGAGCAAGTTTCCTCCCCACATGACCATTCGCTAGTGATGGAGTACGCCCTTCGTGGCACCATCCTAGTTTGCCAGTTGAGGTCCTCTGTGTGGAGCAAGTTTCCTCCCCACATGACCATTCGCTAGTGATGGAGTACGCCCTTCGTGGCACCATCCTAGTTTGCCAGTTGAGGTCCTCTGTGTGGAGCAAGTTTCCTCCCCACATGACCATTCGCTAGTGATGGAGTACGCCCTTCGTGGCACCATCCTAGTTTGCCAGTTGAGGTCCTCTGTGTGGAGCAAGTTTCCTCCCCACATGACCATTCGCTAGTGATGGAGTACGCCCTTCGTGGCACCATCCTAGTTTTCCAGTTGAGGTCCTCTGTGTGGAGCAAGTTTCCTCCCCACATGATCATTCGCTAGTGGTGGAGTACGCCCTTCGTGGCACCATCCTAGTTTGCCAGTTGAGGTCCTCTGTGTGGAGCAAGCTTCCTCCCCACATGACCATTCGCTAGTGGTGGAGTACGCCCTTCGTGGCACCATCCTAGTTTGCCAGTTGATCTGCCTATTTGGAGTAAGTCTTCTATCAGCATCCTATAGGCCTAAGGTTGGGTGATGCCCTTCCTTAGACCCAAGGCTAGGTATTCCCTACCTTGGTTTCTCCAGTCCTCTCTTCAAAATAGGTGTAAGCTTTTCACTAGTTTCCAATGGACTTAAGGTTGGGTGATGCCCTTCCTTGAAACTCTTTAAGATCCTACTCCTATTCGGTCAACGCCAATGTGTGCAGCAGAAGTTCCTTCTACCACACACATTGGGGGTCCATTTGTTGACCTCATTTTTGTATGAGGTCACTAAGGCCCTTCCAAACTTCAAATTAATTCTAGATCCTAGGATCCACTCTATAACTTAGGATTCTTTCATAGAGCCAGACCTTAGGGCCTACTCTAGAGCCTAGGATTCCCTTAGATCCTAGATCTTAGAACTCTTCTAGATCTTAGGACCACTCCAACTTCAAATCAATCCCCATCCTTGATCAACCTCAACCTCAAACCAATTCCTACATTTGATCAATTCCAACTTCAATTTGATTCCTACCTTTGATCAATTTAAATCTCAAACTTCATTCAACTCAAATTCAAATTAATTCAAGTTTCAAACATGTCCAAACTTTGATCCAATCAATTTGACAATCCAACTTTCAACTTAGACTTTGATCCAAGCTTCAATCTAGCCTTGAACCCATCCATTCATTAACAATCACCACATGATTGTAAATGATTTGGATACTCCAATACTAATCATTCAAACTTGAAATCCAATCCAAACCCAGAACTCATAGGCTAATGACTTAGGTCCTAAAGCCCTTTCTAGGTGATTTTTCCATCACCTCGAAACCCAGTCTTTTGACCTCTAATTCAGGGTCTATCAATTTCATATTGATGTGACATGACTCTAGAGGTAACCCTCCAAATTTGAGCTCATTTGGAGGATTTTAACCCTTGAAACTTAATATAACTCCAAATGTTGCAAAACCTTTAAATATTTACAATCCATGCCACTAGGCCTTTCACCTAGTGGAATTTGACTTTGGATCCCCCTCCAAATCATTTGATCCTTCTTAATACCTTGATATTAACTTATTAAGCAATGATCTACATCTTTTTAGATTCAATTTAACCCATAATTGACTTGAGACCAAAATGCCCTTAAAAGAGGATTTTTGGACTTTTGGCCTAAACCCAATTTGATTTGACTTATCAACCTTTGAAATCTTCTTCAAATATCATTCCAATGGATCCTAAATGACTTTAGGAACACATTGAACCCAAACTTACTCTTTGGTTTGACTTGGTTGACCAAATCAACCCTTTAACCCAACACTTGTTAATTTTAACTATTCTAGTGATTTTGAATCAATTCAACTCATCAAGATTGGTTAATTATACACTCTTGACTTCAAATTCCTTGGCATGATGTCTTGTAGCACTCTTGACCTCCCTCATGCACATCCTAGTCACCATTGACTAGTCAACAAGTCAATGGGTCAAAAATAACCCTTGAAATGAGACCATAGCTTGGCCACCTCATCATCCCATAAAGCAAACCCTTTTTCCAAGCCAAAATCTGCTTTTGGCTAATGGGAATATGCTTTTTCCCTCCCTAATTGATCATTAAACAAGTTCTATTAACCAAGACAAGCATTGGTTCATCCAAATGGGGGAAAAGGTGTGGTCCCTCTTCACATGGACCAAGAGATGTCACTCTCAACCACCAACCCTATTCCATAGCTTTGGGCAGCATAGGGGACACTTGGCACTCATCCAAAACCTCCCCAAATCAAATCTCAACCATCCAATCCAAAAGCCAAAGGAAAAGTGAGGGAAAACTTGACCTAAAGGTGGCCTCTTCATCATTCCCTTTGATATAAACAAAATCTCAAAACTCCAGCAGCCTCAAACCTTCCAAGAGCTCCTCCCATACACTCCAACACATTTCAAGTCCTTCCCAAGCTTTTCCCAACCATTTCCAAGCCTCAAATCACTATTTTAGTGAAGAGAGAGCATTCTAGAGAGAGAAAAAGGACTTTCCAATATACCTTTCGATCTAGCGAGATCCAGCTTTTGGAGTCTTCAGTAAAGTTGTAGAGGATTGCTGCAGCTTTCCAACCAGCTAAAGATCTCAAAAATCCGACGGTTGGATCGTAAGTTATGCTCATTTTAAGTTTAAATTTCAATTTGAAACTGTAGCAATTTTACAATGAATGGAGCCTCCAAACTCCAGGAATTGTAAGATCATATTGCCCTCTAGCTACAGTTCAAATTTTATGCAATTTCATCAAGTATTTTGAAAGATATGAGCGTTTAAAGATTTCTATTCAAAATGAACTAGAGCAGATCTGGACCGTCCGATCGACGATCAGACGGCTCAGATCTGGGTATACCGTGTGGCTTCCTCCATGTTTGAATGTGGGTCATCCCGTGGTATGGGAGGGTGACGTGGCGTCACGCCACGCCGCCACGTCACAGTCAGCTGATTTGAATAACAAATGCTTTAAATGCTCCAAATCTTCAAAAATTCACAGAAAATCGAATTTTCCACCAAATAGGGCGTTCTTGGGCTCGTTGGAAAGATAATCTAATGTAGTATTTATTAAAATTAAAATTATATTGATTTGACTTCTGTATTGTGAGATATTTGAGTTTATGTTAATTTCATTTATTGTTATTTTCTCACAATCCAGTGATCAAATGAAGCCCAAATTTTGGTGGATGATTATTGAGTATCTTAGGCATGTTTAATAATTTTTCTAGGTTCATATGCTTAATAGATTTCTGTGATATGAATTTTTAAGGTAAATGGTCTATTTTGGACCCTAAACTTTGAAAATTCATAACTCTTTAGGGTTTTAGTATTTTGCTGTGATATTTCTGTGGTATGCTTAAATGTATGTCAGGGTTAGACACACCAAGTTTCATGCCTATATAAATATTAGAGACACCTAGGAAAAATAATTAAGAAAATGTCTAGAAAACTTTAGGGGATTGTAAACACACCCAATAGGGGTGAAACTTGAACATAGTAAACTTAGTGACATCAGATACCTTAGGTTTAAATTTTACTCAATTTGGAGGTCATTAGGTTAGAAAATTGAGCATGTCAAATTTCAACCCCTTTAAGTACTTAAAAAATTCAATAAATCATTATAAACTTATATTAATTCCAAAAAATACCCATAATACCTCTAATTAACCATATTTCAACTCTTAATCATTTAAAATTGAAATTACATTAATTTGACATTAAAATCCACTTTAATTTAATTTTAATCAAAATCAATGTTTAATCAATTTTAATTAATTAAAAAATATTAAAAATCCCAAAAAATCTTTAAACACTTGCTGATCTCTCCTTAGATAATTTCTGATCTTTGGAGTTGATTTCAAGAAGTTTGGGACTGATTTGGGATCAAATCACTAAAATGACCCTTAATTGAAACAATTTAATAATTTCAATAAATACCCAAATTTCCAAAATTTATAACTAATTATAGAAAATTCCAAATCAATCAAACTCAGTGGCTAATGACTCTAATTAAAATCTAGTATTTTCCAAAAATTTCAAACCCCCAAAATCTGGTCAAAGTCAAAAAGTCAACAAATTGGTCAAACTGTAGTCAAAACTAGTTCAAAACTTCAAACCTTCGTAATAAAATGCAAAAAAATCTGATTTCAACGTACTTACCTTCTAACTGATTGTAGTAAGGTCTAGTATTTTAATAAAATACAAACATTCTAGAATTTGGGCTTAATCAAAAAGTCAATTTTCAACCCCTTAATTAAATCATTAAAATATTCTAAAAAATTCATAAAAATTCAAAATCACTCTAAAACTCCAGAAAATATTGGCTTAATGTTTAAAATACTTAACAAATCCTTTAAAACACAACAACCATCCTAAAGATGAAGTTTATTAGCTGGACTACTCCGGGCTGCGGGGCTAAGTGTCCTAAGGAGGCTGGTTCCTCGAGCCTGGTGGCACAACGCCACGAATGGATTCTAAGGGGTGTTAAATCTTAAAATAGATTAATTTTTAATTATTTAACATTTTTAAAAATCTCTAATTTAATTACATTAATTTGGTTTATCGGCTGGACTACTCCGGGCTGCGGGGCTAAGTGTCCTAAAGGAGGCTGGTTCTTCGAGCCTGGTGGCACAACGCCACGAATCAATTAATGGAAAATTTAAATTAATCAAACCTTAAAAATCAGCGACCAACTCCCTTTAATATCAATCCACTCTTTTAATTCTAACCAATTTAAATAACTTAATCAACCCCGATTGTTACTGGGTAACCCAGGCCTACGAGGCTATTAGCTTAGCCCCAAGGAAGGTGAAATAAACTTCACGGCCTCGGTGTGAAACAAAGGTAGTAATCAATTAACTTTTAAAATATGCCTAATTAAAATTCTTAATTCATTAATACTTAAATTTTAATCTAAATTCCCTCCTAAGCCTTAACAAATCCATACTTTTAGACAACTTCAATTAATAACCCACTTTAGGATCTACCCCAGCCACACGACCTTTCTCACACACTTTAGATGATGTGCTAGGACAACCAACTCTATATCTAGGTTAGGCCTGTGTTTACTTTACTGCTGTGTGCCGGATTTTTCGTAGTTTTCACTGCATGTTGTGGATGAAATTGCTTTGCTGTGTTTGCTTACTTTTTCTGTACTCTGTGGATGGATTGATGTGTTTGGCGACTAGATTACCCTTAGGTTAGGTATGATCTGGATGTTGACACAGTTTTCTGCAGGTGGCCACGCTCATGCAGGGCAATATAAAAAGGGGGCAAATAAAAAAAAAATGCATAAATATTATAAACTCTTTGCACAGATGCTTCAGCTGCTAAAGCCCCCAAATCATAAAAAGAGCGTGGCCAGTGTGTTTACTTTCTTTTCTGCTCATATACAACTGCTTGGGAATAACTGCTTTATATATATTAATTGTTTAGGATAACCCTGCAGGTGAGTCTAGATTTTTATTTTGATATCAATGTAATTTGTGTAAGTGTCAAGTGTTGTGAAAGTTTGATTTTGAGTTGGGATACATAGATCCAAAGCTTGGATTCCAAAGAGGAAAGGATACCCCTTTAGGGAACACTCCTTTTCCATTTGGAAATCCAAATTTGGATCATACCTCTTCCTTACCCAAAGAGGAAAGAGTGGCCTTCCCCTTAGAAGGAAGTGCCCTCTTATCCATTTGGATAATCTGCTACGAAGATTCCAAGAAGATTGAAGAGAAGGAGTC